>SZWC01001108.1:54595-78619 GCA_023375785.1 Penium margaritaceum
AACCAGAAAAAATACATCGACTCCATCCTCAAACGATATGACATGGCAGATTGCAAACCTGCCAGCACACCCATGAGCTCGGAGTGCAAACTCTCCACCTCCATGTCCCCATCCAACGAAGCGGAGAAAACTGACATGCTGGGCATCCCATATCAGTCTGCAGTGGGCAGTCTGATGTATGCCATGGTCGCCACCCGACCAGATATAGTCCATGCTGTTGGGCAGGTGAGCCGGTTTGTGGCCAATCCCGGTCCACTTCACTGGCAGGCCGTGAAGCGCATCATGTGCTACCTTTAGGGGACGCGACACGTGGGGCTCCAGTTTGGAGGCATCGCTGGATCCGCATCACTCCGTCTCATGTGCTACACTGATGCTGATTGGGGAGGGAATATCGATGACATAAAATCTACCTCTGGCTTTGTGTGTATGTTGAATGGAGGTGCAGTCAGTTGGGCAAGTCGCAAGCAGGAATGTGTCTCTTTGTCAACAGCTGAAGCTGAGTACATCGCCTTGGCTGAGGTGTGTAAAGAGATGCAGTGGCTACGAAGCTTGCTATCCGAGATGAAGGCACCACAGGCAACGGCGACGGTCATCAACCACTTTGACAACATGAGCGCCATTGACATGTCAAAGAACCCCGTCCTGTCCAGGCGCACAAAGCACATCGAGATCCGCTACCACTACGCTCGAGACTTGGTCTACAAGCAGACAGTGGAGCTCGAGTATGTCGGCACCAAGCTGAACCGGGCTGACATGCTTACAAAGCCATTGGACAAGGATCTCCACCAGGCGGGCAGGCAAGGTATCGGCATGGTCAACGCAAGTGATGAAGAATGACGATGGAAACGGACGCAAGGTTCAAGGGAGAGATTTGTTGAATATTTTTGCCCCTTGTTCAAGTCTTGTAAGATGGATCAGGAATGCTCTGCCCCTTGTGGAGGTATGACCCCTGGATTTGTTGTAGGGTGACTCAACTATGCTCTGTCTCGTGTGAGATATGACCTGTGAGTACACCATGTAGGTGAGTGGTTAACTTGGCCATTTTGTTGATTTGGCCAAGTGAGAGGTCATGAGTTCGATCCTGGCTCCATGCACATCTTGGTTGTTTTGGAAGCTTCCAAGAAAGAAAGTCCGTTGCTTCTGGGAAGCAACACGGCTGATCAGTCACCTTGGCACAAGGATGCTTATGTGTCAAGCCCACAGCGCAAGTCTCTTGGTGATGTGGCAGGGTCAGGCCAGTTCTCAGGAATGTGCTTTTGAGTTCTAGGACTGGATAGCCAGCTATAAAAGGAATTGTCTTGCATGCTGATCAATTAACCCTTGCTTGATGCTCTCTTGAGTATTGACGACTTGAGCTCTTCTTGAGATGTAATGCTAAGGCGTTAGTACTCTTGAAGGTGAAGTGTATGCCTGATTAAGTTTGGGGTGCATGACACATGTCAACAAAGGAAGAAGGCCTAAAAACCTTTGTGAGCTTTTCGGTTTCGCGGCTTCTCTGCCAGAGGTGGTTAGCTCAGTAGCTAACAGTACTTAACCAGTAGTAATGGACTCTTGTGTTCTTGATTCTACTAATCAATCATTCATTGCCTCCATCCGCTTGCCAATTTGCTATTTCTCAATTCCGGCTGCCTCTGCATCAATCTTGCTTGTCACTCTTATCAACTGCCTTGTCCCTGCCATTCCTGGCTGTGACCTCACTCGTTCACCTCCGCTCACTCACTCATCATCAAGCAGGCCCTTGGAAGCTGTGGCAAGGTCCGCTGCCCTGCCCGCTCCTCGGTGATGTGGTAGTAGCTTTATCTCAGCTTTGACGTTGCCCTCCATCTGACGTTGCCCTCAACATCATCCTCATCATCAATATCACCATCGCTTTTTGGGATTGCCGCATCCGACCGCATCTGCCGAGGTGCCTCCATTGCTCTGTCGTGCCCGCACCGCTTCACCGAGGCGCCTCCAACTTCTCAGCGCTCGTGCTTGCTGGCACTGCGCCCACACACTGTCACGACCCGTACCTTAGCAGTGTGGCTACTAGCCAGTGCTTCGGTTGCTATGGTAAGCATCTCTCGTGTCCTCGTGCCTTCAATCCTCTTGCCTGTGTGACATCAGCAAATTATCAGCTTCAACAGCTTCCCCGATGCTTTGCCTTGTTTTGAAATTCCATGTTCTCCACATCCAATTGGCATCGCAGTTTTCTGACAACAAGCAGGGACAGTTACAGGTCCGAGCCCCCACGTGGATCAACACCCACGCTCGTGCCTGTCTCTCCAAGGAAAGGGCGAAAGTCCACATCAGTCTCGTGCGGCATGGCGTAAAGGAGTCCGCGCATTGCCTGAGCCGCTATCAGCACCTGAGCACGGTCCGTAACTGGCATGGACTGTGATAGTAGGGTCATACCCCCTCTGAAGTGGCTCAGTCCTGGAAGAGAGTCTCCCAACAGTCAAAGTCGTCCTCGCTGACATAGCGTAGTGGCAGTGTCTCAAAGTCCTTCGGTTGCTGCTCCGTGGGGAGAGCAACCACAGGCTGGGAGGAACAAGGGATGGGGAAGACACCGGGACGAGGACAGTCACCGAGGTAGGGATTAGGTGACGGTCAGATCTCAGGGAACAGGGAACCGGAACACGTCTGATGCTGGCGAAGACGCTCCTGAAGCACGCAAATCTCCCTCTCATGGGTGTTGTCATCCATCTCTGGCATGTCAGGGTCCTCATCCAAAGGATCGAAGAGTGGCTGGTCCTATTCTGCTGTCCTCCTCGGTGTATATGCAGACTGTTGTGCAGAAGATATGGCACCGCTGACTCCCCCGGATGTCTACTATGGGGCCGTGGACTGACCACGAATAAGATTAGTGAGCGCACGGATGACGTCAGTCTATTGCTGCTGCTGACGACGTATCTCATCCTGCTGACTCTGCAGATCCGCAATGGCCTACAAGCATGGGCTCATGACCCCTGAAGAGGAGGAGGGATCTAGTGGTCCTTTACCCTTGTCACCGGTTGGAGCCATGTAAGCGCGCAGTATGGACCGTTACGTCAAACTGGTCGGATTTCAAAACCATTAGAGGTTCTCGGATATTTGAAATGCCGGCAATTTTTTACTTTCCGACCCCAAAATTTGACCAAGGCAGGTGCTGACGTCAGCAGGGGTCTGCTGACGTCAGCAAGGACCTGATGACATCAGCAAGGAAAATGCCGACATCAGCATAGTTTCCCTCCCTTTTTGACAACCCTCGTGGCTGTTGGGTGGCTGCTCCGCGGCAACCACATGGAACCTACGCAAAAGCTCCGTAGTAGCTTCTGCTCGGTTGCTGTTGTTGCTGCGCCTGCACTTGTAGCAGCAGCCGCGCAGCTGCTTGTGCAGCTGTGGTAGCAGTTGCGCGCTGCTGCTACGAAGCGACGCTGTTGTGCGCTGCTCTGGTGCTGTTGCTGCTAGCTGTTGTTGCTGCTGCTCAATGCTGCCGCTGTTGCATGCTACTACTTGCTGCTGCTACTGCTGCCCGCCGCCGCCAGTCGCGGCTGCTGCCTACTGCCGCTACGTAGCACTATTGCACGCTGCTTCTGCTACGCACTGTTGTTGCCGCACGCTGCTGCTAGTGCTACTCACCGCCGCCTGCTGTGGCTGCGGCTTGCTGCCGCCGCTGCCAGCGCCAATGCCAGCAGCTGCTAGCGGCTGCCGCCTGCTGCAGCTGTCACTTGCTGCTGCTAGCGGCTACTGCTAATGCACTCTCACGTGCTGAAAGTGGATGACGTCGCCGGCAGTCGGGTGATGTCGATAGGTCTGTGTGGATCGGCTGCAGCGGTGACGCTCACGGTTGCTTCTGTGCTACGTCTCTGATGCATAGCTCGGCAAGAATTGTCTCGCCGCTCTGATATCATGAGAAGATGTGTGGAAGTTTCCTAGCGACACAGACACTGACTAGGCGTTAGTGCCTGGTCAGATGGTGACGAAGTCACAAGTCGTACACACAACGACAAGGGTCTGGCTAGGAGACACAAGGTAAAGTGTCAGAATGCGTCAATAGCATTTGCAGAGAGAAATGACAAATGACAGGTCCATGGCATAAGTACCTGCTGCGGCACACGGTGGGCGTCGCACGCGGAAGCATAAGGTCTGTCCTAAAATCGGCCCAAAACCACTCTTTTGGCCGTAACTCAGCGTAGACATGTCTGAACGCTACGCCGTCTGAACTTAAACGTGCAAAATCACAAGCCGGACGCTACGACTGGTCACATGAATGTATCCGGCATCAAATGGTGGACACACAATGAAAAAACATGCAAATCGAGCCCACGACCAGTCCACCGATAAACTCCTACGTGCTGCAGAAAAACTATAGGAGGTCCCAAGCAGCGTCCAGAGCTCTGGGACGGTCGTCGTTCAGCTCCAAGATGGTAGTCCATGTAGTTTCTAGGAAATTGCTTGGTTAACCCATGTGGGGTGGGGCGGGTGAGCGTAACGACCAGTGTAGCGTAAGGCACGCCATGGATGCGGTAACTTCCATTAGAATGGTGCACTCAACCAAGACAATTAGTGTGAGGGGAGCGAGCAAAGTTGGTACCGGTGAGCACACACCCACCACGAGCATCAAGCTCGGGTGAGCGAGTGCCACCACCAGGGGGTCGAGCCCGACCGCTCAGAGTAACCGAGGGTGGCTGCTCACCGATGCACGGCCAAGACCGGCACGGTGGTCCCCTAAGGATCAGCACCCGGGAAATATGCAGCTCCCCGAGCACATGCAAGGCAAGAGAACATGATGCAGGGCACGGCAGTGAGAATGTACGAGCCCTAGCATCTACCGCATCACAGAATCATAGAGAATCATAGAGAGTCATGCAACTGCCATGCGTGTGCCACAAGCCACTCCAGGGACAAGCAGCAGCAGCAGCTTGAGGGCATCAATGGCTCCAGCCAGAGCGAACACGCCTGACGCTTCCCCAGGTAGGGCCATTGTCACTTAATCTATGTATGTGTGTGCACAATGTGGGAGGCAAGAGGGTATAGAATTGTGAGTGGCCAGCGAACTTCAACACTCCCCCATGACCCACAGGGAACCAACCCACACACATGAGAGGACAACAAGAGGGGATCATGAGAGGTGATAGAGATGTACTAGAACCAATCAACCTGGGTCATGTGGATAGATGATACCAACAGAGTGAACAACACTTTTGAAGACATTACGACTGAGTGCCTTGGTGAGAAAGTCAGCTCTCTGAGACCGCGCGTCCACCCAAGCAACCTGGACGATACTAGCGGTACTCACGAACAAAATGGTACTCCACATTGACGTGCTTGGTGCGTAAATGATGCATGCCGCTGTTTTCATCAATGGCCTTTGTGCTTTGATTGTCGCAGCGCAGAGTGATGCAACGGATGGGTACACGTAGTTGTTGCAGAAAACAACACAACCAGATAGCCTCACACGTGCCTGTACCAAGAGCAACATACTCAGCCTCGGTATTGCTGCGAGCAACACACCCTTGTTTGCCACTTTTCTAGGAGACTGCAGTGCCACCGACCAGAGAGATATATCCCGTTCGACTGCGGGCATCATAGTCATGCACCCAGTCACTGTCTATGAAGCCGTCCACCACGACTGAGGGCTGCACACGAAAGTACAGTCCAATGCGAGGGGTGGAGAGGGCGTAGCACACTACCCGCAATGCTGCCTCAAGATGATGCTCGCGGGGGTACTGGGGGAATTTGGGTCAGGAAGTTCACAGCAAATGCCACATCAGCGCGGGTGGTCGTGGCGAGGTACATCAAGGAGCCAATGACATGGAGGTAGTCGGTCACATCAACTGTCTCCCCCAGTGTGGACACCTCCCGAGACTTCAGTAAGGACTGACCAGCAGGTGTCATGGGAGTGGACGCCTTTGGGACTGATGTGAGGAGCGGGGCGAATCGCTCCCCCAGGCTGCGTACATATGCAGCCTGATGGACGTGCAAAGTGAGACGCCCACGGTCACGTTCCAGCTCCATGCCAAGAAAGACACGAGCCGGGCCAAGATCCTTCATCTTGTATGCTGCCTGGAGCAGGGCCTTGGCCGCCGCGACAGATGTGGCGTCAGGAGAAGCAATTAGGAGGTCATCCACGTAGACAAGAATGGCGACAAGTGGCTTGGTTGGGACACTCAGGAACAACGCAGGGTCCACAACGCTCCTTTTGTAACCCCCCTTTTCAAGGGTTGATGTGATCTCTTGGTTCCAACAACATGGGGACTATTTCAGGCCATAGAGGGCCTTGCGCAAGCGCCATACCCGGTTTGTTCCATCTAAGAAGCCAAGTGGCTGCACCATGTAGATCTCCTCGTCCAACCTACCATGAAGGAAGGCATTGTTGACATCTATCTGCTCAAGCTCCCAGTCATGCTGAGCGACTAGACTCAGGAGAGCTCTGGCTGTGGTGTGGCCACCAACCGAGGCGAAGGTCTCGTCAAATTCAACACCGGGGATATGAGAAAATCCCTTTGTAGTGAGACGAGCCTTGTACCATTCAACTGTGTTGTCAGGACTCAGTTTACGACGGTATACCCATTTAACAGCAACTGCCTTGCGGTATGGTGGGAGGTCGACAAACTCGTACACACCATGCTCAGACCGTGCATCAAGCTCGGCCTTCATGGCCTGCTCCCACAATGAGGAATCTGAGGCTGTGCGTGCTGCATGCAGAGTCAGGGGCTCGGGGGGCAGCGGGGAGAGCCCAGCGGCAGCAAAGCACGATGCAACATACCCAGCTACAGATGAGGAGAGAGCTGAGTGGAACTCCTACTCGACAAGCGAGTAGCCAAGTGCAGTGCTGGGGTGCATGACGGACGCTGCAGTGGACAGAGCAGAGGTAGCAAGGCCGAGGGCACGAAGACCAGGGTCACCAGAGACCACGGGTTGAGACTGAGAGGGGAGTGCACGAAGGCGCCCACCACAAGTGTAGGGTGATACCGGTGGGATGGATGGCATACGCACGGCGGAGGAAGGAGTAGCAGGATACTGCTTCACAGACGGAGGTGGTGAGGCCACAGGGTCAGACGGCTGGGAGAGAAATGGTGGCGGGGACATGGCGCCAGTTGGAGGAACAGAGGAGGAGACAGAGGGTGTAGGAGAGATAGAGGGCTCAAGAGAGACAACACTAGGAGAGGTGGGAGGCTGGGAGGGAGAAGGCGAGGTCAGAGGAGTAGAGGATGTAGAGGGAGAAGAGGACAGAGATGGAGAAGTCCGCTCTATCAACAAGGCAACAGAGGGTGGTGAGGGACGCACAGAGGGGAGAACAGGAGGCCTAGAGGGCAGAGGATTACCCCCACCCTGAGAGGGCGGAGAGAGGGACCCACCAAAGTGGGGAGAATCACGTTCAAACAGGTGTTAAAAGAAGAGAGAATCACGAGATTCAATGACACGGCAGCGTGAGGGGTCCCAGAAGTGCCATGCTTTGGAGAATGGAGAGATGTCCAGAAAGAGGCAGAGCTGACCACGAGGAGACAGGTTACCGTGGCGTTGGTCTGAGGAGACCCACACAGAGGCAAGACACCCCCAGACGCGGGCAAGGCGGAGGTCAACACGTTGACCAATCCAGCGTTCGAAGGGGGTGACAGCGTGGGGAAGGGGGCCACGAGGGACACGGTTCTAGACCCAAGTCATGTAGGACATGGCCTCAAAGCCAAAGATAGGGGATTACCTGGAGGCAGAGAGGAGAGAGCGAACACCATCAGCGAGGATGCGGTTTTAATGCTAAGAGACACCATTTTTCTGGGGGGTGAAGGGAGCAGAGGATTCAACCCGGATACCACGCAATTCAAGGAAACAAGAAGTAGGACCAAAGAACTCACCACCGCGGTCGCTGCGAAACACACGCAAGGGCCGAAGACAGGCATGCTCAGCTTGCGGGAGCTTGTGTTGGCTCTAGTGGGTGTGGAGGCACCCTAAAGGATGCCTAGCTCTCACTAGATCATGCTACCAAGGTTTGGGGCAGCCAAGGGACACCAATAGTGAAGAGTGTGGAGCACAAGGATCACGGATGTGAGTGGGCAGAACACGTCGCATTCAGTAGAACTGAATCGAAACACGATTTTGTTACTTAGCATAGTGAGATTACATCAGATCCTTATAGCCTGTGATCTAAGCTTTCCAACGCATCCAAGCACGTCCAAAACGGAGCAGCAGAGCCTCTGCTACGGCCGTCGAAGTAACCCTTGGTGGAGCCGCCCACCTGGTCTTGCACTCTAGGCAACGGGAGGCGCTTCGACGATGACTCGTCGGAGTGCCTTCCTTCGCCCAGAAGTCAAGGAGAAGTTCACCCTGGTCAAGGAGAACTCTCAGGTTGCTTCCTTTATGGCCCTGGTGCATTTGGAGCCTGCTAGAGTTGAACTCTGATCACTGGCGGTGGATTATCCCGCCACCCATGGCGGGTACAAGATTCCACCCGCCAAACACCCGATTTTTGAGCTAGGCTAACTTTCTGAATACTCACTCAAATCGAGCGATTCAAAGCTCGATCCTGCATGGAAAAATCCAAGGAATCCAAATCTAAAGTCAGATCAGGTGTTCGATCACTCTTCAGTGGTCGAACCAGGGAGTACGATCAACGGCACTCATGGCAAGGGGCACACCGTGTCAACAATCTCCCCCTTGCACCGCAGCCTTGATGCCCTGTCCTTGAACATCTGCCATGCTCTGCTGTCCGGCCAAGCTGCCACTTTGTGCAAATCTCCTTAGCTGCCCTCCACCATCACAACACATAGCGGCGGACGCCTTGCTCCACGCTGTCGTCACTTGTGCCCCCGTACGGGACTTGGCAACACCCTCATGGCCTGCCTTGTGACCCTTGTTGTCTTGGTGTTGCTGCTTGCCGGGGCCGTCGGCCACCTCCCCGAGATGACCTGGGAGCACTTGCCTCCTTGCTGGACTGCTCCCTCTCACATGGGAGACCCGCAACCCTTTGCGGAGTCCTCCCCCGCCTTCAGAGACCTCGGACTCCCTTTTGAGTCCTCAAGCGCCTCCGAGTGTGCCTTGGGTACCATTGTGTTTTTAGCACCCTCGGCACCTTGCGAACTTGGCCGAGCATGCTGCACACCTCCCCCACCTTGCTGTAGTGCTTCCTTGGTGCTGATCTTGGCCCTTGATGACACCGCCTCTGCGCGTGCCGTTTTGACCAAGCTGTTGCCGCCTGCACTGCCAGCTTTGGCTTGCCCTTTGTTGCAACCAGCCTCGCGGGATCCGTGGTGCTACAGCTGTGACTGCTCCTTCAGCCACCGCCTATGCTGCTGCCGCTGTCTCGCCGCACGTCCCAAACGTGCATGCCTCTCCCCCTTGGGGAGGGCTTCCGGTGCCGGTCCTTTGGTCTCGGCTCCCTCGCCGCACTCCTCATGCACAATCTCCACCTCTTTGGGAGAAGTTGGAGAACCGGAGATCCCACTCCCTTCTCCCAACCTACGCATGTTGCATGGTTCATCCGTCTCATTTGCGGATTCCAGAGATGCCGGCCTGCACGTCGCATCCTCCGTTCCATACCCCTTGAGTGCTTTTCCTCCTCCTTGAGGACTTGGAGCCACCAACGCCTTGAACGCACCTTGCGGCTTGGTCCTTTGCTTAGCCGCTCGAGCATGTTTTGCTCCGATGGAGAGCTCAGCCACTTGTTGCCGCTCTCCCCTTGTTGCACAGCCCTCCGGACCACCTCCGCCCACTTTTGTTGCAGTGCACCCACTGCCCGGCCTTCTGCAGCGCGGTGCTCTAGGTCCCGGTCCGCTGCTACACCGAGCCGCCTTGGCTCACTTTGAGGACCTGCCCTCACAGCGTCCTCAATCTGCTGTGTGGTCCTCCGAGCCGCCACCGACGCCTCCTCTTGAGACTTGACGGTACCTTTTGTGCCCTCCTTGTGGCCCCGGTTCACCACCTCTGTAGCCCGGAGCGCGTTTTTCTCGGGTTGAGAGTGCGGCCCTTTACCGCCACTCTCCTTCTTCTCAGTCTGTGAGGCGGGGCCCTGTGCATGCGACTTGTCGGCACCCCGTGCCAACACCTGAGCGGCCACATTTTGGCCCTCAAATCGCTGCTGTAGCTGCTCCCCTTCTGCTGAGGTGTGGAGTCCCTTGTGCTCACCTTGAGGACGCGCCTCCTTGCTGTCCTCGTCTTGCTGCATGGTCGTCCTTGCAGCCATCACCGCTCCCGCATGGAACTCGGCAGCACCCGTTTGGCCTACCTTGTGGCTCCGGTTCACCATTCTCGTAGCACTGGTCCCTTTTTGCCCATTAGGAGACCAAGGTCCCCTGCCGTTGATGCTCTCCCTTGGCTGGTCTGCCACGTGGACCACTTCTTTTGCCTCCCTTGGAGACTGTGCACCCATCACCCGGCGTCCCGTTGCATGGCGTGCCTTTTGGTCCAGATCTCCCGACCCAGCCTGGATGGTACCCTCCATACCACCCACTGCACCCTTAGGTTGCCCCTTCTTGGATGCAGCTGCAACCGCTTCCTTGCTTCGACGGCTGTCCACGTCGTAGTCACGGCTCCTCCTCGTGAGGACGTCAGCACGTATCCGGTACACACCTCTTTTGTGTGCACCACGTGCCACGACACGTCCACTGCCCTCCTCTTTTAGGAGACAGCCCTTCCTTGTGAAGGTCACTTCGAGTCCCTCCTCAACGAGGTGACTCACGGAAAGCACTTCTGTCACCAGGTCAGGCGCTTCAAGCCTCCTCGCCGCAGCGCCCTTCTTCCTGACCGACTCATCCACCTGCTTTTTGCCTCCTCGGAGCACATCACCTCCATTGTGATGTATGGCGGCAGCCCTTGTTTGTTGCTTCGCCTTCTGCTCCCCCTTGGAGGTTGTGGAGGTTGCATGTCCACGGCATGCCTCGTGGTCCCCGACCACATCAGCTCCTGCAGCATGGAGCTGATCACTGCGGCATGGCGTGTCGACAATTGCTTTGGCCTGCCGTCCTCTCCCGACACGGTTGTCGGAGTCCACGGTTTCCGCTGTGCACGTCGCCTTCCAATGGCCCCGCTGGCCACACTTGTAGCAGGCTCCCTTTTGGGGCCTGTTGGAGCCTCCTTGCTCCAAACACGCCAGCTGCTTGCCCGCCTCAGGTTGTGCCATCTTAGCCCCCTTCATGGAGTGGACGACTGCTATGTTGGTCTGCTGCCCTTCTGCCACCTCCGTGGCCATATCTGCAGCTCCCCTTGTGCAGTCCCTTCTCCAATGGCCCTCTTGGCCACACTGATGGCATTCTCCCTTCTTGGCACGGTGTGGACGTGTCCTTTCCTCAATTTGATCTCCCTCTCCTCTTTGAGAGCGGACGATCAGGGCTGATGCTGCGGACATCGTCCTTTGCTCCGCCACGGTGGTTTTGGTCCACCGGTCGCACACCACTTGTGCCGCCTCTTTGTACGTCAGTAATTTATCCCGTAGATCACCATCGCTGGTGATCGTAGAGGCCCAGCTGTTAGGAAGGGCCAGGAGGAGCGCCGCTACTTGCAATTGGGAGTCGATGGCCCATCCTGCCTGATGACAGCGGGACACCATCGACTTGACCTCTTGCGCGAGCTCCGACGGGCTGGTCTCCTCATCGGCTTGGAGGGTGAAAAGCCGTTTGATAAGGAGGAGACGTTGCTGAAGACACGACGGGTCGTGTGCAGCGCAGAGCCATGCCCAAGCCTCTACGGCCTCCGTGCATCCTTGGACATGCGCGCGTTGTGCCGGACACAACGCCGTTGCGATCAGAGCAAGCGCCTCATTGTTGCACTTCTCCAACGCCTCCACCTCCTCAGCCGTCGCGGACGCCGCAGGAGCTCTCTCTTCACCTCTGACCAGCTCAAGCAGTCCCTTGTCATCAAGATAGACCTCCATGGTCCACCTCCACAAGGGGAAGTCCCTCCCGTCAGCCGGGAGGACGTCTATGCTGCTCTCTTGCTCGGTCATTGTCGTGGAGCGCGGCGGTAGCGTGAAAGTTGAGAAGCTAGGGTCCTTCTAGGCACGTGGGCCCATAACCCTTTGTTGGCTCTAGTGGGTGTGGAGGCACCCTCAAGGATGCCTAGCTCTCACTGGATCATGCTACCAAGGTTTGGGGCAGCCAAGGGACACCAATAGTGAAGAGTGTGGAGCACAAGGATCACGGATGTGAGTGGGCAGAACACGTCGCATTCAGTAGAACTGAATCGAAACACGATTTTGTTACTTAACATAGTGAGATTACATCAGATCCTTATAGCTTGTAATCTAAGCTTTCCAACGCATCCAAGCACGTCCAAAACGGAGCAGCAGAGCCTCTGCTACGGCCGTCGAAGTAACCCTTGGTGGAGCCGCCCACCTGGTCTTGCACTCTAGGCAACGGGAGGCGCTTCGACGATGACTCGTCGGAACGCCTTCCTTCGCCCAGAAGTCAAGGAGAAGTTCACCCTGGTCAAAGAGAAATCTCTGGTTGCTTCCTTTATGGCCCTGGTGCATTTGGAGCCTGCTAGAGTTGAACTCTGATCACTGGCGGTGGATTATCCCGCCACCCATGGCGGGTACTAGATTCCACCCGCCAAACACCCGATTTTCGAGCTAGGCTAACTTTCTGAATACTCACTCAAATCGAGCGATTCAAAGCTCGATCCTGCATGGAAAAATCCAAGGAATCCAAATCTAAAGTCAGATCAGGTGTTCGACCACTCCTCAGTGGTCGAACCAGGGAGTACGATCAACGGCACTCATGGCAAGGGGCACACCGTGTCAACAATCTCCCCCTTGCACCGCAGCCTTGATGCCCTGTCCTTGNTGGTCAAGGAGAACTCTCAGGTTGCTTCCTTTATGGCCCTGGTGCATTTGGAGCCTGCTAGAGTTGAACTCTGATCACTGGCGGTGGATTATCCCGCCACCCATGGCGGGTACTAGATTCCACCCGCCAAACACCCGATTTTCGAGCTAGGCTAACTTTCTGAATACTCACTCAAATCGAGCGATTCAAAGCTCGATCCTGCATGGAAAAATCCAAGGAATCCAAATCTAAAGTCAGATCAGGTGTTCGACCACTCCTCAGTGGTCGAACCAGGGAGTACGATCAACGGCACTCATGGCAAGGGGCACACTGTGTCAACAGCTTGGACTCGAGGACATCAGTGACTTCACTTTTGTGGCGAAGGGCAAAGACCCAACGGTAATGAGAGAAGTCGTCAGTCAAGCACAGGACGTAATGGCCGAGGCCGCCAAGGAAGTCATGGAGCAACGGACCCATGACGTCAGCGTGCACCAGATCGAGAGGGTGAGCGGTAGTGGACTCAAAGGTAGAGAAAGGGGAATGGTGCATTTTCCCCTTGGCACAGTCCAGACAGGTGGTCGTACAAGGTGGAGCAAATGTGGCAGGGTCAAGGCCAAGGGCGGGCCGAAGGCGAAGAAGGCGCTGGATGGCAGCAGTGTGAATGTGGCAGAGACGGCGATATAGGAGGTCGGCATGTTCGAGAGACAGGGACAGAGCGACGTGAACAAGAGCAGAAGCAGCGGAAGATGAGGGCAACGTGAGCGAAACACGAAACGGGCGATCACACCGCACGCCTCGAAGAACAACACAACCAGACGAGTGCAGAGAGATAGAGGCAAGGCCACGGCTGGAGGAGAATTCCATGCCCTTGTCGTCAAGGGTGGTCACAGAGAGAAGGCTGACCTCAAGATCAAGCACGTACAACACGTGAGGAAGGTACACAGTGCCACCAGGACCAACAAAGCGGACAACACCAACACCTTGAACAGGGAGTAGCTGGCCGGAGCCTGTGCGCACGAAGCGAACAGACTGAATGGGACCAAGGGACACGAAGGAGGAACAACAGGAGGTCATGTGATATGTGGCCCCGGAGTCAATGATCCCGAGGCTAGGCGAGACACGAGTGGAGGGGAGAACAAGAAAGACAGCGATGGTGCCACGGGCAGATGGAGAGGACGTACAACCAAGACGAGTGGGGAACATGTGCGACTGCCAATGTTCAATCCAGGCACAATCATCAGGCAAGTCCCCATGAACACGACTAGAGGAGGCACCGCGAAGAGTGACCTCAGACTCACAAACAGACACACGTGACTGGCCACTCAAACTCTCACCTCCCTGAGAGCGAAGGTGAAGGAGCTCCGCCAGCCGACGCTCAAGGGTACGCTCCTCGTCACGGCGATCAGAGGAGCGCTCCGAGGAACGGTCGGAGGAGCGGTCAAAGAAGTTCTCGTCATCATGAGCCCAGTGTGGCACGTGGTAGTGAGAGGACGGGGGACCGTAGTATGGAGGGCCAGTTGGAGGAAGAATCCAGTCCCAGGGGCTGGGAGCTGGAGGTGTCGGTTGAAGGGGGGTAGGCGTAGTGGAAATTGCTGAGGTAGAGGACGACGATGAGGACGATGCGACTGTCACGGCAGCAACGACAGAGGAGGCGGCGACACCGGTGCGGGCCCAGTGGGCACGCATGGAGGAGGCAAAGCGGGCATCGTCACGAGGGGCAGGACATTTTGGTGCAGAGTGGCCAGAGGCGCCACAGTTCCAACAGGTGACCTCAGCGGCAGTGGGGGCCGAGTTCTTGCCACCGCGGCCAACCCCACAGCCTTTGCCCCCACGGCCGCCACCACAGCCGGACCCACCACCCCCCCTCGAGAGGCACCCTGAGTGGAGTGCGCTGCAGCCTGCAAAGAGGAGGAGGAAGTGGAAGCTACGGCAAAGGAGGAGGTGGTGACAGCAACCAATGCAGCGCGATGCATGCGCTTGTTCTGCAAGGCATTCCATCAGTCGGTGAGGCACGAGGCAGTGAAGTTAAAGAGAGGGCCGATTCCGGGTGGGGAATCAGCAGGAACAGGTTCAGAGGCAAGAAGTTCAAGTTCCGCTTGAGAGACGTGCAGATACAAGTCAGACAGCTCTGGAACGAAGCCAACAACGATGGACAAGCAGGCTGAGAGAGGACCGGGGGCGGCCTTGCCAAGGCCCTGGAGCAAGCGGAGACTGCAGGCCCAGTACTCATCTGCCGTCTCATCAGTACGCATCTGCAATGTGTTGAACTGAACAGTGAGCGCACTCTGGACATCGTGTCCAGTCACTGTTTTGCGGTAGCGGATAAGAGCGTAAGCGCCGACGGGATAAGCAGGGGTGCCGCGGGAATGGTCTGCGTTGTACGTATCAATGTCGTTGAGGAGATTCTGGGGGCCTGCATTGATGAGTGCCCGCACAACACGAGCAGCCTCTGCGGGCTGTGGCACAAACGACGGCTTTGCAGGAGAGTAGGACTCCCAAAGGAGCTCACCCTGGGCCCATGCGCTGAAGCGGGTCTCCCAGGATGTGAACGTGAGCTTAGGTGTGAATTGTGGTGGTGGCGTTTCAAATTCTTTCTGTCGAGCTGGGAGCAGAGCACAGGGAAAGGCTGCTGCTGAGAGAGAGGGAGAAGAGGAGTTTGCAACGGCACCACCAGGAGGAGCGGACGAGTCTGCTGATCCAGACTCTGTGGTAGGAAGAACTATAGCAAGGCCTGGAATAGAACGCAGTTGCTCAATGACTAAGGTGGCCACTATGGCTGCTAGCTCGTGCTGTACTTCCCGGCCCTGATGAGGCTCATCCTCAGCTTTGCGACGCTCTGCTTGCGCCTCACTAAGAGTGGCCTGGAGGGCCTCTATGGTCTCCTCCGGTCTAGGCATGATGAGAGAGGGGAACTGTGAATACAGGTGGAGTGAGAAGAGAGTACAAGGGAGTGCAAGAGAGTGCAAAGTGTCCCTTTGGAATGCAATGCTCACCGAGCTGGTGACGAGGAAGAAGAGTGAAGAGCGGCGGGACAACAGCTATGGCTGAAGAGAATAGGACCGCCACCCAACCTGCGACCGCCACCGTGAGACACAAGAGTCCCGTACCGGTGGCTCCAGCAACTGTTGCGGAGGCTGATGCCACCAGAACGCCGGTGGTGATGTGTGGTGTGATGTCGCGTGGAGCACCAGTGGGCGTCAGTATTGCTGCGGCGGTGGATGCTCGAATGGAGCCGACGGCGCTAGAGGTAGCGTCTGCTGTTGTGGAGGCTGCCGTGGCAATAGATGCTGCTGCTGCTGTGATCTGGATAGCAATGTTTGCAGTGGCAACTGCAAGGAGGGTGAGAGAGGCAGCTGTCTGTGCGTATGCCTCAGCTGCTCGGCCAACGGCTGTCTGCGAAATTGGCCGCGGAACCAGCAGTTGCGTCAAGGATAGCTCCTGCCAGGCCAATGGAGTCGGTGTACACTGGAAGAACGGGGATGATGCTGGGCACCTCGGGTACCGTGGATGCCTCGGCAGATCCTACTGCGGTAGGAGGAGGAGCCAGAGTAGGTGCAGCTGCAGGTTCGGCAGACTGAGACCTGTGAGAAGGTTGCATCCTAGGTGACAGCGGCGGTGACGGTGGGAGGTGGTCTGGGGTATAGACCTGACGATCTATCTCCTCTCATTCGCGCTCAGCTGCTGCGTCAACGTCTTCTTGCCAGTACGTGTGTTCCAGCATGCGCACCCACAGAGGGGTGTCGTCGTCGTCAGCCAGTGTGGAGGCTGAGTGGGCTGCTGTCGTAGCCGAGAGAGAGGCACCGACGTGTTACACGTCGGGACACGGTTTGGTGATGCGATGGAGACAGAATCACGTAAGAAGGTGGTGTGGCAGCACCCGGTTAGAGAGGTAGAGGGTGCAGAGCACAGCAAGGTCCAAGAGTGCCGTCAATCGATGCCGCTGCGGTACGGCTTCTACAGATCAGGGATGCGACCTGCGTACCCACTTTGAAGAAAGTAGCTGCTGGCAAAGAGTAGCCAACAGCAGTTGAGAGCGCAGCAGAGAGTGCAGAGCAGGCAAGGGCAGCCGAGGGCAGCAGAGAGCTCTGTAGCGTGCAAGAGGGCAGCCACAAGAGCGCAGAGTGCTGCAGTGAGGTGGAGACCCACGATGAACACCCGCGGTGTGAAGTCTTGACCCCAACAGGAGAGAAGGTGGCGCACAAAATGGCGCCAGCGGGTATGGACGACCGCAACTTAGGATTGCTGCAGGGGGATTGAGAACGAGCGCAGCAACACCCCTAGGTGTTGCTGTGCGGTGCCGAAGAACCGGCCAGCTGTGCAGATGCGTTGCTGAGGTGCCGAAGAATCGGCCACGGCCCAAGAGAGCCGCGGGTGTGTGTCGCACCGAGGCTAACGGACCAGGATCGACGAGCTATGGGAGCGGATCCTCATTGCTCTGATACCAGTAGTTGCTAGGAAATTACTTGGTTAACCCATGTGGGGTGGGGCGGGTGAGCGCAACGACCAGTGTAGTGTAAAACACGCCATGGATGCGGTAACTTCCATTAGAATGGTGCACTCAACCAAGACAATTAGCGTGAGGGGAGCGAGCGAAGTTAGTACCGGTGAGCACACACCCACCACGAGCATCAAGCTCGGGTGAGCGAGTGCCGCCACCCGGGGGTCGAGCCCGACCGCTCGGAGTAACCGAGGGTGGCTGCTCACCGATGCACGGCTAAGACCGGCACGGTGGCCTCCTGAGGATTAGCACCCAGGAAATATGCAACTTCCCCAGCACATGCAAGGCAAGAGAACATGATGCAAGGCACGGCAATGAGAATGTACGAGCCCTAGCATCTACCGCATCACATAATCATAGAGAATCATAGAGAGTCATGCAACGGTCATGCGTGTGCCACAAGGCACTCCAGGGACAAGCAACAGCAGCAGCAGCTTGAGGGCGTCAATGGCTCCAGCCAGAGCGAACACGCCTGACGCTTCCCCAGGTAGGGCCATTGTCACTTAATCTGTACATGTGTGTGCACAGTGTGGGAGGCAAGAGGGCTTAGAGCTGTGAGTGGCCAGCGAACTTCAACAGTCCACCACCAGAAGACGCACCGGTACCACCTGGGTCCGCATCAGGGATCTGCACGGACATAGACACGGCCGAGTGGTCACAGTAAACTGTACAGGTCGACAGGAACGTCACAAATCACAAGTTGTCCACTGAGTGTTAAGTACACTATGTGGTTGGAGGGGACGTGTAAGGCGAGACAAGGGGCATTGAAGATAGGTTACGGCTTAGCCAGAAACATTTACACTCTAATCTATGTAAGGTTTTGATGAACAATGGCCATGGACATAAAGTTCGGTCAATGGGGCTGAGGCAGGGTTGATTAGCCGGCAGAGAGGATCATTGGCCAGATCCTGATCGACTTCGGGTGAAGCAGTAGATGGTTGTCATAATCTCAACTCACCAAGTCTAACATGAGGTGTTTTAGCAAAAGTGCTTCTGTTGGAGTACATTTGAAAATGTTCCTGCACGAAAGTGTGCTTTCTTGTTTTGAACAAAAATTGGCATACACGAGTAGGAGAACACCTATTGTCTTACATGTGAATCCACAGCATGCAAGTTATCATGGATAACATACATTTACCCATACTAACCGGAAGATCTAGCATCTGGTTGTGTTGGGATTGTAGTTATTTGCCAGTCTACAAAGAGACCCGCAGTAGCAAGCCCCTGTGTTTACATTGCGACGCAATGTGTCCGCTCTTTACCCAATGGGGAGTCCTATCTGAGAGACAGCTCCTTGCACTGCTGTCGCTAGCGTGGCAACACAAGCCAGCTAGCTAACTCACTAGCACACACAAGTGGAGGTGAGAACAGCAAGGGGTTGGCTAGGGACACAAACACAAGTGTCAGAAGCTGCAAATGTTGAAATATGCAGAGAGAGAATGACAACTGAGGTCTGGCCAACCTAAATAGTGCCACGGACCTAGTGGAGGCACACACACACACACACACACACACACACACGACGCACAACGGCACTATTTTTCTAGCAGGACAAAACAGTGGCAAAAGCACAGTTTTGGTCACAATTCCCTGCAGACACGTCAGAACGACGAGCCGTTTGAACCAGAACGGCCACGTCGACGAGATCTACATCCTGATAGGCTGCACGCCTATGTGCTGTGGCACAGCACGAGTCTACAAAATACGGAAGTCTTCTGGGCGCCCGTCGCCGCCGGCTGCCAGCCTTCTGCCACCGTCACCAGTCTCAGGGATCTGCACGTGAATGGACATGAGCCGAGGGTCACCGTAAGCTGTGTACGACACATACAACAACACTCCCCCATGACCGGAGGGCGAAACACGTCCATGCACATGCAGGCACTGACGCTGTACAGAGCAGGAAACGCATAGCCGCTGCAAGCAGTAGGCACAACACATACAGGATGGCACATGAGGAATCAACATGCAACAGGGGTGGGGTAGAGTCCAACGGAACGAGTGGCCGCATGAAACTTCGAACGACCCAGAGCCTTGGTCAGAAAATCCGCGCACTGCCTGTCAGTGCTCACGTGGATGACTCGGATCTCACCACGATAAACCAGATCACGCACGAAGTGATGCTCGACATTGATGTGCTTCGTGCGTGCATGGAACACACCTGAGATCTTGGCGATGGCCTCCGCGCTCATGTTGTCACACTGGAGAGCCACGGGGGGAATGGACTGACGCAGTTCACGCAACATACGTACTAGCCAGACACATTCCGCTGCACCGGCGCCTAGGGCAACATACTCTGCCTCAGCAGTACTGCGTGCGATGCAACCCTGCTTCCCACTTCGCCAGGACACTGCAGTGCCTCCAATGAGGAAGATGTAGCCGGTGCGGCTTTTGCCATCTGGACTCCACGCCCAGTCACTGTCCGTGTACCCATCGAGCACAACGGACACCTGCTCGCGAAAGCACAGGCCGAAGCGTGCGGTGGACAAAATGTAGCGCACACACCGGACTGCGGCCTCCAGTGTTTGCTGGCGCGGAGCCTGCGAAAACTTGGCGAGTAGGTTGACAGTGAAGGCAATGTCGGGCCGTGTCGTGGTGGCCAAGTACATGAGCGAGCCGATGACTCGTAGGTACAGGGTCACATCAACTGGCTCCCCCAGGTCCGCTGGGTCATCGACCTTCAGGGCGGCCTGCCCCTCAGGGGTCATGGGCGTGGAGGCCGTGCGGACGGCAGCGAGGAGGTTGGCAAAGCGCTCCCCCATGGTCTCTGCGTAGCGTCCCTGGTGGACACGGAGCGTGCGACGCACACGGTCGCGCACGATCTCCATCCCCAAAAAGACAGAAGCCTCTCCAAGATCCTTCATCTTGTAGGCCGAGGAGAGAACGGCCTTGGCAGCATTCACTGCTCCAAGGTCGGGCGAGGCGATCAGAAGATCATCCACGTAGACGAGGATGGCAGCGAGCGGTGCTGGGGACTGTGAGATGAACAGGGATGGGTCAGCATCACTCTGAACGTACCCAGCGCGTCTCAGCGTGCTGGTGATCTCCTGGTTCCAGTAGCGCGGTGACTGCTTCAGGCCGTACAAGGCCTTCCGCAGCCGGTACACGCGACCGGTACCATCCTCAAAGCCNTTTAGGAAGGCGTTGTTGACATCCATCTGATGGAGTTCCCAGTCGTGCTGTGCCACCTGGCTCAGCAACGTGAGTGTGGTCGTCATCCGCCCAACAGGGGCAAAGGTTTCGGTGTAGTCCACACCAGGGACCTGAGAGAAGCCCTTTGCTGTCAGGCGCGCTTTGTAGCGCTCCACCGTGCCGTCTGGCTTAAGCTTCTTGCGTAGAACCCACTTGGCCTTGATGGCCTTGCGGTTCTTTGACAAGTCCACCAGCTCAAAGACGCCGTGCTCGCGGATGGCATCAAGCTCAGCCTGGCAGGCAGTGCGCCATTGCTCAGCGTCATGGGCCGACAAGGTCTCAGGCAGACTGGTGGGATCGGGAGCCAGCACTGGTGCACTCCGTGTAGCCAGGGCATATGCTGCAGAGGGAGGGTCGACCGTCACCATGGACTCAGCGGCGTCACGAGCAAGACTGCGCTCATGAGCAAGTAGTGCCGCACCAGTGGCACAGCCAGGGTGAACCTCAGCAAGGCCGTGCGCACTCAGGCCGAGGGCCTTTGTGCCCGGATCACCGCTGACGACGCTGCGCGTGGGGCGCGGGCGGAGACGTCCGTCGGGTGCCCGTGTGTAGGGGTCCGACGGGGCAGGAGCAGAGGGCGCTGATGACTCACATGCCGGTGTGGTCCGCACGGCAGGCGTGCCACTCGAGGCTGGCGTGGCATCATCAGCTAGGGACAGGCCCACGGCAGACGCAGGCGCGTCTATGGCCGGAGACGGGGACGGCTCAGCGCTAGATACGGATGCGGACGCAGGGTCAGACTGAGCCTCAGATGCGGAAGCAGACGCAGGGTTAGACTCAGTCTCAGACGCGGAAGCGGACTCGGATGCAGACTCAGACACGGGCGAGAGCGGAGAGTCGGGGGCAGAGGAGCGAGCCACAGACGGGGCGGGGCTGGGGGTGCCGGTGGGCACAACCGCTGGGGACAGCCCCGGGGGTGCCGGCGACGGAGTGACCGCACTGGACGGGGGCACTGTGCCAACCGGGCCAGGAGCCTCCCCCACACACGGGGACCGGAACACCCAGGGGCATGAGCAGCACGCAGAGCGTGGATGCGAGCAAGGTCGCGGAAGGCGAGATGCTCGAAGAAGAGAGCGTCATGAGACTCCACGATGCGGCGGCGCTCAGGGTCCCAGAACCGCCAGGCCTTTGACCGCGGGGCGACGCCAACGAAGGCGCAGAGGCGGCCCCACGGAGAGAGCTTGCTCTCTTGCTGCTCCGGCGTGAACCAGACGCAGGCAAGGGAGCCCCAGACACGGGCCAGGCGCAGGTCCGCGCGACACCCATACCACAATTCGTAGGGCGTGCGGTGACCCGGGAGGGGACCGTGGGGAATGCGGTTCCAGACCCAGGTCATGTATGCCATGCCCTCAAAGGCAAAGGCCTCAGGCATGGCGCTGTCGGCGCGCATGGCGCGGACCGCATCCTCCATGGTGCGGTTCCAGCGCTCAGAGACACCGTTCTGCTGGGGGGTGGCGGGAGCAGAGAGGTTGTGGAAGACACCGAGCTCGGTGAAGGAGCGTGCCATGTCACCGAGGTACTCGCCGCCACGGTCCGAGCGGAAAGTCTGAAGGCGGTGGGGAGACTGGCGTTCGGCCATGACCAGCCAGATGCGGACCGCAATGGCTGCATCGCTCTTCTGACGCAAGCTGTAGACCCAGCGCATACGCGTGAAGTCATCAGTCAACGTCAGGACGTAGCGACCGCGGTCCTCCTGAAACTCGACAGGGAGCGGACCCATGAGGTCGGAGTGGACAAGCTCCAGGGGCCGACGAGCCCTGGAGAGAGACGCAGGATAAGTAGACCGGTGCATTTTTCCCTCAGCACAGGCCAGACAGTCGGTCGTGGGCGGCGCCTCGAAGGACGCTGCATCAAGACCGAGAGCAGGCTGAGTGCGGATCAGCCTATCGACAGCCCCCAGGTGCACATGACAAAGACGTCGATGCAGGAGGCAGTGGTGCTCGGGGGACAGAGCACCAGCGACGAAAACACGGGCAACAGAAGAGGGAGGCAAAGGGGGTGCACTCGCAGAACACCCATCAATGTGGTACAGATCATCGACGACCGTCCCACTGAGGACGGTCTCCTCGGTGTCGCGTACAAAGATGCGAGCATCGGCAGCCGTGTGCGTGACACCGAGGCCCATCTTGGTGCAAGCACGGACAGACAGCAGGCTGAGTTCCAGATCAGGGACCAAGAGGACGTCGGAGATGTATACGGGACAAGCTGGCCCGGTGAACCCCAACACCCTGGACAGGGACCTCATGGCCGGCTGCAGTGCGAACAGAGCGAACAGTGCCAACGGGATGCAAGACGACAAAGGCGTCACGACGACACGTCATGTGATGGGTGGCACTAGAGTCCACGACCCACGTGGCATCTGTGACCCGTGTACAAGGGGCAACGTGGCACTCGGCGACGGAACAAGGCGCGGCAGCAGGTCGCTCGGCAGGCGACGCGGCAAGACGAGCAACGGAGCGTGCATGAGACGCATGCAACCAAGACACGTCATCGGGTCCGTCACGCGCACACGACTGAGCATGGGGACTACTACAGGCAACATCACGCAATGACACAGACAGTCCACAAGCAGTAGGACCCCTCGACTCAGTCAACTCACTCGCACCTCCCTGAGATGAGCGCAGGGCGAGAAGCTGGTGCAGCTCGGCGATCGTCCTGTCGCGTTCGGCGAGCGCCTGGTCGCGAGGATCCGCGGAGGAGCCAGCTGTGGCGGTGGACTCCTCTGGGACGGCTGCGGTAGTGGCGGCCGAGCGGGCGGTCGTACCGGACGTCTGGCGCATGCGCGCCTCGTGCGCCTGCTGCAGCCCACGGGTGACCTTGGCCCAATGCAGTGGGCGTCCTGTCAGGCGAGTGCAGTCGGGATAGCGATGGTCACCACCGCAGTTGAAGCACACGAGCCGACGTCCCGTCGTGCTGCTAGAGCCACTGCTGCTGCCGCCGCTGCTGCGAGAGGATAATCTGGAGGGCGGAGTATTGCGCAGGGGCGTCGTCCCCAAGATCCTCGTACAGCTTGATCGCCCGGCGCCAGTAGTCGGCTGCAGACTCCTGAGCAGTCTGGCAGAGAGAGTTGAAGTCGGCGAGGCGCTGGGACGTCAAGGCCAAGGTGGCGCCCTCAAACAGAGTGACGGCCAGTGCCCACGCTGCGAAAGGGTCTGCTCCTGAGCCGGTCAACGAATCGCCAAGGAACCGACTGAAGTCCTTGGTGAAGTCCGGGGCGGCCTTCATCAGGCCGGAAGCTGCGCGGACTGCCATGTGTATTTGAGCGGGGTCAGACGCCTGATACGGTGCGAGGTAGTAGGGGAGGACTCCCTCGCTCATGGCCCACATGCGAAAGCGAGGCTCCCAGGACTTGAAGTCGTTCCCAGTCCGGAAGACGGGCGGATCCGACTCAAACCACTTGGGTGGCTTGACTGTCGGAAGAGCGACGGGTGAAGATAGTGCGGGACCAGGCATGGAGGAGGCAACCCCCTTGCCCAGGCGGGCCCTCAGAGCCAGTTCCTCAAAGCTCAGAGGGCGGCGAGATGAGCTCAGGCCGGCGTCGGCGCTGGAGCTCGTGCCCTGGAGGGCGGCGTTGGCCTCACGCGCTCTACGACGGGCCTCCAGGTGGATGAGGCGTGCTCG
>SZWC01001108.1:102776-119266 GCA_023375785.1 Penium margaritaceum
GGAGGAGGAGGAGGAGGAGGAGGAGGAGAATAGAAGGAAGACGAATTTGGGCAGACTGTGCAGACTTTGCTGCGGTACAACGATGCAGCAGCACAACAACAGCAGGACTGTGCCACTGCACTGCTGTGCAGTAGCACAGCCGTAGCAGTGCAGTGGGGACTTCAGCGACATTCCCATTTCTGTCTATTTGACCCATCTCTCATCAACCCGTTTCGAATGGCACCAGATGACGGCGGATGTTGGCGATGGCTGAGAACAACGGCGAAAGTGGAGCTTTCACACTGTACTCCATGCCTTCATGCTACCTCATTCCAGGCAGCAGCGCGCTTTCCAATGAGACACGTCACACAAAACTCTACGGCAGAGCCTAGCTCGGTACAGAGCACACAATGCCCACAACCCCCCCCCCCCCCCCCCCCCCCCCCCCCCACCCCCCGCCCGCACACTCTTCAAGCTCGTGCGCACATTCAACACCACACGTCAATGGGTCACGCCACCGCACCGGCTCGCAGCGGTGCACACACCATGCAGCCCACAAAGACATTTTCAGCCAAGCACTCGACGCAGCTGGACAGGCATGCGCGCACGCACGAGCTCTGGGGCGCTTCCCCTGTCCGCACGGGAACTCCACCGCCATCGCCGCCGCCGGCGCAGGCTCTGAGGTCTCCTTCCAGAAACTCCACCCGCTCCCACCCCGCCACGCTTCTCCCCAGCACTGTCCCCCACAGCTCGTCGCAACGGCTCTGCTCCAGCCACCTCCCGCACACGCCTGCTGCAGCCGCCAGGTCCCGCGGCCTCAGCCACGACAGCACCTCCCTCAGCAGGTCGTCCGTCAGCCGGTCGAACGGGGGAGGAGAGAGGGTGGTCGTGCTCATGCTGGAGGTGTTGGTCTTGGTGGTTATGGTGGTGGTGGTGCTGCTGCTGCTGGTACTGCTGAGACTGCTGCTAATGCTGATGCTGCTGCAGCTCCTGCTGATGTGGACATTCCCGCCTCCTGGCCGCACGCGCACGGCCGACCCTCCCAGGGGCTCCGCTGGCTGCAACACAGCAGCGGGTGAAGTTCAGGACACGGGCAGATGCATCGTCATGGGAGGTCGTCATTCGCTCTCCCTTCCTCGGCGCCACCGGTGTCCTAGGTGGCGCCGAGGAAGGGAGAGCGAATGGCGTTGCGCAGAAACCGCTGCAACGCGGCAGCAACATTGGGTGGGCTCACACAAGTTCGTAGCAACTCCGCCACGTATACGCACGTGTCTGCCACGTCCACAACTTCCACGTGGTGGACAGTGAAGGTATTGCTAGCTAGGTGCTCTCACACGGGACAGCTTAGCAACTGCACCAAGCGAGTGTTGGCGAAAGTCGGCGTTTCTGTGCGCGACACCACTTTTTTCCATAGTTTTCGCGAGTCCGGCATGCACGAGTCCATCTCGTCACCTCGCTACGTGAGCGACGACGGAAACAGGGAGAGCGACTCGGGAGCTGCTGCCGAGTTGCTAAAGCTCCAAGGCTGTAGCAACTGCGGGTCGCCTCGCCAAAAGTTCGCGGGCCTCTTCGCGGTCAGCGACGACTTGAGCTCGAATTGAGCTCGCGTCGCCCCCCTGACGTGGCGAAGGGGGGTTGAGTTGCTGACATGTGATAGCACCCTTTTCCTCGAGAGCACAGCGAACGCGACAAAAAGCGGCGGAGCAAGCGACTCGACTTACGCGGGTTCGAACAGATCTGTCATACAGTTTTTTGTTTGGGCGTTACAGGTCAGGTATTACGTAAACGAAGGTTTGTAGCTTGGCCAGTTCGACAACAGCGCCCTGGTTGCTCATGCGGCTCGATTGGGCGGCCCGTTTCTCTAATTCGTTGACAGAGGGGCCTCGGCGGCCTATCTCACCAACCGCAGGGCCCTGCCAGCCAATCTGCGCAATGACGGGGCCCTTCAACTGCATCCACGTTGTGAGAATCGCGATTTGGCCAAGTCGAAGGTCAACTCTCGCTCTTCACCCACCGGCGGAAATGTCCGACTAACTATAGAAAATTACCCTGAGCTAGAGGACCGTTTGGCCTCGACCGTGTAGCCGTAGGCAAAGCCGACCCTTGTCCACCGTTACCGCATCTGGTCGAGTCATTTCGAAGTCGGGTGTCCAGATAGGCAATTGACAAAGAGTCGACGTTGTCCATTGACAACCAAATCGGTTCCGATCTGGCTTGAAGTCGGAATCCGAGCGGAACTACACCCAAAACTTTGAATCCCAAAGGCAAACGCGACTCAAGCATTTCTATCTTCCATCCTTCTTCAAACTTGCGTGCGGGCGGACGAAATATTGCACGCAAAGGGTACCGATAAGCCTATACACGTCTATCTTCTGACAAGATTGATGCAATGAAATTGTTGGATACGAATAGTCAAACATTGAGATTGTCCCGTTGTTTAGGCTCGTAATTTGACACCATGGGTAGTCTATTTGAATAAGCTGAATGGGGTCCCATAGTATAGCTCGCAAATCGCACCACACTTATTCTGATTAGTCCCTTCCTGACTTCCGCTCATTGGGTTCTCCGCCCGCAAGACCCTTTTAGCAATATGTTTGCGAGGAGCTTTAAACGAAAATAGGGTTCATTAACAAACTTCATCTTTCGCGTTGGTTTGTCGAAGATTGGACTGGAAGGACCAACCGACCTGCCAACCCAGACAGCATTCCGACTCTGTGGAACGGCCGGGAGTTCTTGACCAGCGTAAGAACCGGCAATCTCGAGCCGGGAAGCTCGAAGTCGGGCCCTCGCGTTCGTCTCCGCCAAATGCAGGCCCTGGGGCTGATGGATCCGGCGATCAAGGTCCTGGCATTGAGACCTAACCTTAACCCGAGCTCCTAGGTCAATTTAACCTTGTAGCTTCCATATCCATTTGTTAAAGTCACCCAGTATCCAGAAGTATTAAAACATTGTAATACATCTGGAATTGTTTCCACGCCTGATAAAAAACATGCATTGATGAACGATGATGGAGAGGAGGATCGCTCGATTGCAATTCTCACTCCCTCGCGAGATCGCAAACGTGTGACCACCCCTTACTTCTTTTTTCAAGATGCAAATCCCCAATGACGATTAAGGTTTTTTTTTGCATGAGAGGATCCCATGTAAGACATAATACCCTATACCGTCATAGGGGGTTAGCCCGTCGAAAAAGAAGAGGGTTGAATGCATGCCCTGCCCTAAGATTTGAAGTTTAAAGGCCATTTGCCCCAAGTTCAAAAAAATTGCTCAAATAAGGATCCAAGTCGCTATCCTTCATCTCCCATCATGGAAACATCCCTCCATTGCGAGGTCGCATCCAAGCCATGACCTCCTTTTTCCTCTTCTTCTCATTTTTTAACACGCAAAAAGTATTTTTATTTCTCAATGTTTTGCGTGGATTCAGCACGTGAAAAACGAAAACCCCTACATCAACATGGAGGAATTGCATATTGAAAAAGAAGAAGAAGAAAAAGGGGTCATCGCTGGATTGCATTGAGCGATAACCCCATTTTCAGACACCCTCAACACGCAAACCCAAACGCTTGGTGATGCAAACAAGAATTACAATTACATTCGGGGTTTGGAGTTCTAACTAGGCCCCAAAGTACCATGGCCTTACATGTTCCGAATCAGCATGTGGACTCTCAGACCTCCCAAATAAATCGCACACAAACCCTCCTTGTAACAGTCACAAACCCCTCCAAAGAGGGGTTTGTGACTGTTGCGCGTGAATTTTGACTCTTAGCTTTGACGCAACATTCATGTGACATTGTTTTGACGCGAAACTCGCCCCGAAAGTGTTGAAATAGGAAGACTGAGACATAAGTTTCTTACTTCTTGGTATTGGGGCCTATCGTAACAAGAATAAAAAGAGCCAAAAGACCGTGGCAGATCTGACCTGTGTCCACAAAAAGTGAAAAGGCTGGTTGCTCAATCACGATCGAGCGAAAACTCCTCTTTCAGATTCCCACATTATTACATTACAACTGTGGTTTAGGGTTTTAGTTTTGCCAAGGCACTTACTGTGCCCCGCGGCAGAGGGGCCCAACATGTTTCCTTTCAATAAATCAGGAGTCTCAGACTTCCCACGTGAACTCAAGATAAACCCCGTCCTCCTCAAACAATCACAAACCCCTCAGAAAAGGGATTTGTGAGTGTTCGACGGAAAACATGACCTTAGCACTCTAATGCCCAATGCATGCGACTTTGACATTGGGATCTCGTGAGTTCTTTCAAGTACATGGTTGATCTTCTTCGACCTGTGGGTGTGGAGTTTGTAAAGAGCAAAATTCTTGACATGGGATTATAAATCCGAGTCTCGTGGATACGATAACTTTATAAAAAATAATGGGGATGTGGGGTTGAATCCCTGTGTATTTTTGGGGTACGTAGTAACGTCATTGTTTTTAGTTGGAGTGTGCAAGCATATTTTTTTTGTTTTGTGACTGTCCGCTAGATGCGAACTCTTACTTGATGGCCTTGACTAACATTGACTGAGGATGTCCAAAGCAAATTAAGGACGAAATAGCCAGGATATCCATGATCCCAAATCGTGGACCCTCCCATATCCACGAGCGGAATTTTATGTCCCCAATATCCAGCACTTAAAAAAAAAAGAACGACGTATCCGGCTCCCTCGCCATGCTCGATCAGCGACATGCGTCGCTGATCGAGCATGGCGAGGAGGGTCATGTGACCGTCGGTCGATTGCGACCCTCGCTCCCTTGCGAGATCGCGATCGAGCGATGGCCCTTTTTTAATTTTCTTTTTCGACGCGCGAACCCCCTATTACGATGTAGGATTTAATCATTTGCGCGGGCTCCGCCCGTGGAAATATAGAAAATCATAAATCGTAATAGGGGGTTTGCGTGTCGAAAACAAAAATCGAAAAAAGGGTCATCACTCGATCCCGATTGAGCGAAAACACCCATTTCAGATTTTTGTTTCTTTTTTTTCCATGGCACACAAAACACCTTAGGATTGTGAGACAAACACGTTCAAACCCCACCCCGAATTGCATTCGGGGTTAAGGGTTTTATTTTTTCTGCTAGCGGGGCCCATCAGATTCCCTTTCAACGCATGCGGTGTGTCAGACCCCTCACGTAAAACCCACGCAAACCCCTCCCTCGAACAATCACGATCACCTCAAAAGTGGGGTTAGTGATTGTTTAAGGGGCATGATGACGTCATCAATCCGAAGCTGCATTTCATGCAGCGACGACATGGTGTTCGCGTGCTTTTTTTATACGTCGTTTTTCTTCGATCTGTGGATGTATCAGTCTTAAAGTTAGAATTCGCTGGATATGGCATTGTTAAAGAGCAGTCACTGGATATGGGAGGCTTATTCATGAAAGCGGCGGGTATATGGTCACAACCCCGGAAAATTAAGGTGACGGGTGACCAACCGGCCCTTTGTGAGTTTTCAACCGGACTTTCAGGCCCAACTTGGAGACTGGCATCAAGTTTTCTAAAAGTCATCACTCTCTCTAGCATTTGACCTCCTGAATTCCTTAAATCACTAAACTTGGCTGACGTGGAGATTGACTCTGAGTTATTGGAGTAACTTAATATCCTCCTCTTAGCCAGGTTGTTGAACCCTTCAACCAAAATCGGCTTGGAAGGCACCCCATGCATATAGCTGAGCCCCCTTGTGGCGGCTGTGACTGCGATACCTCTGACACCTCTATCCGTGTTCTGCGGCCCTACCTCAACCACTTCCTCCTCCTCCTCTCTCTCTGTCTCTGTCTTTGTCTCTCTCTCTCTCTCTCTCTCTCTCTCTCTCTCTCTCTCTATATATATATATAAATATGTATATATATATATGTATATATATTTATATACATATATATCAAGTGGCCAGGCCTAGGGCGTTGTAGAAGCCACATAAGGGAAAAAGAAGAAAAGGAAACTCATGAAGGGCCAGGGACAGTAGCAATAGCAGCAGACGAGCAGTGGCAATGAACGTTCCATGTGCTACTACAAGTGTGGAAGCTCTCATGGATACACGGAATGCCAACATTCCTTGTAATAGAGGAGGATCATATGCGGCCTCCAAGGGGCACACGCACACAACAGACGTCGTCCAACGCCACACAGGGAAGTTCCGCAACGACCACAAAGTTAGTATAGGCTTCCGCTTCACCGGGCATTAGCTATGATAAGGACTTATGGAATTGCACGTCGTGCAGCTTCATAAGCTACAGGCCCTTCGCACTCACGGAGAAGCGAGTCTGTTGTCATAGATGGGAAGTCCACAAAAAAACTTGTTTTTTTTTTCGTTTTTTCTCCATAATGATTCTTCTTGGGGAGCTGTGTCAGCTTGTGATGCAGATGAACCAGACACCACCGCCTGACTTGACGTGTTACAAATTCGTGATGGTCGTCGATGTTCCAAGTCTGCTGCTGAGTGTCTAGCAGAGGTGAAGTGCTGTGTGGATCATTTCTTTGTGACCAACATGCCACGATGAGAGTGGAACCGAGATCATCAACCCCATTTCCCACATCAAATGACGTGTCGTCATAGTGAATCCTGTGTTATCGGTCTCGTTAGGTCTATCCAGATCGTGTGCAAGGGATCTGGTCAGTCCTTGCCTTTTAAGGGTGGTTTGGATTGTTCGCTTGAGTGGCCCATCTGACATCTTGTACATTTCCGACATGCTCTTTGTCCCTACTCTTGAGGGTTAGCCTACTCTCTGTTGGTGCATGCACGGGAATGGGACATTCCGTTGAGCATTTTGCTGACTCTACCACGGGTATTGCTTGTGACACTCATGCTATTGTGCTCCATGCCTCATTTGTGGATGATCTGTATTGTGTACTTAATTGGGGTGCCTATGTCTACTCCCCTTCATCCCCATCTATGTGTGTGTTTGTCACTGATTTTCTTGTTAATGAGCACCATTTATTGTTGCATCACCGTCTTTGCCATATGAGCTGAGACAGTACTTCCAAGCTCCTTTGGACACCACCAGTCCTCGGTATTGAAGTTTGTTTCTTGAAGAAGCCATCCAAGACCGATTGCCTCTTTTGCACTTGGAGAAGGATGCATTTTTGCCTCTATCCTGAGTCCACTTTGTGGACGCTACGTCTTTTGGAGTTGGTCCGCTCGGACCTTCTTGGTCTGCTTCTAGTTGAGGTCCTCTTAAATTTGGGTACATATGTTCTTACCTAGGCTGACGACTTTAACAAGATGCGGTGGGTCTACAGCCTCTGCCATATGAGTGATGCCACTTTCGCGGTGCAACTATGCCTGGTGATGACTCCATTCTTCTCTCGCCAAAATCTCCAAATGTTCTACTCAGTCTCAAGATGCCCTTGTCTTCAAGGCTTTTCCTACCGTGACATGCCCAACATTCTATTACCACCAGCCGATCATTTTCCTAGCTATGTGGTTTTCTGGCGGATGGGCGATTCTAGACCTGTGGATGGGTCGGTCATGGGCCTCCTCTTGCATGTCCTATCTCCGGTCGCGGATGATCCAGCCGTCTTTCCTGTGGGTCAGTGACCTCTTCGTTCCATACAGGTATATTCAATCCATTGCCGACATCAATCCCGTCTCTCACACCTGGTCTCATGCCTGTGATATTCCCCTTTTGCACACCTGGTCCTATGGTTGTGTAAGTCACATATAGCACACCAATTTTTATGGCTGTGTCAATCCCCTTTGGCACACCTGATCTCGTTCGATGGTAGTCCTCTTGTGCCTACGTCTCTTTCTCTTATGTGTGAGCCGGATACCTTGAGTGAGCATATTATTTTCCACGCGTCTCCTGTAGCTGGAACCTCTCCCATTTCCTATGAGTCTGCAGCCTATGCAGCTACGCAAGCCGTCTGCTCCGCAACCCGAGACAAGCACCTCAACATTGGACTACTCCCGCATGCCTGGTGGTTTTCCTTGACCATTGGCCTCTAGGGCTGAGCGAGCGGCTGACTTGGTGCCAAGACGTCACATTCTTAGTGTTAAGAGTGACGAGCCTAGCATGAAGGCCCTTGGCTTGAGTGTCCAAGAAAACTACGCTAAGGTACACCCAGTGTGCCATGCCGACCACGAGTTAGTCTCATATGATTTCTCGACCGCTTGCAATGTCGCAATCGATCTTGTCGTGGTTAGATTGAGTCTAAAGGTGTGCTTCTTAACACCGAGGGCTCTCCCTCAATGATGCTTATCCAGACACATTGAAGGAGGTGCTTTTTACTAAGGATATACCCTACTGCTCTTGGATTTTGATATGAATTATTTTTTAAGTTGATTGAATGTGATACTTTTTTTTCAATGAGTTCTACATACCATATAAATAATTGAACTCGAATTTTATGTGAAAGGCTAAGAGATTTCATACTTCAATGGTGTTTTTCTCCATATAAATTGTTGAAATCAAGGTACCATTTGATGCAGATTCGACCATTTAGGACTACCAAAACAATTCAAACCTTCAAAATCTTGTCTAATTCATATATTTTATAATTTGCAAGTTTCCATTCATTGAAATCCAAGAGCAGCAGGGTAGACCTGTGGCATTTTTCTTGTGAGGAGGAGCTCTAAGTCATCCGTGAGCACAAGGTATATGAGCTTGTTGACCTCCCGCCTTGGCGGAAGGCTGAAGAGGCCAAGTGGGTATTTGGGAAGAAGGTAAAGCATGATGACTCTCTGGATTATTACAAGGCCCGCTTGAAGGCCAAGATGTTTATACAGATTTAGGGTGTGGATTTCACTGACACCTTCACATAGTTCGACCACAGGTTACACCCGTTTTGGGATCATTGCTCAACACACTGGGAGCTACGCCAGATGGATGTGAACAACACGTTCCTTAAAGGTAAAATAGAGGAGATGTACATGGTCCACCCACTTGGCTTCAATGTCAGTGAGAAGGTGTGGCACTTGTCCAAGGCCTTGTAATGCTTGAAGCAGTCGCCCTGGCTGGAACATGGAAATCACTAGCACATTGAATCATGGAGAGGTTTCTTGAATTTAAACCATGAAGCCCAAAACACATTGGAATGAAAAAGTGCATAGGGCTTTGAGTGTGCGTCATTTGCATTCTCATGTTTGTATACATGTGCTACATGTTCCTGTTCTCGATATCAAACGACAATCTTCACCATACATAACCTTGCAAACATGTCCTAATCTCTCCACTTCTAATATTTTGCTACCTTTTATACTCCATAAAATATTCTACTGGTTGTGGAACGACATCTTATGGGTTCACATCGAGAGAACAACTTCCACAAGGCAGTAACATGCATTCTCAGCTCTGCGACCAATTACACTAGTCCATCAAGCACATTGCATCTCCAACAGGGTTGATGATTCCACATTCACTGTCATCCCCCCTCCCCCCCTCCAATTGGCACCTTTAGGCTCTTTAGAAGACAGGGAACAACAAGCCGAAATGAAGAATATTTAGGATAATCTGTCACAATGAAAAACATCATCTACCACTTGATCCAAAACTATGTTTTGACGCGGACGGACCCAATGAATAAAATTTACATGCAGCGATGCCTGCTAGAGGAAATGATATATTCATTATGGAGCTCTAAATTCATTTAATATTGGCCGAACAATTAGATTTTGGAATGTCAAATGGATCAATGGTGTGGTTGCTACTGAACATTACAAAACTCCACTTCATTGTTGTTAGGGTCTTCTTTGATAGAAAGAATAATGACATTGTAATCGCTACTTCGAGTGATTGGGGACACGTATTTTAGTTGTTTTTCTTAATCGCAACAACATCCAAAGGAATGAGGAGGGAGGAGATAATTGAGCAGCTGACCAACAAATCCTCGCATCTTGATAACAGATATCATAAAATCAAGTGAAAAAATCCCCCACAAAATTTAGGAAGAGTTTATGTAATACCTCATCCCACACCTTTTCAAATTGAACAAGAAAATGGATGCCCATTGAAAATTGTTCTTTTTGTGTCAACATGAAAACATGACAACATGGCTCATTGAATGCAAATTTTGTTGGATGTTGGATGAGCAACATCACCATCGATGAACTCTATTTCTATTAGAACAATGGCCTCAACTGTGACATTCTCTAGACCCCGACCATTTATAGCATTGAGGATGAACATTAATTGATAAATTAAAATTCCAAACAAAAAAATTAGAAAGAGTGCTTGGAATAACAAGCTAAATGGATGGTCATCCTAGAACCATGAAAGTAATGGTGAGTATCATTTTGAGGTTTGTAGAAATCTTGAATGTGATGAAAGATGGCGTTGTGCAAGGAGAGCATCCACAACTGTCTTAATCTTGCACCACATGAGGCTATAGTTGAAACTATTTTCACCTTGGGTAGTAGCATGAAAAGAAGGAGAAATGGGGAAATGAGATTGAGAGCTAAGAGGGGTCATGATACTAGTGACGGTATCCGTGAGCTGAAAACCTCTTTCCATTTGGAAAATCCTATATAAACCAATCTTCTACCCAAAAAAATTAAACAAACATGGATCGGAATACAGGATGTTGCAATTTTTTATGAGGGGTATCGGGAAGACCAGAGATGATAATGGCCTAATTTCAACAGAGGGATTACGTGAGTCAAAAGTCCACATTGACGTTATTGGCTGGAGGTGAATATCACAGATGCTTCAACAAAACCTTGGTTTGCAGGTTGAATTTCAGGGGAGACCTGTGGAAGGATGACTGAGTATATGTTGACCTCTTTAACCAATCTAAATTCTCTTCATCTACTTACAAGTTGTATGTTACCAAGAAAAAGTTGCAGCTTGATCGGACTATGATAGTGGTCTTCATCATCAGTAACGATGAGAGACAATATGTGCCACTAAAAGAGCGGTCCTTCCGACGAATACTGCAAGTTCTAGGTTATGGTGCTCGGCTGCACCAAAACCCCAGCGCCATTTGTGGACGTGATGAGCATGATTATTTTAATAAACCTTAGAGAATTTACTGTCCTCTAAGTCAACATATCCTGAGTTGGTGATTCCAAAGCGCGGCTTCTTCTTCAATTAATAGGTATTCATGGAAGATTGGAACTAATGGTTTTAGTTTGTATGAGACTACGTTTGAGAATTAGCATCCTCACCAGTCTCACTCAAAAGAAATACAAATGAAATGAGGAATGTTGTAAATCACTTTGAAATTCTATGATCTTGGCGCCAGCCTCACAATTGGACAATCAGGCATTGTAATATATGTAGTAGTTGAATGCGGGATGTGTTCAGTCCTTATGGCCTAATTTCGTGCTGAAAATACATCTGTTCAAGTTATAGGAGTATTTCTCTTGCAATTTTTTAATGGTGGGGACAAACCGGGTGTCATTTTGGCAAGGAAAATATCTAGAAGAAATTGCCAAACACTATTGGTGAACAAAGGCTTTTAACACTGCAAACATATGCAAATGTTGTGGCATTTTCCAATGACATCAGATTTTTCAGACCAAACCACCGTGTCTCCTGTCACTGGTTATCTTTTGGACCGTTCTGTAGTTACATCATTAGAAAATTATTGAAGAGGTCCATCCATCAGAGTGCAATGGACTGACACAATTCTCATGGTCATTGATTGACTCTCCAAGATGACCCACTTATTCCCACAACCATCTCAGTCACTTCTAATAGAAAAGTGCGCTCTTTATAAGTCACATCTTGTGACTACATGGAACCCCTGGGCTGTCCAGAGCAATCATGACCGTTGATTCAGAACCAGGATTTTGAAGAGTGCATGTCTAACTGTAGACCCCATAGCACAAGCAAGATCGTGAAACTTCCGACACCTGCATACGTGCCCAGTGGTAGCTTTTTCGTGCACCGGTTTTCTAGTGCATTTTACTTATGCGCTTACATTCTGAGAACACACTAGAATTTGAGTGCATTTGATGAGTGCACTCTAAAAAAAATCTATATTCCTTCCCTTGCCCTATCTGTTCATCACTCTATCTCCCTTTCTTAATGTCTCCTTTTTTCTCCTGTCTCCCTCTCTATCTATCTCATTCTCTCTCTCCCTCTCCCTCTCACTTTCCTCCATCACACATTTTTTCTCTCTTTCGCACTCCCTTTCTATCTCCCTTTTCTCTCACCCTCCCTCTCATTTTCTCTTTCTCTCTTGCTCCCTCTCTCTCTCTCTCTCTCTCTCTCTCTCTCTCTCTCTCTCTCTCTCTCTCTCTCTCTCTCTCTCTCTCTCTCTCTCTCTCTCTCTCTCTCTCGATGTACATGAACCTTCAAAATCATAGAAGGTATCCCACTTATTTTTAATAATCACGTCAACATAGGGGTTTCATTTTCTTCCTCTATGTTTTTTTACCTAGAAATGTACTCACGTTTCTTGATATTGATACTAATCGTTTGGATGTACCTTGAGCCCACCTTTTTACGGTGTAATGTACAGAGTCTGCGCACCTTTTGATCGTCGCCAATGATGACAACCGTCACTTCATGGTTCAATGCATATCGACGACACGACAATCACCGTCCTGCTATTGGTAGTCAATCTTCTCTCATTCCCCTTCTAATGCCCCCCCCCCCCCACCCCTGAGTGCGACTTATGATGTACATGGGCCAGTGTGCTCGATTTGCCAGGAGGAGTGCACTTATCATACACCGAGTGCATGATGCTGCACATGTCACATTTCTACTGGTTTGCAATGTCGACATTGCACCTCAAATCCAGGTTTGAATCCTAAAACGTGAACATTAAATCTCTCGAGAAAGCACGGCAAGGTGCAGTTTGTCATTTGTGGCAGTACACGAGAGACGACTGACAATCTCCCTTGAAAAAATTGGTTGAATGCCTGTTTCTAGATATTGGTACCATTGTGTTAGCTATTGCTGTCCTTTGATCGTCAGCAAAGGACGACCAAGACTAATCTAAGTCAGGATTTTGACCAAACAAAATGTGATTGAAACACCGATAAACAAAAAAATTCTATTCTCTCCATCTCTCCTCAGCTAGGTTAAAGAGTATGAACATAAGCACTACCACAAAAAACGGTCAACAGCGTTCGATTGGTTTATTAGGATGAGAGGGACATCGTGTTGCTGTTGTTGGAAAAGAGGGGTCTAACAAGAACAATCTTCTATGGTTGTCGTGCATGTGAGTTTCGCGACCAGAGGATCAGAATGGACACCCAAACTCTACAAACGGGACTTACCTTATAAGTGGGTTGCGTTAGTCATTACGAATATACAATCTCCTTTGCTTCTTCTACCAATGTTGGATAGCAAGGGGATCACCCAGCTTTCATTCTAAATACTTGGATATAATCTTTTCTAAATTTGAGCTTTTCCTACAAAGAATATTTATCTCTTTCAGAATATCGGACAATTCGGATGAAACTCCCGGTCATTTTATTTTCCAACGTCCATATTTTTAGTGACTGATTTCAGTCAAAACATCATTGCGGTCTTTGACATAGATTTTCTCAACAATTTTGCCAGACTTGCAAAGTGTAATGAACACATCCCTGGAAGCCGTGGATTCGCAACTCACTTGTTTGAAAATACTTCAATGCTATTCAGTGTGGTTTGCGGCCTATTGTTTAGTGTGTTTGAAAGGGAAATGGAAGTGTTTGTGATATCTTGCCTGAACCAATTCTGTAGTGGCTTCCAAAGTTGGACGCTCACTCAATGTGTGATAAGTGTACCTCTTCACTTATCTTGAGTGTGATCCTCACATGCACTACACCCATACACTGGAGGGCTTCTCTCCACCACATTGCGAGGCCTCAAGCGATGAACAGAGTGAGATACGACTGACAACTAGTATGAAATTGACGAAGTGTAAACGGTCGTCGTCGAATAGCCGACCGTCAATTTTGCTTTGTATAGCTTCGTGAAGCGATATGCGACATGGGGACAAACTACATAGAGGAAGCAAGCAATGGAGTGCGTAGCATGAACTTTATATATAATTCAGATGCAATACAAATGGAAGGTAAGGAGATATTTACGTGAACGCAATAGTTTTTCCTGTAAGAGGCTAAAAAATACGTTGAAACGAATTTTCACATTGTACCAAGTTTTTATGTTAACTTGTAAGATATAACTTGTTAATTGTTTCATGGATATATTTGAAGGGCCATTGGAGTGGCTCTAAACACACATAGAAACACACAATGTAGCAAACAATTTGGAGACAAAATTTAGCCTGCATTTTCCCATCTATTATTAAGTAAGAAACAGTGATATGAAGGGAATTTTGCAGCCACATAGGACGAAATTCAATGTAGACAAAGAAACATGAGACAAATGAGTGCACTGAGTGCGCTCATAGTGTACTTTTGTCTAGTGACAGAGAGCACTTCCCACATACACTAGGCCCACGCACTGACGTCCCACTTAAGAAGATAAAATTTTGGCCACATAAGACAAAACAACAAGATATTCTAGGACACATGAGACAATAAAGCACACTGAGTGCGCTCTTGGTGTAATTTTGTTTGGTGACTTTTCTATTCACATACACTAACTCCACGCAGAAGAGAATTTGCTAGCCGCATAAGAAAAAAGGACACTCCCGTCATGTACAATGGAAGGAGTGTAGGGACGGGTGCAAAGAACCCCCTTTTATGAGAGCACACTTAATGAAAACACTAGAAAACATTTGTGTAAAATAGCCTTGATTAACCATACCTCGACACCTGAGCTCGGCTACAATTCTATTATGCTTGCAGCAGTAGGAAAATTAGGAAAAGTGTCGTTCAATGACGTTAAACAAAGCTTTCAATGACCGTGATTACACTACAGATTATAGCAACTTATTATCGACATCAACTGTTGTCAATTTGGGAACAAAAACAACAGATGAAGGCAAAATATGGAGTGTTGGAGAAATATGTAGCGATTTGTTTCTTCTTAATCTGACGTTCAATGCTAGAGATCACTTCCTTCTTAGTAGTGCAAACGTCAATTTCTGTCGGCAACAATGCGTGAAACTCAAGTCCAAAGTTCTTGGCCCGTTCAACACTGAGGAGATGCATACACTAGTTGTCGCAAAACTTTGCACGCACAGAAACATGGTGATCAAACCCAGCCTTCCATGTTACCGAGCCAACAAACCAACAAAACCCTTAAGTGGAACCTGTGGACCAGAATGCTTGACATCTACCACCCATCAGTGTGGTAGAGGCTACGGAACGTACCATTGAGGGACGTATCGGACATCAATGATGTGGAAAAGTGCTGAAGTATCTTGCCAAGTGGCAGCTATGATGAAGCGCATGGCAGCTTGGATTCCTACAAAGAATTGAGGGTCGTTAAGAAAGCGATTTAAGGAAAATTTTGCCGCCGTCCACCATCATACGTTACACCCTGGTATGTCGGGGCTAAAAGGGGACGAAGTGGGCATATTTTGTGTTATGTTTGTGACCTGATTCACGTCAGATTCTGTTTCTTTTTTCTCCGACATGGGCGTGTAAACGAGCTGCCCTGTCTGTCAATGATCTCTTCTTGACGTTCAGACAACCTCCGACCAACTTGTGGAATGTGTAATACATATGACAAAGGCTGTTGAATCGTTCGCAAGATTGGATTTTCTCTTAATGCAAACATAAAGATTCAAATCCCATTGGATCTGAACTAGAAGATTGGGATCAGTATCCGATCTGAACATTGCGGTGAGATAACCGAATCTGATCCCACACTGAACCTATTGTTCAGATTAAGTGCGATCGGATCCAGATCGGATAGTTCGGATTAGTTCAGGTTCATTTTGCATGGCTTTCTTCTTTTTATTTTGAGAAAAGAGCTTTAATAACTTAAGGGAGTGTGCAAAGCTGCCGCGGACCGGCACATCCACATGGTATAAAAGCCGCCACCGACCGCACAATACGGTGGGCATGCAAGCTAGAGGCCAACCAGGGCGGGCTCCACACCGCATAAGTCAGACAGCGCCAAAGCTTGGTGCACACGCACGCGCCGAGCAACCGGCACGACCTTATGCGGGTAGGGGGCCCGGGACCGGGAGTGGGAGACGGTGAAGTAGCGGACGGCGGGACACTGGGCTGGGACTCCGGCAAGGGAGGTGCGCTAAGCCAGGACTGCCACCGCCTGCTGGGCCCAGTGCTGATAGGCCTCAGCAGAACACTTGCGAGGTCCACGAGTGAGGCAGAGCTGTGCCAGCCGGCGGAGGAAGGTCCAGAACTCTACTCCCAGGTCGCCAAGGGTCTCCCACACCAGCGGAAAGAGGTAGTGTCCACTATGCGGCGCCGTCGCGTACAAGGGGTTTGGTTGGTTTTTCAATAATTCTGCATGTTTCTACCCTTCACACAGTGAATACTTGATGTAGGGGCAGAAAGTTGTTCTGAATCCAATCTCATCTTGTCTGACCCCAGTTCAGATCGGTTTCAGATTGGATTTGTTGGTTTTCATCATATTATGTCGGATATCCGATCCGATCAGATTCAATGGCCTTCAATGTGACAGGAACCTTATCAACGTTTTGATTATGTTTTGAGAGAATTCTCGATGACACACCTTGAACATTCCTTGTTCAATATCAAACCCCCCCTC
>SZWC01001108.1:119550-149988 GCA_023375785.1 Penium margaritaceum
TTGGTTTTCATCATATTATGTCGGATATCCGATCCGATCAGATTCAATGGCCTTCAATGTGACAGGAACCTTATCAACGTTTTGATTATGTTTTGAGAGAATTCTCGATGACACACCTTGAACATTCCTTGTTCAATATCAAACCCCCCCCCCCCCCCCCCCCCCCCCCCCCCCGGGGCTTTTTGGACACTTGTCTACATTCAATCAGTCACCTGCCAAACATGACACACGTCTGACACAAAGAGCAGCCAAGTATCTGACTACGCCTCATCTACATTCTGATGCTCCTTTCTGTGAAATCGATGATCCAAAACTTCTTGCTAAATCAGGCATTACGTTTCACATATGACTTCCTCGAGTGTGCCAATTTCTCGACTCGAAACCGCCCGCAGAACAGGGAAGGGAACTGCAGCGAGGTCGAGGCCTAATGTTTCGCAGGCAGCTTTTTGGCCATCTGTCTAAAAAGCCAAATGCCAAATTGTTGCATACTCATGAAAAGGAAAATGTAAGCGAGTAACGTTTTTCAGCTTTATATTACATGATAAAAAGGTGAGGTTATCTATGAATTCTTCTGTAGAGGATTTCCGCCATCAGCAGATCTTTTGGTCTCAAGGAAATTGTATTGATGATTGTTATTTGTTAGTTCCCAGACTGGATAGTAGCAAGAGTGTTTCTCGATGCCATGAATTCATTCAATTGGTTGAAGTACTTCCACGCAGAGAATTTGAAATTTTGCAAGTCCATAGTTTTTTGCAAAACTTTGCAACATGCTCCCACCTGTTGAAAGTGTTTTTCACAAGTTGGATGTCACATGCAAAAGGCCAAGAATGGGACCAACTATGCCTACCAAGCCGTACAACAATGGCAACTGCTTGGAATGGTGCTTGTATTTCTACCGTTGTTCCAGCTGAGGTCCAGTTTCGTCTGCTTCCCACAGTGGAAGACCCCCACAAGCTCAACATCATTCAACCCATCCAAGGTATAGTACATGAGGTACAGTAGAAGCACAGGAACCACATTATTGCCCTCTCACATCACCTCGCAAGAATCATTCTCTATGCACCAGTAACTCCACGGTGCCTAGCGACTGCTGCAGCCGCAGGTCCTTGTTCCTGCGCAGCAGCTTCAGCCTTGGACCCAACCTGCATGGCTATGCCTCCGCCACCCTCCGCAGGCTTGTTCTGCATCTTGCACTCCTGGATCTGCATCTCGTAGCCCTTGCCCGACTTGATGTGTGCAGCCAACCTGTCGTCCATAACGGAGGGCTTGTCCAGGTCCTGACGAGCAGACCTGCGCTCGTCGTAAGATATGCCACAGCGGCTCTGGATGTCTGCACATCACAAAAGAACAGTGGGCATTCTGGTCCATGTCATCTTCCGGAGACAGGGGCAAGTCTCATGGCTGAAGAAACAACACAAAATGGATTGCAGAATGACAAGTTAAATCCATGAGAGAGGTTGGCAAAATTCCTTGGAAGACAGCCCCCCCACCCCTCCCCCCCCCCCACCCACCCAACCAAAAATCCTCTTGCAACCACTCACCAGTTGCAATGTTGTTGTCGATCTGCCCGTCCTCAAAAAAGGCCCCCATGAGCTGCGGCAGGCCCATGGGCACGGTGTCCCCGCGATCGACCTGCCACATGTGCCAGGTCTTCCCGTACGTCTTGATGAGCCTCTCCATGATCGGCCGCTCCGCAAAGGTCGTGAGCTCAGGGAACACGAGCAGGCCAGAGCTGACTTCGTAGTAGTGCGAGTGCCACAGCTTCTTCTCCTCCTCCGGCAGGCGCTCGTAGAGCTTCTCATTGATCACATATTCAACGCCGATGAGGCGCGCGTCGGGCTTGTCGCTGTCGTAGATTGTGCACTGCTGGAAGTCATCGCTGATGTGGCCGCAGTAGTGGTGGGCTTCCACCTGCCGCCCTATGTTGTTGCCATAGTAGTGCACACTGCATGAGGAGGCGCGTGGAAGGGTAGGTGACATTAGAAACAAAGTCGGCGCCGTTTGCTTTGCGGGTGTCAGCCATGTGTGTTGTTTGCCAGTAATGTTGTTTTGTATCGAATGTGGCATTTCAGCATCAATCTCTCATACACAAGGCACTGCTTTCAGATAATATTGAGAAGGCAAGGCACAAAATATCAAGCCAACTTACGCGCAGAAATGCATGCCAATGCTTTTGATGGGTGTGAACTTCTGTGTGGCCATGGTGCCCGCCTCCATGAGCTTGGTGGTGGTGCTCTTGGTGCCGGGAACGTCCTCGGGCTTGGAAGGAGTGCCTGTGGCAGCCATGGCGAGCTTGGACACTGAGAAGCAGAACTTTGGGATGTGCGGTCCCTGAACACTCGAACACCTTCAGCCTCGTGTTAAACCAGAATGTCGTAGCAGATCTATTTCAGGCTGCGAGTTCAGAGGTTGCTGTTCGAAAGACGAGAACAAATGAAATGTGTTGCCCGGGGAGCCTTTTCTACGCCTCCCGTGTGGGCTCTGGAAAGCATGCTCCCTGCTGTTCCCCACAACCGGCTGTCCACGCGGCGTGACAAGGACGTGTCGCGGAAGACGCGCCACATGTTTCACAGCTTAGCGCAAACCCGCGAGGGGGGATGGCGTGGAAGCCGGAACCGGTAGGGCGGCCACTGCTCCAGATGAGGCTGTTGCATCGGTGAAGGGAGGCGGACGAGGGCTTGGCTTTCCTGCTCGACCCACACGCGGGACTTGCTATGGGTGTGGTGGAGGCAGGGACGTATCTCCCTCGGGAGGAAGGGCTTGTCCCGGACGTTCTGCTTGAGGGAGGGATACGTCAGTTTACTTCGGCTAGATGTTCCATCATGGTGGCGGCCAAATTTCAGTGGCTGAGCATGAGGCGAAGTGACACACTCGAGCAGAGCGTCGGCGGTCATTAGTGATATCCGAGGCTCTGTCCACCTCTACGAGCCAAAGCCTGTGCAATGGGCGGCTTGTGCATGTGGAAGCCCCGACAGCGGACTTGGGATCAGTCCGGAATTCGCAGTCAGCGGCGCATGCCCCAAATCTCGGGGCCGAGACGGAAGCCGGTGGAGAGCCGCGAGGCACGCCTCTGAAGATCCAGCTGCCGAACAAACATGCGAACGTCCGTCAGTGACTTCTGTTGCAGGGAGGGAAATTGCCACGGCGGATCTCGTTCTCGTCCAGGAAGAACTTGCCGCATGCGACCCGCAGCCAAGCCACCGTTTTTTCTGAACGACTTTCTCCAGGTTTGCATGGCGGCAGGTGATGGCAGATCAGCGTGATGCTACGCATGCAATGCTCGAAGTACAAAGGGACTGCCGAGTCCCCTTGGGGTATCGCTAGGGCATGTGCAAACGGTCGGCAAAGGAGCTGGCCATGGCTTGCGGGCTGCCGCTTTCAGTGGCCAGCTCAGGCCGAATGCGGCGCCTTACCTAATACCAACTCGCCCGGCATGCCCCTCGCGGCGTGCGCCTCCACCCCAAACACTGGCCGCGGCCAGGTAGCCCCCATTTTCGGCCGACCTTCTTCGAAAAGCCCCTATTCTGAGGATTATAACAATGTCCCCTCCATTCAAAACACGTGTAACCTAGTCGCCCCTAAAGTTTCATTCGTTTTCTGTTATGCCGAACGGAGCGGATATAGTAAAAATCTATAAGTTGCGAGGCAGCACACGATACATAATTTGGGACACTTATGCAATTTATAATTAGCGGTAAGTTTACTTCGATGACAAGTGTCGAAATGATCGAAAATATATACACAAGTGTCGAGATACGAACGACGCATAGTCAGGGTCGTTGGTTCGATTGTCGAGCAACATGTGCGGAGTCGCGTCGTGAGTGGTCGGATTCGAGAAGGTCCACCAAGAAATCGGGGGTCTTCGAAAATCGACGGTGAAGATGCGAGATGCATCGTTGTAAATCCGGATCCGTCTCGGTACGTCCAGAAGTCCACCGAAAGGTCGTGATACTTATGTCGTAGATTCGCGAGACTGGTCAAAGTTGGAATCTTTGATAAGATTCACTAGAGGCGGGGGCGGTTGGCCGGTTTGCCCTCAACCGTCAGAGTGAATATCGCGGTCTCGCAACGCGATGGGCTGTTTGTGTAAGAACAAAAATGCCCACTCGGAAAGAGAGGGACTAGTGTACGGCTGGTACGTAACACTTCCCCCCTTTTAGCCGAGACATCCTGGCGCGTATACAGATTTGGCCATGTGACAGCGGTAATAGCCGTTGATTAGGTGATCGACGTCTCGGAGGTTTTCGTAGGGTTCCCAGCTGTTATGCCCGGCGTTCTAGCCGTGCCACTTGACAAGATATTCTCTCCTTTTTCTCATCGTCGATGGCCGAGGATGTCTTCGATGACATACTCTGTGTCTTCGTCCACTTGACCAGGAGGCGGTGGAGGAACACTCCTGCCCGGGAAGTTCTATGCAGGGTCTCGGTAGTGCTTGAGTCTATTGAAATGGAACGCCGGATGAACCTCCATACTGTCGGGGGGTTTGAGTCGTGCAACCACAAGGGTTTGCATGTGCTCGATGTCAACCATCGGAGTTTGAGCTTCGAACCGTCTGCTCCGCAGAGTTTGATGTTTGCAGAGCTTGGAAGGACTCTGTTGCCAGGGGCGAACACGTCGTCGTTGCGATGTCGGTTAGCTGCTCGCTTCATCGCTTCTTGTGCCTTTGAGAGTGTCTGCCGTGTTTCCTCCCAAATTGTGGTGAAGTCTCGGCGTTGGACGTCGACTGCTGGAATGTTGTTGCGACTTTGTAGTCCAGCGAGTGTAGCGGGAAGTTTTTCATACACCACTTCAAACGCAGTTTTACCCTTTGCGGTGGAAAGTGCCAAATTATATGCAATTTCGGCGGTCAGGAGTTTTTGTACCCAATCCGTCCCGTGAGGTTTACAAAGTGTTCAAAGAAGTTGTTCGAGCGTCTGGTTTGTCCGCTCGGTTTGAGGATGAAACGTCGTTAAAAGTTAAATTCTGCTACCGTAGCGAGTCATCGGTTCGTGCCAAAAACCGATTGAGGTGACTGTCTCTATCGCTCGTGATGGTTTTCGGTACGCCATGGAGCCGCACGATGTTGTTTAGAAACAGCCGTGCTGTTCCTTCGGCAATAACGATGGTCGTTGTCGGAATTAAGTGGGACATTTTGAGAAACCTGTCAACAACCACGAGGATTGCGTCATATCCCTCGAATGTGATTGGTAATCTCGTGACGAATTCCATGGAGATATCGGCCCACGGTTTTGTCGGAATAGGGAGCGGTTGCAGAAGTCCGGGTGGCCGTGTGCGACGGATTTTTTGCCGCTGACATGAGTGGTAGGTTTTGCAGAAGTTGGCCACGTCGGATTGCATCTTGTCCCACCAATAGTCTTTTGTCTGCTTCCTCAGTGCCTTGTCCTCTCCGAAGTGTCCACCTGGTCCTGTGTCGTGGTATTCTTCGAGTAGCATTTGGCAAGGTTCGTCGTTCGGGGGAATGACCACTTGGCGAGTGAATCCTCGTCGCCAATAGGGTGCGTCAAACCAGAATTTCAACTTGTCGTATTCACTGTGCTGGTCATAGCCTTGTGCGACCAGTCGCTCGAGATATGGGTCTCGCTGTAGTTGTAGCGTTGCCACCTCAGCCATAGAATCTGGTCGGCGGCTGAATGCGTCCGACGGGTTGAACTTGCCTGGCCGGTACTCGATATTGTAGTCGAACCCGGATCCAAGGAACTCCATCCATCGGATTTGACATCGATTGAGGTTCGGCTGCGTTTTCAAATATGTCAACGCATGGTGGTCGGTGCGCACAATGCATCGGCGGCACTCCAGGCAACACCGCCATGTCGCGAATGTGTGCACGACTGCCAACATTTCTTTCTCCTGTACGGCATAATTGAGTTCCGGTCCTCGACGTTTTCGAGACATGTAGGCGACCAGTTGCTCGCCGTTGCCGCGGTCTTGTAGGAGGATTGCGCCAATGGCTCGGTCTGACGCATCTGTAGCCATGGCGTAGTTGACCGTAGGATCGGCTAATTGTAGGGCTGTCACCGAGTTTAGAGCGTTCCGTAAAGCGGTGAACGCTTCTTGTTCACTGTCTCCCCACCACCACTCGTTTTATCTTTGAGTGGGATCAGAAAGAGGCACTGACACCCGGGCGTAATCCCGTATGAATCGCCGGTAATAGTTACAGAAGTCAAGGAAAACATGAAATTCTTGAACATTGGTCGACATTGGCCAATTGGCGAATGCTGCCACTTTTTTGGATCCATGGTGATCCGCTCACTGTTGATGATGTGACGAAAAGAACTTGATCGATCGGCGACCAAAGTTGCACTTCGAAGGTTTTCCAAAAATAAAATCTCTTTGTAAAACTTCAAGGACTTTCCGAAGATGTCCATCGTGCTCCTTCTAGGTGCGGCTATACACTAGAACATCGTCGAGATACACCGCGACACAATCGTCGAGGTACGGGCCGAAGATGTTGTTCATTGCCGCCATAAACATCGCTGGGACATTCGGTTAGTCCGAACGGCATTTCCATGAACTCGAAATGCCCGGATCGAGTTCAGAATGTCGTCTTCTTGATGTCGGCGTCTGCTACACGTACCTGGTGATATCCGTTGCAAAAGTTTATTTTGTTGAAAATTTGGGTCCCTCGGAGTTGGTCAAAACGTTTGTCAGCTATGGGAAGAGGGTAGCGGTTCTTGATGGTAGCGTCGTTCAACGTCTAATAGTCTACGCACATCCGCATCTCACCTGTTTTCTTTTTTGCAAACAGCATTGGTGTTGCGTATGGTGACGTGGATGGGCGGATGAACCCTTGACCGAGCATCTCGTTGAGTTGCTTCTTTAGCTTGGTCAGCTCGTGATCTCTCATCTGATAGGCCCCTCAAACTGTAGGTCTACTGCCCGGCTTTAATTCGATGCGATGGTCGATGTCTCGTTGAGGCGGTAATTTTCTCGGGAGTTTTTTTGTGGAAGACGTTCACAAACTCCTAGATGAGTGGTGAGAACTGTTCAGGTACCATGGCGAACTTTGTTGATGCTGATGAGGCTGATGAGGCCGATGATGAGCCAGCTGCTACCACTTCCACTTTTTCCATTGGCTCGAGATGTATGAGCCACGCACGAGCTCCTCGTCGTATGTAGTGCTTGGCTATGTTGACCGGTATTGGCTGCACAGGTTGTTACTTTTCGGCTAACTCAGCTTCCTCTGTTGCTTCCACCTCTGCTGCTTTTGCTATCAGCTTTCATCCCGTACGCCGAAGTTATTATTTGGCGTCGTCGATTTCCACGTAGACGTTGCCTCAACTCTAGTTGACTTGCGGCTTGTGCCGGTATAGGAAATCTCGTCCGAGGATGATTTTTTGATCGCTCGTTGGACAAGACCTCCAGACTGTTACTCCCGTAGATCTCCCACTTGTAGTCATAGTGGTTCTCAGAGCCATCGTATTTACAATCTCCCATCATCGGTTTTCCCTTCAAACACCTCTGGTTCGGTGTGTAAACCCAGTGTGCGGACCATGTCATTCCTCACGAAACTATGTGAAGCTCATCCATTCAATAGTGCTGGTACCGTTCTATGACTTTTGCGTCCTTGAGGCTGAAATATTAGCAGTATCGCCGGTTTGTCGTCCTCGTACTCCTCGTCGAACTTCGGAATCTCAGAAATCCTCTGCGGTGATGTAGGCTGTTCAAATGGGCGATGGTTCCCCGCAAATCGCTCCTCATAGACAAGAGTTGCGCCTTTCACTCATGTCCTCTGCGGTTTCTTGACTCATTTTTCTACGACTTCATCCCCTTTTTGGCCTGCTGCTTGCTCCCACAGTTGGGAGCGATGTACCCAACTTTTCCGTACTTGTAGTAGGTTTGCGTATCACTCTGGTCGACGGCGTCCACTTCCATCGGAGTCAAGGAGTCCGCCGACTGGTTTTTTTCTGTTTCCACGATAATTGTGGTTGGGAGGTTGCCAGCCTTAGGATTCTTGGATCCAAGCCTTGTAGTCGACACTGTCGATCCTTTCTACTGATGCGATCATCCACGGCAAGTTGTTTTGGATGCCAAAAATGGTGATTGCTCGCCGGATATCTCGCTTAAGGCCGTTATTGTAGTGAAAACAGAGTTCGTCAGGGACGATATCTGTTCCGGTGATGATCTCGTGGAATCGCCGTGTGTACTCTGTCACGTCGGACTGCTGACGGAGACGCTAGATTTTGTATCGTGTGTCGGATTCTTCATTTATTCGTCCAAAGCGTGGGAGCATCGCGCGCGAGAATTCATTCCAGTCGGTTGGTGGCATCAGCGCATCTTGCCATTGTGGGTTGATCTGCTCCAAGGGTAGATTGTCTGTGGTCGGCGATATGAGACGGGCACCGTTGGCCATTGACGATGCTCCGCCGGTCTCCTGCTATCGTTGGATGGTCTTTAGATCAGACCACCAATCTAAAAATGTTCCACGGAAAAATGCTGACGTGAGGTCAATTTTCTTCTGATTGTCGTTGACCCCAGTAGCACTGAAGTACACCTCCAAACTCGTCAGCCACATCCAAACCGTTGGTCCTTTTGAGTTTTCAGGATCCAATGGTTCTGGTGGAGCCGGACGAATTTTGGGTTTGCTCGTGAGTTGGGAATTTCTCTCTACGAGCACCACTTCTCGTACACTTCCCTTGTGAAGAGCCTCCGTCACGACGTTCAGTTATTGGAGCAGATGGTTGTTGATCTCCTCGAGCGCGTAGATTCGGTTTGCCAGTTCCTCGTTGATCCGCGCCTGTCGTCCAGTGCCACTTGTCGTTCTTGCTGTCATCGTCGAGGCTGTTGGTAGGGGTGGCTGGTTACCACCGTTGACTCCGTGACCGGACTGGTCGTCGAAACCGTAGGGGTTGGTCCAGCTGTCACATAGCCTGCCACGCCAGCATTTACTGTCGCTTTAGGGTTCGCGTGCAACGGCACGATCCGCTCCTCCATTGCCGAAGTTGTCACCGAAGACCTGCTGCTGGTAATCGGTTGTGCACGCTCGCCTCACATCATAGTCTTGAAGTATGCAAAGTCCTGACGTGCAAGATGCGTTGACGGCTTGTGCGAGGTATCCCTCCGGATGGGTAAAGTATTTGGATGCCTCTCCAGCACCGCTGCGCTCTGATACCAAGTGTTATGCGGAACGGACCGTAGATGGTGAACGGGTAGAAGTTACAAGACAAACACGATTTAGAATTTGGGACAAATGAGCAATTTACAAGCCGCGGTAAGTGTGCTTCGATGACAAGTTCAAAATGATCGAACACATATATGAAACTGTCGAGTTACGAATGAGGCATAGTCAGGGTCGTTGGGTTGACTGTCGAGCAACGCATGCAGATTCCCGTTGTGGGTGGTCGGATTTGAGAAGGTCCGTCGAGAAATTGGGGGGCTTCCAGAATCGACAGTGAAGATGAGAGATGCATCTTTACAAATCCAGATTCTTCTCAGTGCATCAAGAAGTCCACCGAAAGGTCATGATACTTCTGTCATAGATTCGCGAGAGTGGTCAAAGTTGTCGAAAGGTTCGGGAAAATTCATTGGAGGCAGGGGCAGATGGCCCATGCAGGTGCATTGAACATGGGTCGCATTGAAGGAGGAGTGGGACCGGTTTGTTGCACGCAATAGGGAATGGGGCCATGAGGAGCCATCATGGCCACATCTCTGGTAACCCCTGAACATATGGCATGGAACATGGGGAAACCCATGCCGAATCAGAGGCCCGCCAACTGTCCTGGATTCTTACTTCATGTACTAGTGAACTGTCATTGGGCTTCATATGAAACCATCACCACTGACTGTTGTAGAGCTTGACTGAGGTTGTTGTGTGGACCTCAGGATTCTATTGCCTCATGTTCTACATCAAATGGTTTGTAAAGTCATATGAATCCTGCGGTATCTATTGTACCTCCCCACATTGGTTCTTTAATCCATAGAACACTGTCTAAATGTCACCGCACGATTTATAAGGTTAATGAATATCATTTACAATTGACAAGCAGGATAATTGCATGCAACAAAAGGAAGTACACCATTGAAGAAAAGATGTGTTATACTTCATTTCCAGAAGTAATACAATGGAGAGAGATCACACCACACAATCCACACTTGCACATACACTGGCAAACTGTGCACCCAGCGGATCACATCACAAGCTGTGCATGGGCATTCATCTCCACACTCCATTGCATATTAAAACACTTCCTTGGCTTTGCAACATGTTATCTGACCATCTTCACATCTTCGCACTTTCAGGCGCTACAACCTAAATCTCCCCCTAACAGAAACACCACTCCTTGTCTTTGGTTTGTCTGATTTTGTATACACTTGCAGAGGCACGAGTAGGAAAGCCTTGCGCACCTAAAAGCAAGAACAGAACACACATAAACAGATATGTTGTAAAAACATGTAGGAAACCAATGTGTTGAAGGAGAATACCATTGCTCGGGTAAACCAAGCATTTACTTTCACAGAGCACCATTGTCAGGCACACGATCGAGGTCTGGAAGGCCCATCTTCGGCACGAGTTCTCAGACCATGGCATACTAACGCATGAAGGATGCCTCCTCAGCCTCATGCCTTGCCCTCCTCGTCTCCTTGTCTGGATCGTACTCCTCGTCTGAGGTCCCAGAGTCAGTCCACTCACTTATGCGGTCATCGACAGCACCTAGCTAAGCCAGCAAGACCTCATTTGTGTTGTCCTCCTCTCCTACACTCTCCTCTTCATACTCCCCCTCGTGCTCCTCCTCTTCTGCCTGCCCCTCTCCTGCCTCCCCCTCTCCTGCAACAGTCTGTTCTTGAGTGAGCTCACCATCCACAGGGTCCACTGCAGTTCCTGTCAGGACTATAATTCCCATGGCTGTTCTACCTTATGCTTGTGCATCCACGTCAGCCGCAGCCATGATGAGCCCTGCTGCATCTTCTGTGACAGAGTTTAAAAACCTGCTGGACGTGCAGCTTAGCAGCGCAAACTGCAGCCATCTGGGATGATGTTTGCGCGGGTGGGTTTGTGCAGCGATGTTTCGGATGACCCTTCTGGCTGCATCAACCACATATGTGGTTGGTGCGCAGGAGGTCATCTCATCACTTGCGTTTTCCTTGCGGCCTCCCCACTCCTTGGTCTCCAGGTTCCTGCCACCCTGGTCCAGGAGGCTCCCCTTCACGGTCTAGTTCCTGCGGCGCAGGCTTCAGGTGCGACCTGGCGATACGTTATGAGAATGGGGATGACGTGACGTAATGATAATCCTTAGAGTGGGGGCAACTGGAAGATGGTCCAACAAGAATAGGAGCAACTTGTAAATCCGCCCCACTGGCTGGTCCAAACAAGGTGGAAGCATGGGCCAGAAATATGCGCATGGTGTGGTTCAGCGGGCGCGTCGTTGGAACTCACGGAGGGAGACAACATGTCCCTGTTTTGGTTAGGTGAAAATACTGATTATCCCATGTTTAGTTATGCATACCCCTCATATACCTTGTGCTCGGAACAAGAAGCCTCATCCACCCCTACTTTAGAAAAATGACACCCATTCGCCACCGCCTCCGAAGAATAAGCCTCATATGCCCCTGTCCACCAACAATAAACCCCATCTACCCACTGCTTTTCACCAAAAACAATGACGCTCGTCGCTACTTGAGCATGGTGAAATTTGGCATGCGGATCCAGATCATTGCCCGCCATCGTGGTTGTTGCGATGGAGGGCCACAATCTAGATCTGCATTCAGGGTTTGAGGGAGGGTGGTTCGGACAATGAAAGTACCGGCCAACGTCTGTCCACCGGCACTTTGTCAACCGCCACCTCGCAGTTCCTCCCCCATCTCAGTCCCCCCCTCCCACCTTTCGCAACCCACCCCTCCATGGACGAGGTCCGATCTCGGATGTGGCTGGTTTTCACTGAAATCATTTGTTAGTTGAGGATCACTTTTTTGCGGCTGGTTTGTTGGGTTGGGGTAGTGGGCCTGCAAAATTCACATGTGTATACACTCATATTTTAATCTTCGGTTACTTTTTCGTTAGTTTTTGCTAGATTATCGTTTGCATACCGCCGGGATGCCCTAACAGCAGCATCGCATGTTCTTTTGCAACTGCGACCCTCACAATCACCATCGTCATGTCCATTGGATTGAGAGAGAAGAGAGTGCCATGTCCGAATGGACTTCTATGTGGCATGTCCATTGTATCCTCGCAAATGCCGCAATATCCTCGTCGCCTAACGACTCCCCCGCCTGCTCAGCAAATGCTCAATAAATGGTCGACAAATGCTCAACGCACGCAATTGAGCTCCCAACAATCGCTTCGCACTTATTGGGTTGCTCTCGCTGAAAACCATTGCCCTCAACAAAAATGTTCGCCCCTTAACGACGCTCGCGTACAATTCCCAACCCCTCCCGTACCTGGCGGGTTTAGGTTCAGACGAAGAACAAACTCAAAGGTTCGACGTCTAGTTGAATTTTACGGTTGGATCAAAATCAAAAACTTTAAGACCGAACTTGAAAACCCAACAAACTGAGGTCGGAAGGTGGGTTGTAACTTCCGATTTTGTTGAAATGGCTACTTGGGAGCGCCCAACTAACGATTTCAGCGACAACCAGCCCTATCCTTGATCAAGGCCCTTGCGATTGAGGCCCGCAAAGGAACGGGCTGCTAGGGGACGGGAGGGGGGAAGGGGAGGACCCCGCGAGGAATTCCGGCCAACAGGCTTCAACCGGAATGGAGAGTCAAAAACTCCCCATTTGTCTTATTTTCCAGTTTATTCAAATTTATGCCCTCATTTGAAATGCAAACTGTACACAAACCCACCCCCTAACCACAAAGGGTTTTGGGATTTCATTTTTGCACCGGCATCTACTAGGCCCTGTAGTAGCGTGGCCCAGCAAGTTCTATTTCAACATGGGGAGTCTTGGACCCCCATGCAAACTCCCCACAAACCACCCCCTGCATAATTGCAAAACCCTCTATAAACGGGGGAGTGACCATATATCAGCGAAATTCTCAATAAAGACAAGGTATCCACGTTTCACACATTGATTACGCCATATCCAAACGTCAGAAATTTAACAACAACATGTCCATCAGCTCGCTTATTAGGCAAGATAAACGCGTGCTTTTTTTTAACAATGTTTCACTTATTGATGCCATATCCATTTTTAGAGCATTGGCAAGTCGGCTGCTGGCAAATGGTCCCCACTAGAGGGAACCGTCACACCATCCGTTGAATGGTCATCGGCGACTAGGCGAGATACCCTGATACCTTTTTGTTATCTAACGGACATGGACAAACAGATACGTATCTATACAGCATGCATGTTGGACCTCATCATTGCCGCAATGTACGGGTGGTTCAAGCAATGTGAAATGTACATGGTGAACATTGTGGTTTATCGCTTGGCTGACTTGTGTGTAGAGATCTTGTTTTTGTTCACAGACCTGATCGCGTGTCATTTTGTTTACGTCTTTTAGCCCCACGAAGGTGTGCTACCATGTAAGAAAAAGAGATGGCTCAGTAATTGCCCCAACCACCATTGTAACATGTTTTTACATGTCCTGGAGACTCAATCCATACCCTAAAAAGATAGAATTCATGATCAATATTGAAGGAAACTCATACGTTGACGTACACTCATGTTGTAGTAGTGAATTTTAAATATTTTGTAAATGACTACATTTCATAAATGGGTTCAAACTTCAAACGTCAGGAGTTCAAATGGACGTCCACTGACAATCTACTCTCAAAGTGAAGGAGGAAGGGAACGAAGCCAACATATGATGTCACATGCAGGACACAACTCCCCTGGCTGGCAGCAGTCCTGGGAAAATGTATCATTACGATCTTCTGCACAGTCTTCATAGTGGATGTTGCTGTCGATATCATAAAAGAGGTCCCCGTCTTTTTCTATGTCTTTCCCCGTGACACTTGAGCAGTAAGACAAGTCCTCTTGCATGGGTCATATTCACTAATAAACCTTCCACACATGGGGACCAATACCGGTAGGCCATATCCTGAAAATGACATATGTAATGCACATTCCACACAGGAAAGTAAAGGCAATTGGCTCTCCACGTGAGCACTCTGACTAATGCATAGAGGCGTTGCTGTTCATTGAACACAACTATTGGAGAGGAGCGGTAGTACAAACATACAATGTAGAAAGGGATCCTCTCATGTGTCCTTTCACTACCTTTCATGTGTTGTCATAATGTATTGTGGATATAACTTGCATTTTCCTCGAAATGATTTCCGTTAGGTACCAAGTACACATGGACATGGTGGCAATAGATTTTCCAAAAACAATCATGAATCATTTTTCCAACATAACAAGTAACATGTCCAGAATTTGTCTAATCTGCTTTAGGGGTCGTTTGGGCATCTCCATGTCTTCGGCCACGTGGTGTATGAACCTCCCCTTCTATATCCTATGCTCTACAGCTTTCATTCCCCCATAGAGTAGGCCACATGTAGTTTGACCTAGACATTTCCAGAGCGTAAAAATTATCACCTGGAAAGACCATGGAACGATGCGCATAAAAAGGATACATACATCACGAACATGCAGCCTCTATGAAATTGAAGTGATAGAAACATATGTAAGTGAACATGTACGAAAGGCTTACTGTTCACATGTATGTGTCGTCATCCACTTCATCGGGCCCGTTGTCCCAAGTTGCATCAATGTCAATTGCTTGTTGTATCATTGCAACATGTTGGTACACTTCTTCACGCCTTTCATACTTGTGCAGCTGTCTCAAGTCGGCGTTCCTATCCTCTTCCTCCTCTTCTTCATCTGAGTCTGGCAGTATGTACGTCTCGGGGCCATAGAATTCCTCGTCTCCTGAGTCATAAATTGTGTCATCCTCTGAATCGTACAGGATGCCTGCACTTGCTCTATCACCAGCTGCAGCAGAAGCAGCACCAGCTGTAACACCAGTTGCAGTACCAGATTCTTTACCACCAGCTACTACAACACGCGCTTTAGGATTACAGTAATAGCTGTAGATGCTACATTACTAGCTACAACACAAGCTGCTACAACACCTACTATAGCACCAGATGCAGCGGCTGCTCCTGTTCATGGCCCTACCAAGCTCGAATTCAAGCCTAGCAGACTTGTCCCAGCAGTTTTACCTGCTCCCGTATCAAACCCTCTCTCTTCTGTTGTTTTTGCTCCTCACTTGGTTCCAATTGTACCTGCCCATGTCTCTGCTGCTTCCTAGCTCGCTCCGGGAGCTCCAGTTCCCACTAACGCAACTGCATATACTGCATCCTCCTATGCTTGTAAACCACTTACGCAACCCCTCTATCTCTATCCCTTCTGTCCCACCAGCCCCAACCTCTCCTGCTCTTGTACCACATGTGCTAGCACGTGCTCTCGTGCTTCGTACGGAAGCACACCTTACCCCAACACCCACAACGACTACACCATGTGTCATAGAGGTACCAGGAAAGCATCTAGTCTCTGCACGTATCACCTTGTTTGTACACTGGAAATATGGCAACAGTGTGTTGGCTGCAGCAGTAGTGGCTGCATCCACCACGGTCAGATTTGAAAACTTTGTATTTGTATGGGCGCCCACCCAACACAGTGGACAAAAATGGAGCTTCTATTGGTGGTCATCCTGCTCTCACCTTGTGCTTTTGGTTCAGCCAGCACCACGGTTGGATCTCAGCTGCTTCCACACCTCATCCTGTGGGTGTTTGAGATGGGTGGAATTGACTCCAGGCATGGTGTCCATGTACATCCGCTGGTAGGCCATCTGAATGTGACCCACATCGACCAAAGGCTACCCGTTCTCCCCCTTGCCAATCATGAAGCATACACGCATGGCTTCACACACTCCTTCCACCTGTCACATGTGCACGCCCTATCTTGCACGTTCACTTGGCGTGGGCGGTTGCTCCAGTCTGTGACTGTGGCTGAGTGTGAACCCTCATCTTCCACATCGTAGTCTGCCGTGTTTACCGAGGCATTAAGCATCCGCTTTTCATGTTTTGGTACAAAATGCCCCTTAACATGCTTGCTCAATGTACAGTGTTCTGCAAGCAAACGTTGCACCCAAGCTTAAAGTGCCACAAAGCAGCAAAACGGAAAATTCTTAGAAACGTATAGGGTACGAACATTCAACAACACCGCAGCATTCAAAGTTGTGTGACCGTCGCGCCCAAGAGGACAATAAAGCCTTCTCCATTGCTCCCTCAGATTGCTATCCTTCATGTGAACTGGACTTGGCCTGAGCTCGTCATAACGCATGAGGAAGCATGTTACACCAGCGCCTGCAAAAAGTATATTACAGTGGTTGGACTAAAGTACCAAGTTGTGCACTCTATGTCTGAGACCAGGTTTAACTTGCACCAAGCGTTGAATTATGTCTGAAGGAATGGAAACAAACAACTCAAGAAAGAGAATGAACTGTCCAATGCTAGTGAGCTTTTACATTTTACACAGTATGTGCTACAATGGAGAACATTCACAATGTTTTTTGCAACTACATTTATGGTCATGGGATTTTTGTTTTCAAAGAGATAAGCTTCAAATAACCAAGTATTCCTCAGGATTGGAGGTGTACATGAGAGAACATTTTCATGGACAAGATTTCTCTGAAATTGAGACATGCCGTGTAATTTATTCCAACACCCATACAGCGTACATCATCTCTACACGGGCCATGTACAATCTGATTCATATTGAACCAACTGCTGGTCACGTTTCAGGAGTGACATTGCAGCGTGACGAAGTGAAAGAAAATGTTCGCGGATCCTTGAGAAAAACATTGGCTCCCATTGGCTCTCAAAGGAGTGCTTTCGTTATTGTTACAATTTAATAGGCCATGATCGGTGTGCTTTGCTTAATTACTGACCGAATCCAAATCCGTGTAGTGTAGACAAGTGTACGCAAATCCGAAAGTTTGGAGATGTGCTACCAAAAAAGTCACCTGCCATTGTCATTCGGCAGCGATGACCACGCAACCACGCGCGTTCTTAGCTGACCATAGACCTTCAACACATTAGGTCCTGTTTGAATAAAACACGGATATCAGCATGATGGACATACTAGAATGCCAAGCATTCATGGCTATCTTCGACAACCTTGCAACGAAAAGGCGATCGAAGCTCAACGATACAATATGGTCGACTTTTTTGCCATTGCAAAAGGTACCCTATGAACGGATGAATACATAAGGAAGGTTTTCATTACGTAATATACATGCTTTCAATGACAATGCGGCAACTTGTACGAGAAAAATCAGGAAGGCGGACAAGCTGAACACGGTGTCCGGAGTGGTGTGAGGTCTGGTTTTATTGAGATTCATTTTCAGCAATGTGTGATACAAATTATCATCGTCACCTTGCCCTCACTTTTTAAAGTGCGGACGAGATATCAATAATATTTCATCCGTATTGGGCATCGTGGTGATAATTCCTCGGAGCACAAAAAGTGGGTGTTACGTACCAGACTGAACGAGTCCTTAATCTTTCCAAGTGGATAGTTCATACATTACACAAATAGCCCACCACGCGTCAAAACCTCAATGTTCACCCCGAAGGTTGAGGACAATTCGACCAACTGCCCTCGTCTTACGGCGAACCTTCTTGCACTTTCTGACCAATTCGACCACTTTCAACAATCGACGATAGAAGTGTCACGATCTTTCGGTCCACTTCTCGACGCTTTGAGATACATTGATATTTATAAAGATGCATATCGCATCTTCGCCGTTGATCTTTGAAGCTCCCCGATTTCTTGGAAGAGATTCTCAATCCAACCACTCACGACGCGACTCCGCACGTGTCGCTCGGCGATCGACCCCGAACTACATCTCATTTGTAACTCGACGCTTGTATGTATGTGTTTGATCATTTTGACACTTTTCATCAAAGTGCACTCGTCGCTACTTATAAATTTCTCAAGTGTTCTGAATTCTCAAACGTGTTCTGCCTCGTAACTTCTACCTATTCACCATGTACTCTCCATTCGGCATAACACTTGGTATCAGAGCGTAGCAGTGCTGGAGAGGTATTTGATTGCTTTACCCATCCGGATGACTACCTTGCACAAGCCGTCAGCTCATCTTGCATGTCAAGACTTTGCAGACTTCGCGACTACGACATGAAGCAAACGAGCGCATCCAAAGACCAGCAGCGAGTCTTCAGTGACAACTTCGGCAATGGAGGAGCATAACGTGCCTATGCACACAAATGCTGAAGCGGTAGCGAATGCTGGTGTGGCAGGCTATGAGGCGGCTAGATCGACCACGACGGCTCCGACCACAAACCTGGTCGCGGATCTGACGGTGGAAAACCAGTCATCCCCACCGACAGCCTCGACGTTGGCAGCAGAAATGATAAGTGGCAATGGACAACAGGCATGGATCAACGAGGAATTGGCGAACCGTATCGCCACGCTCGAGGGGATCAACAGACATCTGCTCCAACAACTTAAATCCGTGATGGAGGCTCTTTGCAACGCAAGTGCACGAGAAGCGGTGCTTGTCAAGAGAAATACCCGACTCTCGAGTGGACCCAAAATTCGTCCAGCCCCACTGTAACCGTTCAATCCTATAAATTCCAAAGGACCAAGGGTTCGGATGTGGGTGACGAGTTTGGAGGTGTACTTCACTACTGTTGGGGTCAACAATGATCAAAAGAAGATTGAACTCGCAGCCGCGATTTTGCATGGCACGGTGCTAAGTTGGTGTTCTAACTCAAAGGCCATCCAACGGTAGCAAGTGACTGACGGGACCTCATCAACGCCTAGCAGTGCCCGTCTCATATCGCCAACCACAGGCGTTCTACCATTGGAGCAAATCAACCCACAATGGCAAGACGCGCTGACGCCACAAATCGATTAAAACGAGATGTCGCATGCAATGTTCACACGATCTGGACGGCTGAATGAGAAGTCTAATGCTTGGTACAAGCTCCAACGTCTCTGTCAGCAGTCCAGCGTGACAAAGTACACGCGAAGATTCCGTGAGATCATCACTGGTGCAGACATTGCCCCCGACAAGCTCTGTTTTCACTACAACAACGGCCTCAAGTGAGACATCCATCCAGCGATCGCCATCTTTGGCATCCAAAAAGACTTACCATGGATGATTGCATCACTAGAAAGGATCGACAGCGCTGACTACAACGCTCCAATCCAGAAATCCTACGGTTGGCGACCTCCCAACCACAACTATCGTGGGAAAGAAAAAAATCACTCGGGGGACCTCTACTCTGATGGAATTGAACACCGTCAACCAGAGAGATGCGGACCTGCAATAACTGCGGAAAAGTCGGGCATAACGCTCGGAACTGTCGAAGTAATCAGCATGCCAAAAGGGGGAAGTTGTAGAAAAATGAGTCGGAAAACGGCAAAGGGTAGGAGTGAAAGGCGCGACTCTTGTCCGTGGGGATCGATCTGTGCCGAACGATCGCCCATCCGAACGGCTTACGACACCGCAGAGGGTTTCAGAGATTCCAAAGTTTGACGAGGGATACGAGGACAACCAATCGGTGATACTGCAAACACAGGGACTCTCAGAACCACTACGACTACATGTGGGGGATCTGCGGGATGCAACGATTTGGAGATCATGTCCAATGACCACAGAATCATTCTTGGACAAGATTTTCTATATCAGCACAGTCCTCAAGTTGATTGGAACAGTGATGACGTCTATGTGGAAATCAACGGCGTCAAGCGACTGCTTCCGTGCGTGGGGCAAAAGATGACAGTGGAAGCAGTAGAGGTGGAAGCAACAAAGTAAACCGCGGTAGCCAGGGAGCGACAACCTGTGCAGCCAATACTGCTCATCGTGGCTAAGTACAAACTACGATGAGGATCTCATGGGTGGTTCGTACATTTTGAGCCAATGGAGGAAGCGGAAGTGACTCACCGGCCTCGTCAACCTCATCGGGCTCAACAACATCAACAAAGTTCGCGATGGTACCCAAAGAATTTGTACCTCTCATTCAACAGTTTGCGGAATTCTTCCCCGAAGAACTCCGAAAACTCCTACCACCTTGGCGTGACATTGACCATGGCATTCATCTTAAACCGGACAGCCGATCCATAGTTTAAAGGGCCTATCGAATGAGCAATCACAAGCTAACCGGGCTAAAAATTCAACACGACGAGATGCTCGGTCAAGGATTCATCCACCCATCCATGTTACCGTACACCGCACAAGTATTGTTTGCAAAAAAAAAAACTAGAGAAATGCGGATGTGCATGGACTCTTGGGCATTGAACGACGCTATCATCAAGAACTGGTACCCTCCTTCCCAAGCTGACGAACTTTTTGACCAACTCGGAGGAGCTCAAATTTTCACCAAAATCGACCTAGACAACGGTTATCACCAGATCCGCGTGGCAGACGCCGACATCGAGAAGACGGCGTTCCAAACAAGTCACATGTATTTTGAGTTCACGGTCATGCCATTCAGACTTACAAATGCCCCGACGACTTTTATGACGGCAATGAACAATATTTTTTGCCCATACCGCGATGATTTTGTCATGGTGTACCTTGACAAAATTCTTGTGTACAGCTGCATCCCGGAGAGCATGATGGACATCTCCGAAAAGTTCTCCAAGTCTTACAAAAAGAGACGTTTTTCAGAAAACTCAAAAAGTGCGACTTTGGTCACCGTTCGATCGAGTTTTTGGGTACGTCATCAACGGTGGACGGATCACCATGGATAAAAAAAAATGGCAGTAGTCACTGATTGGTCGACACCGACCAATGTACGAGACGTTCAAGTCTTTCTTGGCTTCTGCCATTACTACTGGCGCTTTCTATGAGATAACGTCCGAGTGTGAGTGCCTCTATCCGGTCTCACTCAAAAAGAAAACAAGTGGTGATGGAGAAACATCAAAGAAGAAGCGTTCACCGCTTTGCGGTATGCTCTGACCTCGATGACAACCCTACAATTATCTGATCCAACAACTGACTACGTGATGGCTACGGACGCTTCAGATCGAGCCATTGACGTGGTCCTCCTACAAGATCATTGCAACAGAGAGAAACCGGTCGCATACATGTCACAAAAACTGCAAGGGCAGGAACTCAACTACGTAGTACACGAGAAAATGATGTTGGCGGTATGCATTTGAGACATGGCGGTGCTATCTTTAATGCCGCCGATGCATCGTACGCACCAACCACCATGCATTTAGATATTTGAAGACATAGCCAAACCAACGACAAACCCAATGGATGGAGTTCCTTGAATCTCGGTTTGACTACGATGTTGATTACCGGCCAGGCAAAACCAATCCAACAAACGCACTTAGCCGCCGACCATATCTGATGGCTTAGGCAGCGACACTACAGCTGTAGCGAGATCCGTACCTCAAACAGTTGTTCACAGAAGGCTACGACCAACATGGCAGATACGACAAGGCAAAGTTTTGGTATGACGTACCCTATTAGCGGCGACGATTCACTCGTCAGGTGGCCATTCCTCAAATGATGAACTCCGCCGCATCCTGCTCGAAGAATACCACAACACCGGTCCAAGTGGACATTTTCAGACAAGACGTTGAAGAAGCTCGCACAACACTTCTGGTGGGACAAGATGCAATCCGACGTGGCCAACTTCTGCAAATCCTGCGACATGTGTCAGCGAAAAAAACCCCTTCGCCTGCGGACTTCTGTAGTCACTCCCCATACCGAAGGAACTGTGGAATGACATCTCCATGGACTTCGTCACTCGATTACTGGTCACACCCAAGGGATATGACACAATACTCGTGGTTGTTGACGGCTTTTCAAAATGTCTCACTTTATTTCAACGACGACCACCATTACCGCCGAAGGAACAACACAATTGTTTCCAAGCAACATCGTACGACTACATGGCATGCCAAGAACCATCAAGCGATAGGGGTGGTCGATTCACGTACCGTTTTTGGCGTAAACTGATGACTCGGTACGGAAGTCGGATCCAGCTGTCAACGTTCCAACCCCAAAACCGACGGCCAAACCGAGCGGACCAATCAAACGCTCAAAAAACTTCTTCGAACAGTATGGGAACCTCACGGGACGGATTGGGCACAAAAACTCTCAACCGTTGAGATCGTATACAATTCGGCTATATCCATCGTAACCGGTAAAACCCCATTCGAAGTGGTGTATGGCAAACTTCCCGGCACACCAGCCGAACTCAAAATCTAGAACATTCCCGTGGTTGATGTTCAACGTCGTGACTTCTCCACCATATGGGAAGAAACACGGCAGACACTCGCGAAGACGCAAGCAACGATGAAACGAGCAACTGACCGACATCGTAGCGACGATGTGCTCGCCGCAAGCGACAAAGTTCTTCTTCAGTTCGGCAAACATCAAACTCCGCGGAGCCGATAGTTCGAAGCTAAAACCCTAATGGTTGGGACCGTTTGACATTGAGCGCATGCAAAGCTTCATGGTTGCGCAACTCAAACTCCCTGGCACTATACAAGTTCACCCAGTGTTCCATATCAATAGACTCAAGCACTACCGAGACCCGGGAGAGAATCTCCCGGGCAAGGATGTGCCTCCCCCTCCACTTGTACAAGTGGACGAGGACGCAGAGTACATCATCGAGGAAATCCTAGGCCATTGCCGACCTGGCAAAATGACAAAATATCTTGTCAAGTGTCACGACTACAACACCGCGCATAACAGGTGGAAACCCTACGACCAACTCCGCAACGTCGATCATCTGATCGACAGATATAATCGCCGTCACCGGGTCACATGTGTACGCACGCTGAGACGTCGCGGCTGAAAGGGGGGAAGTGTTACGTACCAGACATACACGAGTCCCTAATCTTTCTGAGCGGGAATTTCTGTCAATACACAAATAGGCCACCGTGCATCGAAACCTCAATGTTCACACCGATGGTCAAGGGCAATTCGGCCAACTACCCTCGCCCTCCGGCGAAACCCTCTCACGCTTTCTGACCAATTCGACCACTTTCAAGAATCGACGACAGAAGTCTCACGACCTTTCAATCGAACTCTCGACGCATCAAGACATATCAAAATCTAAGAAGATGCATCTCGCATCTCGCCGTCGATCTTTGATGCCCCCTGATTCCCCGACACAGATCTCGATGCGACCACTCACGACGCGATTCCACACGCGTCGCTCGACGATCGAACCAACAACCCCGACTGCCATAGTGTCTCTTAAATTCGCCTATTTTTGAGATCCCGATTAATTGACAGTTAAATTCGCCTATGATTTTGAGCTCCGTAATTTTGGACCTGATTCGTCCAAAGCCCTTGTATTGTTTTGGACGAATTCTCAAGTCATGCCCTCGCTTCGCCCTCGGTTGAAAAACTTGAAAGTTCGCGACTTCGAGAGCAACTTCCCACCTCGCACCTCAGATTGCACAGTTTTTTCGCTACTCACGTCATAGGTTTCTTCGCATGTTCTGTCGCAGGTCGCATAGTGCCACGTTCGGGTGCAGTCGGTCATTTTTCTCGTTTGGCCATGTTTTTGAAAATCCATCAAAAACTGGCCGCGGCTCGAAGTCGTCATCCATATTGGCCATAACGTTTTGCACGATATCAGATTTGGCCATAGTTGACTGCTCTCTGTAGCCTCCCTTACTATTTTACCCATACTCAAGCGCGCGCCGGCTCCTTTAAAATGTGGCCATGAGGACGGCCGACAAAAAAAGGATCGCGCGAACGAGCGATATTGATATAAGAAGCCCTGTAACCACTCGGTGAGCTCCTAAAGCCATTCTTGATATTGATAGGCTAAAAAATGGACATGGAAGGAGAAAAATTAACCTTCTTGCACGCTCCAAGGAAATTAAAAATTACAATAACAATGATAAGGAAAATGAAACTATGGTGGGAATGTTATGGGACTTAAAAGCATCTTCATTTCTGGAATAGATGATTGAAATCGAAATATAATTGCTCGCCCTTCACAGGGTTAGAAAATTTGGTAAACTAATATCATTCATAAAAAAATTCATAAATTTTTTAAATAAATAAGAAAAGTTTTATTGTATGTCGTTTCATAAATTTCCCTGAGTCGAATGTATATTTTTCCTGTCTTTTTGGCTTTCATCTAGAAAAATATAAAAATAAATTCCTTTTCAAAGCGCATAATCTTGCATTATAAATGCAAGAGAGTTCTACTATCTTGTTTCAAAATCAAACCAACTCAAGCAAAATTTGTTATGCATCAAAATTAGTGTCATACTTCAAACTATAAGCTAATGGAGAAGCATAAGTGATGCTTAAAAACATGATAATGTAACATTTCCATAATTCAATACTCATCTACGGATTTTATAAATTATTCTTCAGAGTTTTTGTGCAATTTATTTTTAATTAACCGCAATTATCTCAGTTTACCATTCAAACACGTTAATATATAATCTTATGAAATACAATATTCATTTCATATATAAAACCTGACCATAATTTGAACAAATAAAGATATGCTAGCGAAATGTTTGAATTCCATTGAAATTTAATATTACAATAAACGTTTCTTAAGAAAAACGTTCAACACATTTGTACATTTCATTGATTCTTTGTGAGAGGAAGCCCTTGATTAGCCATACATATTAAGTCATGGAATAAATTTTAGCACTAAATCATATCTATATATTAAAATAGAAAATTATTGATTTTATGTATTTATTATGTGATTTTGTTATATAAATTGAGATATTATTTGTTTTTAAGTATATAAATAGTTGTATATTGGTTCCAATATCTCGGCTAAATTGTGTTGGTTATATTTAGAAGTTAATGTTATTTTTATGTGATACGTAATTTATTTATATCAAAATGTTTATAGTATTATTTAAAAAACCATTTTTTAACTTAAATATAGAATTGTAATTCATTTTTCGGTTTTGGACAGTATGTTTCTTCATTTAACAACCCTATGAACGGCGAGTAATAACATTTTGACTTCAATCACCTATTCTACCAATTAAGATGCTTTTAAGTCCCTTAACATTCCCACCGTAATTTCACTTTCCTTATCATTGTTGTTGTACTTTTTCATTTCCTCGGAGCGTGCTATAAGATTAATATTTCTCCTGGACGGAGTAGTTATACACCCATCGTTTCGCCAGAAAACATTTCGGTGCCCATAGTCGAAAACGAACCGACAATGGTGCCCATAGTCGGAAACGAAGTGACGGCGGTGCCCATAGTCGAAAACGAGATGACATCGATGCCCATAGTGAAAACCAACATAACAACTGTGCCCCCGATTATTGCTCGTCATGGGCACGATTGGTATATATTTCATGGTTTCAACAAATTAGTATTTCATTTAAACGTGGATTATCGCACGACTTTGTGCCGTTTCGTCGACGGCCGTACTAGCAATATGAAAACCGATGGACATGGTTTGACACTGCTCCCGAGCTTTATTCATGGGTGTGTTTACATAATGTCGCACGGATTCCGCTTGTACGTAAGACCTGGTCACGGTATGCCTGATTGCGTCATTGTATTGTGTACACGAACGGTTCGTTGAAGTTTCCCGGTTCGCAAATACGACCATCGGAAACGAGTCCTAGTCATGCAGCGGATTCCTTCCACGTATTGACAGCCTGTCGCGTTGGACGTTCCACCGATATCCCGCGTCGCAATGCCCCGCATATCACTCAGGTGGTCCATGCGATTCACACGGCTGTTTCTCAGACGTAAGCCTGAAAAATACTTTTCTTGGTCCCAGGCTTGCGCGTCGTAGGGGGGTGTCGGATTGCTGGCCATTGCGGTGCAGTCCATCGTCGATACTGTTGCACGCCCTCACAATGGCTTCATGCACCGCACATGGGAGACGATTGCGGGCACAAATGATATTTACAGCCATGTTTTATGCACTACATGCCCATGTTGCCGTGCGATGGCGGAGAATACATACCAGAGACGTGGTGGACCTATCACGTCTTCGTGGTTCCCACCCGACGACTGCGACCTCGACGACACCGACGAACCTTGCTTGACACAACAGACTTCTCACGACGACGAGGATGCAGCCCGCACAGTAGAGGACGGGGCTGCACGCCGTGAAAGTCAGGGTCCACTACGGATGTCGCGTGTAGGTGGTCGTGTGCACTCTACCAAGGGCCTTTCCCACGACTCCGACGATGAGGCACGGGCAACCGACGCCATGGCGAAGACTGTGTTCGATAACATCACGAAGCCGAAACCCGACCCTGCAAGCAGAAGGAAGCGGAAAGCAGACGTCGACTTCCCGGGCGACTCTTCCTTCGACACTATGGCAGCATGCAAGGCTGCCGTGGAAGAATATGCGGTGGTAAACCGCATGTCCCTCAGGTGGCTGAAAAGCGACCCCATGCGTTTTGTGGTGCGTTGCAAGTAGTACGCCACCAAGAAGTGCCTGTGGGTTGTACGTGCGTGGTACAGCAAAAAGTCCGGTCCTTACAACATCACGTCCTCCAAAGACGGCCACCTCTGTGATCCTCGAGTCTCATGGGGAAACCCAGTGCGCACCACGCGGTGGGTGGCCCGGCACATTCAAGGCACCCTCGCCAAGGACCCTTCTGCTTCTGCAAAGGCACTGCAGGCGGTCGTAACAAATGTCAGCAACAGTAAGATATCCTACACCACCTTGAACCGCGCGAAAAAGGCGTGCCTGAAGAAGATGTACGGAAAGAAGTCCGAGTCATGGAGCATGTTTCCTGGTTACGTGGCCGAGGTACGTCCGCAAGGTGTTGTTGTCGTTTACACTTTTTATCCGCACCGTTTCCTTCCTACTTGATGTCTAATCCCTTGTGTTCATTTGCGCAGCTCTTGAAGGTGGACCTGATGGCCATCGCGAAAGCTGAGAAGGACCCGGACACTTGCGCGTTCGACCGTGTTTTCGTCGCACCCGGTGCCTGCCGCAAGGGTTTTGAGTACTCGCGCGGAGTCATCGTCATGGATGGAACGCACCTCAAGAATGGTCACAAGCAGGTGCTGCTGATCATGCAGTTCTTCGACGCCAACGACAACGCCATGCCCGCGGCGTACGCCCTTGTTTCAGGAGAGGACGAACGCAACTGGACGTGGTTCTGTGAGCTGGTGGCAGCGGCCTACCCGTTTGCAGCACTACAGGGAACAACGATCATCTCAGACCGTGAGAAAGGACTGGCCAATGCAGTGGAGTCCAAACTAGCGGGTGCTACGCATACCTAGTGCACGTGGCATCTGATGCGCATTGTGCAGTCCCGCTGCCAGGGCCGGTCGGGGTCCTTCTTCTGGAATCTCACGCACGTCACAACATAGGAGGACTGGGATGCATGCTTGGCCAAGATGCGCCGACAAGCACCACGGGCTGTGGACTACCTGCTGGGTGGAAACGGCGAGCCCGGCATCCCCAAGGAGCGCTGGAGCCATCTGTACTGCCCAGTGCCGCGTGGCGGGCACACCACGAGCAATGCCATGGAGTCCCTGAACGGGAAGCTCGTGGATTTGCGAAAGATGTACCCGTACTTCTGTTTTGTCAACCTCCACGTTTTTGTGCAGAGGTTGTGGCACATCCGTCGCAGGATGGCTCACGACGCTGTGGACAACGTGGCGCCGGCTCTGTACCTGAAGGTGAAAAACAACTGCGAAAGGAGCCGCGCATACAACCTGGACTTGGACGGGGACGAGGCCGGACCATGGACGAGCGGCACTGCAGTGCGGGCAAACGACACTCCACGAGACGTCAACATCAACACCAAGGAGTGCACGTGCGGCAGGTGGCGTGAATACGGGGTGCCATGCCCACACACGTGCTGTCTCTTGCTCGAGAATGCACTCAACCCCGTGGCCTATGTGGACTACGGATACCTCACCCTCAACTACAAGAGGACGTACAACGCGCCATTCCCATTTACGAAGATGCGACTTGTGAAGCGGGCTAACCCGAAGTGGCTGCAACCTGGAGCACGTCGTGGGCGCGGGCGTCCGGCCACGGTCAGACTTGACCGGTACGCCAAGGTGAAGAAGAGGCACATTTGTGCACGCTGTGGGCAGATGGGCCACGTCCGGCGTGCATGTCCAAACATGGAGGCGCCTACACCAAAACAGATGGCCGCAGCCCGCGTGGCAGAGCTGGACGCTGAGCGCCGCATGAGAGCGTCCTGCAGGTCAAACGTGGACGCCATGGGGTACTCCGGGGACGAGGCTGATGATGCACCCCCTGCTGAGGAGGAGGGAGAGTCAGACGAGGAATCAGAGGAGGAGGGGGAGGAGGAAGAGGAGCAGGGGGAGGAGGAGGAGGAAGAGGAGGGCAAGGATGGTGTGTAGGAGGGACAAACAGATGACTCGGAGGGGGGTGAGGAGGGGGATGAATACGAGGAAGATGAGGGGGGGAGGGGGGGCAGGAGGTGGTTGACCCCGTGGCAGTGTCAAGTGACGATGAACAGAGGGACCGTGATGTTACTGAGGACCGTGAAGAGCTGTGGATTTGTTTCCACGCGGAGGTGGACAACATCACGTGTTCCTTGGGCCTGTGGTAAGTTTGTTCATGCTTATTCACGCCAAGTGTTCTCCATCCTTTCACTCATGTTCCTATTCCACTTACTAACTCATACCCTTGTGTGCCATTTGCAGAGCCGACGTAGCACCGTTCGGGACCAGGGAGGTGCAGGCCAGATTACAAGTGGCCCCTCATTGCACCTCTGCCTTAGAGTAGTGTTTCCTTGCTCTTTACTCTCGGATGGTACATGTGTTGGGACAATTTTTGGACGTGTTACTGCATGGAGCAGTGAGCATGTGCTGTACTGAACATTTCCTAGTCACTGAAGTCCATGTTTCCATTGCCAAAAAAATTCCATGAACGAAATCAATTCCCAATATTTGTGTCTCCAAGTGCCCTTTGTTTCCTTGATGTAGTACTGCATAATGGTGTTCTGTAATTTTAGTGCACATTAGTGACCTTAAAAAGATATACAGTGGATGTCCCTGAAGGAGTTCCGTAGTGTACATATATACTATGAATAAGTTCATTTCGTTCTCTTTGCATCGGTTGTTTCAAAGAACCAGAAGATGAGTTCATGTGAACAAGCAGACTTCACTATCATCTTCCTAATGGGATTTGGTGCGACACTAATGTGCCATAAACTGTATTCCTATCTGTTGCCGCCAAGAACAACAAGATATGTGCCAATGTGCCACTGTCCAACAACACACAACGACACATGTCAACTGGATGCCTACACAAGTGTAGCAGAGGCAGAGGAGAGTGAAAGGGACGATGTCTTGTACGAGGGAGGAGACGACACTGTCCACACGGTTCATACCAATGAGGACATCTTCTATGATGCACTGGGATGTCAGGGACGTCAGGGTTGTGGTTGTGACTTGTGCACCTGGCTATGGCTGTGCAGTGTACTGGATCCGAAGTGGTTAGATCCAGCGTGGACTGGGTAGTACCTCCTTCATTATTACTTTCATGCCCACGTTTCTCCGTGAAGTGATTCAATTATGTCCATACTTTGGATAAGAAAAAGACATCCATGCCCATTATACTCTCAATATTAAGACAATTGTGCCCATACTTTATTTCGCCTGTGCCATACGTTGACAATGAAAGTACAACTTTATGCCTTCAAATGTACTTCACATGAACACAACGTGCCCATTATTTTCGCGTAAAAATGTGTTATGTACCCACATCTGTCTGTTATATATATCTTCTATGCCCATTGTCGTCAATGGAGAATACCTCGCATGCCCACGACTGTCGTTGAAATAATTCTCGGGTGCCCAGAATTCCCCAACAAATAAATCTGCCATACCCAATGTTCTACATGGAAAATAGCTCAGCTGCCCAAATGTGTCAGTGGAATAATACTCATACACCCAGTACTCTCACTACAATAAATCTCACATGCCCAAAGTTGTCGACGGCATTACCATGGATTCCTCATTACGGACTCGGTGGCTCCGACCATATCCACGGCTCCCATGGGTTGGGACAGTTGAACGGCCTGGTACTTGGCATGGACACTCCCAAAACCCAGGCCATATGGTACGGAGAAACAGGAGTCTGGACCCATCGTGGTACAATGTAGCCCAACCTTGCGTTGCGTGCGACATAGCGGTCCCACGCCTCCTTCAATGCCACCCATGCCTGGTGTACGGCCACAGGATCCTCCAAGGGAGTACCCCATCCCTGATGTGCCAGGCCATTTCGACGAGCGTCGTTGTCCATGACCTGCGAACGTGGTCGTCAAACTTCGGTACTGGCAGTGAACTGAGCGCATTTTACTATCGGGGAAGCACCTTCAATGCACGGCAAAGGACCGGTTCATCGTGCGAACCGGTACAAAAAGCGGGTCACTTGATGAACCTCTTCGCGTCATCGTCAGTAGACGTCGGCACCTGCCGCTGACATTGGGTTTAGGTGTGCACGGCGTCGGCAAATTCCACCGTGGACCATATGTCATTGCACCTGGCAGTGTCCTTTCGGCGAGCATTCATTGGCGATAAAAAAGACCTGCTCCGAGCGA
>SZWC01001108.1:160106-193638 GCA_023375785.1 Penium margaritaceum
CACCCCCCCCCCGTTTCGCGCACCCGCAGGCGGGCCATTCTGACGAAACGTGCGGTGCCGGTGCCTGCGCAGCTGAAGTCGCACCGCATGTTTGCGAGCGCTGTGGAGAAGTACTGCGCCTTAGTGGACCATGCCACCATCTACAACACCAACGCCATCGGCAAGCCCCCCAAGGTCTGCCTGTCTCGTCTCCTGACATCGGCTGACGTGGCATCCGATTCGACTCTGCTCGCTCTGCTCTCTGCCCTTGCCTAGCCCTCACTTTCGTCTCAAGCATGTGAGCTGTGGGGCAGTCTAGGTTTCGGCCATGCCATGCCGTGCGACCCTTGGCGTTACCAGCCCCTACCGGGCTTGGTGCTGCGCAGCTTATTGCAGAGTTCCTTGCAGTTAGCTTGCACCTCCCTCGTCGAGGCACCCCTCCCACTTGCAGATTCCGTCTCTGGCGCTTCGTGTCTCCTGGCGTCTTGTCCGCTGCCCCTCTTTGTCCATCCTAACAGGAAATGGTGTGGCTTCAGCATTTTGAAACGTTTGGAACGTCCTGCTCTGGCTGCGGTGCGGCGTGTGTGTTTTGGGTGCAGCTCATAGCATACAAGGAGGAAGGAGGCAGCCTGCTGATCGATCCTGGGTCGTTCACTGTGGTGGGGGAGATCAAGAAGGTGAACGCAGACGCCAAAGATGTCACCGAACTGTATTTCCTTGGGCACGAGCAAGTGCGCTCAAGCTCGCCCCAGCAGTACAGCGAGCAGCAGCAGGGGCAACGGCAGCCACAGCAGCAGCAGCATCAGCTTCTTCCACTAGCTTGGCTGCAGCGCCTTTTGGGGGGAGGGCATGGATTGGAGGAGGTGGAGGAAGAGGTGGAAGTGCTAGGCCCAGGTTGCACATGGCATGCGGTGGTTGACGCAAGGGGGCGTGCAGACCGCCAAAAGCGGCTGAGACGTGCCTTCACAGCATTGCAGGTGGGTTCTGCCGAATGATTTCACCCACTGAAGCTTGAGAGGTATCGGTGGGAACTTTCTTCTCCCTCTTCTGGCAAGTCTCCACCCTTTCGTCCGCAAGGCCCGGTGTGGATGTGAACGCAGTCTCTCATGACTGTGAAGGGCCTCTTTGCACGCTCTGGACCTCATGGGTGCACACACCCTGCAGCAGCTAAGTCGACTGGTGGGTTGTTTCCCATGCACATGTCGGACCACCTGCAGTCGTGCTGTCCATGCAAAAGGTGTGCTTGCCGTGTGTCTCCCTCTTCCTTGCCTTCATGCTGCAGTCCGTCTCAAGTCCGTGTCCCCTGGCTGCCCCTGCGGTTGTGGTGCAGGCATGCTTGTGGAAGCAAGCGAAACCGCATTCGGCGCTGACCTCGTCCACCAGCTTTCTGGGCGATGGTGCCAAGCACCATGGGTCATGAAGGGCGGATCGAGACTCGAGTTGAGGTGCTTGAGGGACGTTTGGGCAGCCTGTGCACTGTGTGCGGCACTTGTCTTGGTGTGAACTGCGTGGTTAAGGAAATTGAGGACTCTGGTTTCTGGTGTGGAACTGAGATGTGACTTTTGGTATTGTCAAGAAGTGGAAGGTCTTAAAACTTCTTGAAGTCAAATATGAGGTTGAGGGAAGAGAGGGAATGGGTGGTGTGAGGAACGGTGGGCAATGGTCAACGACGTCTGGTTGGGTTGTGTCGATGTCGGTGGTGGCTAGACATGAGGCAAGGGGAGTGTACACATCGTGCGGAGAGGATTGGGAAGATGGTTGGCAATGGATGGGGAGACTAGGGCAGAGAATGGGACGTGTGGAGTGTAGGCAGCGGCAGAAGGCTGACATGCGCTCACTCCTACGCAAGCTCAATGCACACAGCAGTCACAGCCATGATGGAACAAGAAGTTGATGGAAACCGCACTTAGTTGAGTACCGAGAGCGAGATATACAAGAGGAAGGAACCAGTGATCTCTTAGCCGCGGTTGACTGGGCCACCCACTTGAACAGTTCAAAGTGGGGCGTTGCCACCCCGGGGTTGAACCAAACCGGTTGGGCAAGAGGCCGCCGTGGTTTTCTCATACCTCAGAGCGACTGAGTGTGTGACCCAGTAGGATCAGCAACCCGGGCAATAACGAGACAACAAGCACAGCATGCAAGATACATAAAACCACAAACCACATCGACCACGAGCGTATGTGGTGCATGCATCTCTCAGGGTATCTCTCATGTTTTAGCCATCATATGGCTCATCACCAAATGTTTGGAGCAGCAAGATATTAGCTCCAGCAGAGCTGAGCATGGTCGAGCCCATCGATCTTGCAGCTGGCGGAGACGGCAGTGATTCACGGCTCCATAGCTTCAGTCATGCTCAGTCACCTGCAGGAATTGTGTGTGTGTGTGTGTGTGTGTGTGTGTGTGTGTGTGTGTGTGTGTGTGTGTGTGTGTGTGTGTGTGTGTGTGTGTGTGTGTGAGAGTGAGTGGAAGGAGTCAAGAGGTCACTTACGTGTTTGGCAGACAAACCAACACTCCCCCATGACCCACAGAGGAACAGCCCATACACCACACGAAGGAGCACAGTACGAGGGACAGACAAAGGGTGTCAATTCAGCCAGGAGCATCGCGTGCACGCAACAAGCCAACTGCATGCACAGCTGCCTTGAAGTTGCTAGGAAGTTGCTAGCCTAGCTTATCCGGGTGTGAGGATGCATGGTTACACCACAAGCACCAACGTAGGAGACACGCCATGGATGCGGGAACTTGTTTGCAAAGTTCGAGGTCACACCAAGACAAGTGAGAGTGTTGGGGGGGGGGGCGAGCGAGAGTAGGACCGGTGAGCGCTCACTCACCGCGAGCGACAAGCTCGGGTGAGTGAGTGCCGCCACCCGGGAGTCGAGCCCGACCACTCGGAATTAACCGAGGGCGACTACTCACCGTTGCACGGCCAAGACCGGCACGGTGGCCCCCTAAGGATCAGCACCCGGGAAAATGCAGCTCCCCCATCACATGCAAAACAAGTGAATACGATGCAGGGCACGACAGTGAGAATGTACGGGCCCTAGCATCTACCGCATCACAGAAGTCATGAAGAAATCATGCAATAGTTATGTGAGTGCCAGAGGGCACCCCTGGGTCCATCAGCAACTTGGGGACGTCGATGGCTTCAACCAGCATAGACGCGCCAGTCAACTCCCCAGGTGATCCCATGGTCCCTTTAATCTGTACACGTGTGTGTGCATAATGTGAGAGGCAAGAGGGCAAAGAGTTGTGAGTGGCCAACGAACTTCAACACTCCCCCATGACCCGCAGACAAGCACCCCAGAGCACACAGAAAGGAATCACAAGAAGTGATCACAAGAGATGTGAGTGAGGATACATACCAACGATCAACCTGGTTCATGCGGACTGATGAGACCCACAGAATGAATAGCACCTTTGAAGACATTTCGACTGAGGGCTTTTGTGAGGAAGTCAGCTCTCTGAGACCGTGTGTCCACCCAAGCGACTTGGACAATGCCAGCAGCAATGCACTCACGAACAAAGTGATGCTCCACATTGATGTGTTTGGTGCGTGAGTGATGCATGCCACTGTTTTCAGCGATGGCCTTTGTGCTTTGGTTGTCACAGCGAAGAGTGATGCAACGGATGGGAACACGTAACTGTTGCAGCAGACGACAGAGCCAGACAGCTTCACAAGTGCCTGCACCCAGAGCAACATACTCGGCCTCAGCAGTGCTGCGTGCCACACACCCTTGCTTGCCACTTTTCCAAGATACTGCTGTGCCACCGACTACAAAGATGTACCCTGTACGGCTGCGAGCATCTGAATCATGTGCCCAATCATTGTCTGTGAAGCCATCCACTACCACAGATGGCTGAGCACGAAAGTGCAGTCCAACACGAGGGCGTACCGAACCACTCGCAATGCAGCCTCGAGGTGGCGCTCCCGAGGGCATTGGGAGAACTGAAATAGGAAATTCACAGCAAAAGTGACATCAGCACGCGTGGTCGTGGCGAGATACATCAATGAGCCAATGACACGGAGGTAGTCGGTCACATCAACCGTCTCCCCCAGCTTTGAGAGATCAAGTGACTTCAGGAGAGACTGCCCAGCGGGCGTCATGGGAGTGGACGCTGTGGGAATGGACATGAGAAGTGGGGCGAAGCGCTCCCCCAGGCTGCGCACATAGGCAGCCTGATGCACGTGGAAGACACGACGAGCACGATCTCGCTCCAACTCCATTCCAAGAAAGACACGAGCTGGGCCCAGATCCTTCATTTTGTATGCTGCTTGGAGTAGCGACTTGGCGGCGGCCACAGCCGCAGCATCGGGAGAGGTAATGAGAAGGTCGTCCACATAAACAAGAATGGCGACGAGTGGTTTTGTGGGCAGCCCTAGAAAGAGCGCTGGATCCACGGTGCTTCGCTTGTAGCCACCCTTTTCAAGGGTGGTTGTGATCTCTTGGTTCTAGCATCGTGGGGACTGCTTGAGGCCATAGAGGGCCTTGCGCAAGCGCCAAACCCGGTTGGTGCCATCAGAGAAGCCGGGTGGCTGGACCATGTAAATCTCTTCGTCTAGCTTGCCATGGAGAAAGGCATTGTTGACATCCATCTGTTCCAGCTCCCAGTCATGCTGAGCAACAAGACTGAGAAGAGCTTTGGCTGTGGTGTAGCGGCCGACTGGGGCAAAGGTCTCATCAAGGTCGACCCCAGGGATCTGAGAGAACCCCTTAGCGGTGAGGCGAGCTTTGTACCGTTCAACTGTATTGTCTGGGTTCAGCTTTCGACGGTATACCCACTTGGCGGCAACTGCCTTGCGACCAGGTGGGAGGTCAACGAGCTCATACACACCATGGTCAGACAGTGCATCAAGTTCGGCCTTCATGGCCTGCTCCCACAATGGCGAGTCGGGGGCTGTGCGAGCTGCCTGTACAGTCTGTGGCTCAGGAGAAAGAGGAGAAAGACCGGCGGCAGCAAAGCACGAGGCAACATACCCGGCTGCAGAGGAAGACGCAGCTGAGTGGAACTCTTGTTCGACAAGAGAGTAACCCAGGGCGGTGCTGGGGTGTATGACAGCTACGGCTGCAGACAGGCCAGAGGTGGTGAGACCGAGAGCACGGAGACCAGGGTCACCAGAGACGACAGGGTGCGACTGAGAGGGAAGCGCCCGTAGGCGCCCACCACGTGTGTAGGGGGAGACTGGGGGAATGGATGGAGCACGCGCAGATGATGATGGGTCAGCGGGACGCTGCTGCTCAGGTGGAGAGGAGGAGACAAGAGGCGGCTCGAAGGAGACAGGGGAAGGCGGTGAGACTGCGCCCTGACTAGGAGAAGAGGATGAGACAACAGGAGAACCAGAGGACCGAATGGGAGAATCCAGTGGTGTCGTGGAGGGTGAGAGCACCGGAGAGGGGGACGCGGGCACATGAGAGCTCTGTTCGGTAGAGGAGGAGACAGAGGGAATGGAGGGACGCACCGAGGGAAGAACAGCAGGCCCAGAGGACAGAGAGCCACCCCCACTCCGAAGAGGCGGAGAGAGAGACCCACCAAAGCGGGGAGAATCGTGTTCAAAGAGGTGTTCAAAGAAGAGAGCGTCACGAGACTCAACGACACGGCAGCGCGAAGGATTCCAGAAACGCCAGGGCTTGGAGAAGGGAGAGACACCAAGAAAGATGCACAGACGACCGCGAGGGGACAGCTTACCGTCACGCTGGTCAGCAGGCACCCAGACAGAGGCGAGACAGCCCCAAACACGGGCAAGGCGGAGGTCCGCACGCCTGCCAGTCCAACGCTCAAAAGGAGTGACAGTATGGGGAAGTGGTCCATGCGGAATGCGGTTCCAAACCCAGGTCATGTAGGACATGGCTTCAAAGGCAAAGAGGGGAGACTGACCGGAGGCCGAGAGCAGAGAGCGGACCCCATCAGCAAGAGTGCGGTTCCAGCGTTCGGACACTCCATTTTGCTGGGGAGTGTAGGGAGCCGAGGATTCAAGCCGCACACCATGGGACTCAAGAAAGCGGGACGTGGGGCCAAAGAACTCACCCCCACGGTCGCTGCGAAACACGCGGAGGGACCGAAGGCAAGCGCGCTCTGCCTGGGGAAGCCAAGACTCCAAGACGTCAGTGACGTCACTTTTGTGGCGCAGGGCGAAGACCCAGCGGTAACGGGAGTAGTCATCAGTGAGACACAGAACATACCGCCCAAGGCCACCAAGGAAATCCTGGGGCAATGGGCCCATGACATCGGCATGGACGAGGTCAAGAGGGTGAGAGGTGGTGGAGTCAGAGGTGGAGAATGGTGAACGATGCATCTTGCCATTGGCACAATCCAAACAGGTGGACGTGCAGGGTGGAGAGAAGGTGGCAGGGTCAAGACCGTGGGCATGTTGAAGGCGAAGCAAGCGCTTGATCGCGGCAGTGTGAATGTGGCAGAGGCGGCGATGCAGGAGATCAGCATGATCAGGGGACAGCGAAGGAGCGACGTGAACAAAGACAGAGGCAGCGGAGGACGAAGGCAACGTGAGTGGTACGCGGAACAGACGATCACAGCGCACACCACGAAGAACAACACGGCCTGAGGAGCAAAGGGAAATGGAAGCAAGGCCGCGGCTGGATGAGAAGTCCATGCCCTGATCGTCAAGGGTGGTCACAGAGAGAAGACTGACCTCAAGGTCGGGGACATACAGAACGTCGGGCAGGTAGACAGTGCCGCCGGGGCCAATACAACGAACGACACCAACACCTTGGACAGGAAGCAGCTGGCCTGAGCCAGTGCGCACAGACCGGACAGACTGAACGGGCCCGAGAGACACAAAGGAAGAACGACAGGAGGTCATGTGATGGGTGTCCCCTGAATCAATAATCCAGAGACCAGGTGAGGCACGAGTGGAGGGAAGGACCAGACAGACAGCCACAGTGCCACGGGCAGAGGAGGAAGTGACATGACCAAGACGGGATGGGAACGTGTGAGACTGCCAGTGTTCAATCCAGGGATGATCATCAGACAAGCACCCTTGCACACCACCTGATGCGGACCCACGAAGAGTAACATCCGACTCACAAACAGAGACACGAGACTGACCACTCACACTCTCACCTCCCTGAGAAGGAAGGTGTAGAAGTTCGGCGAGGCGACGTTCAAGACTGCGCTCCTCGTCGCGACGATCAGAGGGACACTCGGAGGAGCGGTCAGAGGCACGGTCGGAGTAGTGGCCATCGTCACGACTCCAGTGAGGAACAGAGTAGTGTGAGGATGGGGGACCATAGTATGGAGGACCAGATGGCGGGGGGACCCAGCCCCAGGGGCTGGGTGCAGGGTGTGTCTGCTAGAGAGGTGCAGATGTAGTAGTCAGGGCTGAGGCAGATGAAGAGGATGTGGAGGAGGAAGCTGTCATGGCGGCAGCAGCAGTGGAAGAGGCAACACCAGTGCGCGCCCAGTGAGCACGCATGGAGGAGGCAAGGCGTGCGTCGTCACGGGGAGCAGGACATTTAGGCGCCGAGTGACCGGTGGCGCCGCAATTCCAGCAGGTGACGTCAACTGCAGGAGCGGCAGAGCCCCTGCCGCCACGACCACCCCCACGACCTTTGCCCCCACGACCTCCACCTCGGCCAGAGCCCGAGCCACTGCCCCCCCCGCGGCCAGTGGCCTGTGTGGAGTGGGCAGAGGCCTGAGATGACGAGGCAGCAGAAGATGCTGTGGTGCTGGCCGATGGCGAGGAGGTGGTGACTGCTGCAACGGCAGCGCGATGAATGCGCTTGTTCTGGAGGACGTTCCACCAGTCAGTGAGACGTGCAACAGTGAAGTCAAAAAGAGGACCAATCCCCGGTGGGGAGTCGGCTGGGATGGGGGCAGAGGCAAGACGCTCGAGCTCTGTCTGAGAGACATGAAGATACAGGTCGGACAGCTCAGGGATGAGACCAGCCACAATGGAGAGACATGCAGAAAGAGGGCCGGGTGCAGCCTTGCCAAGATCACGCAGAAGACGCGGACTGCGGGCCCAGTACTCGTCTGTTGTCTCATCTGCTCTCATCTGCAGTGTGTTGAATTGTACTGTGAGTGCACTCTGGGCGGCATGACCAGTGACAGTTTTTCGGCGGCGAATGAGTGCATAGGCTCCTACTGGGTCTGCACTGGTGCCTCGGATGGGATCGGCATTGTACGTACCGATGTCATCCAGCAGGTTTTCGGGGCCGGCGTTGATGAGTGCCCGCACAGCGCGAGCTGCCTCTGCTGGCTGCGGCACGAACGAGGCTTTAGCGGGTGAGTAATATTCCCACAACAGCTCACCTTGAGCCCACGCACTGAAGCGCGTCTCCCTGGATGTGAAGGTGAGCTTTGAGGTGAACTGAGGCGGCGGTGTCTCAAAATCTTTCTGCCGCGCAGGTGGAACCGTCCGAGAGGCGGCTGAGGGGGAAGAAGAAGAGGAGTTAGCAACGCCACCAGCAGGTGGCACTGAGGAGCCTGTAGATCCTGACTTGTCAGAGGCAATGACTGATGCAAACGCTGGAACGGTGCGAAGACGCTCTAGCACCAATGAGGCTACTGTGGCTGCTAACTTTTGCTGTGCATCACGCTCACGCTCTAGCTCATCCTGTGCCTTGCGGCGCTCGGCCTGGGCCTCACTAAGGGCGGCCTGGAGGGCCTCTAACTTTTCTTCTGATCCAGGCATGGTGGAGAGATGGACGAGATGAGACCACAGGTGAGAAGAGAAGGGAAGAGAGGGATGAGCTCACCGAACTAATGACGGGGCAGCAGGGCGAAGAGAGGAGACACCACCAATGCTGCTGAGGAGAAAAGTATTGCCACCCAGCCTACAGCTGCCACAGTCAAGCAAAGGAGGCCGGTGACAGAAGCCCCAGCTACTGCTGCAGATGCAGACGCAATCAGCACCCCTGTGGTGACGTGGGGGGTGGGTTCCAGCGGGCCACCCGTGGGGGTCAAGACAGCTGCCGCTGTAGAGGCTCGGATAGAACTGACAGCTGCTGAAGTGGCATCTGCAGCTGAGGAGGCAGCGGTGGCAATGGCGGCTGCTGTTGCTGTCACCTGGGTGGCGACGTTTGCTGCTGCAGCAGCAAGCAGTGTCGGGGAAGCTGCTGAGTGCGCGTAGGCGTCTGCTGCTCGACCCACTGCAGTCTGCGTAGGAGCCCTGCAAGCACGAGCGGTGGCAGCAAAGGTGGCTGCAGCACCTGCTGCTGCGTCAAGAATGGAACCCGTCAGGCAAATTGAGTCGGTGTGAACTGGGAGACCGGGGATAGCACCAGGGACCTCCGGTGTAGGTGCTGGCTCTGCAGATGCAGGTGCAGTGGAAGACGGACCGACGATGGTGTTGGATGTGGAAGAGGCGGTGGTTGGTGAACTGCCACCAGATGGTTGCATTGTGCAGGGGTGAGGCATCGACTATGGAAGGTTGTCTGCGGTGTAGACCTGCGTGTAGATGTCTTCCTCACGTGCAACTGCCTCCCTCTCAGCGATCTTAGCAAGCTCCTCTCGCCAGTAGTCGGTGTCCAGCATACGAAACCAAAGTGGGGTGTCGTCGTGTGGGTGTCAGTCCAGTGGTGGTGAATCCAGGGTGGCGGCTATGGAGATGCCCAACAACGCAAGATGATGCCTGGGGATGCACGGACGTGGCTGAGGTGTGTGGAGATGCTCGTGAGTGTGTGGACGCACAAGAGAGTGTGCGGAGATAGGTGGGGGTACACGGGGTGCGTGAAGATGCTTGTGAGCACGGGCAGATACCCGGAAGTGTGCGGAGATGCATTGAGCGCGTGGAGATGCACGAAGATGCACGGAGTGCGCGGAGATAAGTGGAGAGGCACGGAATGCGCGTAGATGCGCGTGAGTGCGGGCAAGTGCCCGGAGATGTGCGGGGATGCACTGAGTGCGTGGAGATACCCGGGACGTGCGGAGATGCTCACAGAAGTCTGGAGATACACGCGGGTGCGCAGAGATGCGCGGTAATGCACTAAGTGCTCGAAGATGCCCGGAGTGCGTGAAGATGTACGGAGGTGCGTGGAGGTCCACGGCGACGTGCGGAGATGCACGTGGGTGCGCGGAGATGCGCGGAGATGCCCAGAATGTGTGGAGACGCCCGGGGGTGCACAGGTACCCGTGTTCCCACGTGGCTTGAGGTGGCAAAGAGTGCCACGCGGGCCACGAATGGCAAGGATCGATGAGTTATGGGCGAGATCCGCCCCTTGCTCTGATACCAGAAGTTCCTAGGAAGTTGCTAGCCTAGCTTATCCGGGTGTGAGGATGCATGGTTACACCACAAGCACCAACGTAGGAGACACGCCATGGATGCGGGAACTTGTTTGCAAAGTTCGAGGTCACACCAAGACAAGTGAGAGTGTTGGGGGGGGGCGAGCGAGAGTAGGACCTGTGAGCGCTCACTCACCGCGAGCCACAAGCTCGGGTGAGTGAGTGCCGCCACCCTGGAGTTGAGCCCGACCACTCGAAATTAACCGAGGGCGGCTACTCACCGATGCACGGCCAAGACCGGCACGGTGGCCCCTTAAGGATCAGCACACGGGAAAATGCAGCTCCCCCATCACATGCAAAACAAGTGAATACGATGCAGGGCACGGCAGTGAGAATGTACGGGCCCTAGCATCTACCGCATCACAGAAGTCATGAAGAAATCATGCAATAGTCATGTGAGTGCCAAAGGGCACCCCTGGGTCCATCAGCAACTTGGGGACGTCGATGACTTCAACCAGCATAGATGCGCCAGTCAACTCCCCAGGTGATCCCATGGTCCCTTTAATCTGTACACGTGTGTGTGCATAATGTGAGAGGAAAGAGGGCACAGAGTTGTGAGTGGCCAACGAACTTCAACATGAACATCCCACTGCTCAGAGCTTTGGTAAGGAATTCTTCACGCTGCTGACGTGTGTTGACCCAGACGACCTCGACCTCTCTTGCGGCAATGCACTCACATACAAAGTGATGCTCAATGTTGATGTGTTTTGTGCGTGAATGATGCATGCCATCATGCTCAACAATTGCCTTGGTACTCTGATTGTCGCAGCGCAATGTGATGCAGCGGATGGGCACACGTAGCTGCTGAAGCAAGCGAGAAAGCCAGATACTCTCACACACACCTGCACCAAGGGCAACATACTCAGCCTCACTGGAGCTACGCGCAACACAAACCTGCTTACCGCTTTTCCACGAGATAGCGGTTCAACCCACGAGAAAGATATAGCCGGTGAGGCTACGAGCATTTGCACCGTGGGCCCAGTCACTGTCAGAGTAGCCATCAATCACCACAGAGGATTGTGACATGTAGCACAGTCCCACACGCGCAGTAGACAGTGCGTAGCAAACGACATGCAGTGCGACCTCGAGGTGCTTCTGTCGAGGTTGCTGGAAAAACTGGGCAAGGAAGTTGACCGCGAAGGCCACGTCCGCTCTAGTGGTGGTCGCAAGGTACATGAGAGACCCAATCACATTGAGGTAATCGGTAACCTTGACAGTCTCCCCCAGCTGAGTCACGTCGAGTGACTTCAGGAGGCGCTGCCCAGCTGGTGCCATGGGTGTCGATGTAGTGGGGGTGTCAGTGAGCATGGAGGAGAAACGCTCCCCCAGGCTGCGAATGTAGGCAGCCTGATGGACGTGTAGTGTCCGGCACTGACAGTCCCGCTCAAGCTCCATGCCCAGGAACACCCGAGCTAGACCCGTGTCCTTCACTTTGTAGGGAGACTGCAACAGGCCTTTCACAGACTGCACAGCAGAGGGATTGGGTGCAATAAGGTCATCCACATAGACCAAGACTGTAACCAAGGGCTGCGAGGGTGCACTCAGAAAGAGCGCAGGGTCAATGGTGCTCCAATGGTAGCCACCCTTCTCAAGGGTGGCCGAGATCTCCAGGTTCCAGCAGCGAGAGGACTGCTTGAGCCCGTAGAGGACTTTACGCAACCGCCAGACCTTGTTCGTGCCTTTTGTGAAGCCTGGAGGCTACACCATGTGGATCTCCTCGTCAAGGCATCCATGCAGGAATGCATTGTTGACGTCCATCTGCTCCAATTCCCACACGTGCTGGGTGACCAAGCTCAAGACAGCTCGAGATGTGGTGTAATGTCCCACACGGGCAATCGTCTCGTCAAAATCGACGCCAGGGATCTGGGAGAATCCCTTGGCGGTGAGCCGTGCCTTGTACGTGTCGACAGTACCGTCAGGCTTCAGCTTACGACGAAGTACCCAGCGAGCTGAGACAGCATTGCGGCCTGGGGCATGGTCAACAAGCTCGAAGACCTCAAGCTCGTTGAGGGCTGTGAGCTCCTCCTGCATGGCCTTTTCCCATAGGTCAGCATCAGCTACCTCCCTTTCCTGGCACACAGTGGTGGGCTTTGTAGGAAATGAGGGAAGACTGCTGGCTGCAAAGCACGCGGTGACATAGCTCACAACTGAAGCATCCAAAGCACTGTGGAACTCATGAGCGACCAGTGCATAGCCCACTGCTGAGTTGGGGTGGACCACGCTCACAGCAAGACCCAGTGCATCAAGGCCAGTTGGTCTCGCTGTGGAGCCAGCTGTAGTGGGGGGGGGCACCAGAGCGAGTGTGACGCTGAGAGGGCTGAGCGGACTATGTGGAAGAGTGATGTGGAAGTGAACGGAGCCACCCCCCACGAGTGTAAGGCTCTGATACAACTGGAGGCACATCTGTGACAAGCGGTGTGACAGTCTCACTAGAGATCACAGGCGACTGGAGAACGGGCTGTGGAGGCAACTGAGCGACAGTGCAGGGAGGTGAATATGCCACAACATCAGTAGACAGTGGGGGATCGCTGAGAGACACTGACACAGACTAAGAGGATGAGGAAGGGGAAGGCGATGTGGAAGGGTCGGATGAGGATGCATACGGAGTGCTGAGCAGGGTGTCAGAGGTAGAAACATCAGATGTATGTAGAGGAGGGTTTGGAGAGGAAGGGGCCGAGGCACTAGGGGGTGCGTCAGTGAGACCGGAGGGTGGAAGAGACCCACCCCCCCAAGCCGACGGAGTGAGGAAAAGGAAGAGGGTGGAGCGACATGGGACAAATCGCAAGGAAAGACGTCCAGGAAGAAGAGGGCATCACAAGACTCAAAAACGCGTGCCCGATTGGGGTCCTAGAAGCGCCAGGCTTTTGACATGGCGGAGACCTCGAGAAAGGTACACAAGCGAGCACGCGAACTGAGTTTTCTACCACGGAGGTCCTCGGGGAGCCAAACGGTAGCGACGCAGCACCAGACGGGAGCCACACGGAGGTCTGCACGATGACCAAACCATCGTTCGAATGGTATGACATGGCGTTGGAGGGGATCGTGCGGAACACGATTCCAGACCCACGTCATGTAAGACATGGCTTCGAAAGAGAACAAGGGTGGAAGATCAGAGGCACTGAGGAGAGTGCGAACACCATCGGCAAGTATCCGGTTCTAACGCTCAGACACACCGTTTTGTTGGGGCGTGTAGGGAGTAGTGGTTTCGATAGTCACACCGCAAGAGGATAGGAAACGAGAGGTGGGACCAATGAATTCACCCACACGGTCACAACGAAAGACACGAAGACGATGACCACAAGCGACCTCAGCCTGGGATAGCCAGGAATCAAGGGTGGAGCAAATGTCACTCTTTTGTTTGAGGGCAAAGACCCAATACATGCGAGAGAAGTTATCTGTGAGACAAAGAACGTAACGCCCGACACCTCCAAGAGAGTCATGAGGGAATGGACCCATGACATTAGCATACAACAAGTCAAGAGGGTGAGAAGTGCGAGACTCTGAATTGGAGAATGGAGACCGATGCATTTTTCCCTGAGCATAGTCAAGACAGTTAGGGGGACAAGGAGCCAGAAATGTGGCAGCATCAAGGCCATCGGCAGGGAGAACACGAAGCAGGCTGTCGATGGCTACGGTATGGATGTGGCACAGGCGGCGGTGCAGCAGTTGTGCATGAGCGGGTGTGAGGGAGCGCGCGACATGCACATGGGCAACGGTGGCAGGAGAGGGTGAAAATTTAGGGACGAGGAAGAGACGGTCACAACGTGTGCCTTGGAGGAGAATGCGGCCAGATGTGCGGTGCGAGACAGAGGCAATGCCGCCACCGGACGAGAAGTCCATGCCCTGGTCGTCGAGGGTCGTAACAGAGAGAAGACCCAGCTCGAGGGATAGAACGTACAGGACATCTGGCAAGAACAGTTCCCCCCAGGGCCAACAAAGCATACAACACCAACCCCTTGGACGGGGAGCAATTGGCCTGAGCCGGTGCGGAAAAAGCGAATAGAGCCAACACGACCAAGGGAGACAAAGGACACGCGTGACGAGGTCATGTGGTGGGTGGCGCCTGAATCAAGGATCCAGAAGCCACCCGAAGCACGAACAGTGGAGGGGTCACGACTCACTGCGGCAAGGACTGCGTGATGAGAGAAACGCTGACCACAGGCGGCAAGACAACGAGGCAAGCGCACTGACTGTCACGAGACATGGGGGGGAGGACAACCAAGAACATGACCGGACGAACAACCACGTAACGCCCCATCAGCAACACACGCAAGAGGCTCCGACCGAGAGCGTTCACTCTCACCTCCCTGATCACGAACGTGGCGTTCGTGAATGGCGTGAGACAGTGCTGCGTCCAACTGACGCTCGTCGTCAGGAGGATCCGGCGTGATGACCACCCCAGAGGATGGGCGATAGGACGGAGACGCCCAGCTGGGTGGAGAGTAGGCGCCGGATGGCAGGCCGTAAAAGACGGGCCCACCATACCGAGGGGCCAACCCCAGGGGTACGGGAGGAGGGATGGAGCAGCAGCGGTGCTGTATACTGCAGCGTCGGTGGCGACGGGAATCCCCTTGCTAGAGGGAACAAAGGAAGGGGCAGATGAGGCTGTGCGAGAGGTGCCCCCGGAACCACCAGAGGAGCGCGCCCAAAACGTACGCATGGCGGAGGCGAGGCGCTCGTTGTCCGGTGGTGACAGGCACTTGGGTGCAGAATGGCCGACAAAGCCGCAATTCCAGCACGTGACAGTGCTGGAGGTGGAAGGGGCAGAGGAGGTGTTGTTAGCACATTTGCCCTTGCCACGACCGCCTTGGCCGCCAGAGCCAGAGCTACCGCTGCCCTTACCCCGACCCTGACCACGCCCCCCACCTCCCCCACCTTGGTTGAGAAGAGTTGTGGCTGAGGTGGACGGAGAAGAGGAGTTCGAGGAGGATGCCGTGGAGGGAATTGCGGTGGTGGCATCTGCAATTGCTGCATAGTGAATCCGTTTATTTTGAAGAGCGCTCCACCATTCAGTGAGAAGTTGGGAGGTGAACTCCCAAAGGGCCCCAATGCCTGGCGGAGAGTCAGCAGGCACTGGCTCGACTGCAAGCCTCTCAAGCTCAGAGGCCTTCACCTCCCTAAAGATGTCAGAGAGCTCAGGAATGAGGCCGTTGACAATAGAGAGAACAGCAAGTTGTTGGCCAGGGCTGCCTTGCCAAGATCTTTCAGGAGACGAAGGCTGCACGCCCAGTAGGCATCAGCAGTCTCGTCTACACGCATGGAGAGCGTGTTGAATTGTACAGTGAGGACACTTTGTGCGGTATGCCCAGAAGCAGTTGTGCGGCGCTTGATGAGAGCGTAGGCGCCAACAGGGTCGACAGGCGTGCAGCGAGCAGTATGAGCATTGTAGGACCCTATCTCATCAGTGAGATCATCGGGTCCAGCGTGAATGAGAGCACGCACAGCACGCGCAGACTCAAAGTCAGTGGGTACAAAGGGAGGATTAGCAGCGGAATTGGGCACATGATAGTACTCCCAAAGCCGCTCACCTTGTGTCCAAGCACTGAAGCGAGCCTCCCATGAAGCAAAAGAGAGATTAGAGGTGAAGTGCAGTGGCACTGAGTCAAAGTCAGGTTTGCATTGGGCGGGCTGTGCAATAGCTTTGGTTGCAGCGGCTCCTGCTGCTGCTGCAGCAGGAAGTGAGTTAGAGGATAGAGAGCCATAGGTGTTGGATGCGGAAGCAGAGGAGGTGGAGAATGTAGCAGCAACATCAACAGCAGCTGACGCAACAGGTGTATTGCGCAATACAGGTTGCAAGCGGTTGAGCACAAGATCAGCAATGTGGTCGGCGAAAGCCTCCTGATCGCCCTGTTCTGTGCGCAGCTTTTCTTCTACAACACGTTGTGCAGTGAGGGCTTCTTGAAGTGCAGCACGCTCTTTGCGCAGTTCTTCCTACAGAGCTGTATACTGGTCATCGTCGACAGGCATGATGAGTGAGGATCACTCAAGGAAATTTCGGCCGCGTTTCACTTGCCCCAGTGGGCGTAGGAAATAAGGGAGAATGACGTCTGGCTGAGTGGAGCTGCAGGGCAGTGTGAACGCAAGAACACAGCCACAAAAGGAAGAAAAGGAGGAAGCAGGAGGGAGTTCCCAAGCAGCAAGAAGCTGGAAGCTCACCAATGCTAACGCTGCAGGGAAAACAGTGGTGGCAGTGCAGATGCCGCAGAAGTAGCAATAACTGCCACTGAGGACGAGATGGTGACGATGAGGCAGGAAATTCGAGCAAGTGCAGCGCCTGTGAGGGTGGAGAAGGCAGTTGCAACTGTGACCGCGACGCAGATCTGGTGACCAAACGATGAGGATACTGATGCAGGAGACACATGGGAGGTGGAGATCTGGATGGAGGCGACGGCGCTGGAGAGAGCAGTGGCGGCTGAGGCTGCTTCTGTTGCGACTGCGCTAGCTGCTGCTGCAACCTGTGTGGCTATGTTGACTGCGGCAGCTGCAAGAGGACCCTGGTCAGTGATTGCTGCCGCATAGGCCTCAACAGCTCTGTCAGCAGCAGTGCTGGCAGGTGCACGTGCTGCACGCGCTGTAGTAGCAAAAGTAGATGAGACAGCAGCATAAGAAACAAGTGTTGCTTCTAGAGCAGTGAGAATATCAGGTCCAGGTGATGCGGCAGCAGCCTGAGATGCAGCGGGAGACGCAGCGCGACTCGAGGCTACCTCCGCTTGCTCTGTTGGGGCTACTGGTGTAGCTGGAACTGCTGCACCTTGAGCAGCATGCTGGCTTTACCGACGCATTCTACGAGAAATGGGAGATCTCACCGGAGATGAGGGGTGACGTTGCTCACGTGGCGGCCCTGTTGTTGGCGCGTTTTGCACGGTCGGTGAGTCGTCCGATGACGAATGACAGTAGGCCGCGTACACATCAGCGTCTTCATGTGCCTCGTCTTCTGCAGGGTCGTAGCCTTCCCCGGGGTGGTACCCAGGGCTGTCACAACGGCGGCGGAGACGCAACCACGCCGCAATGTCCGCCTCCTCCTCGTGGCGATCAATCATTTCGTTGAGGCGCGTGCGATCATGAGGGCCCCTTGGAGAGGTAGGGGCGGGTCCAGTGTTCGGTGGTGCAGCCAGGGTTGCAGGTGAGGCCGCAGAAGCAGCTGCTGCTGCTGCTGCTGCTGCTGCTGCTGCTGCTGCTGGTTAGGAGAGGGCGAAGTAGAGCGCAGGACAGAAAATCTGTGAAACTGCGGAGCTGTTGAGACACAGTGGTCGGAAGTGAAGGTGAGGCCAATGAAAGATGGTCAGCAGTGGCAAGAGAGCCCCAGCGTCACGATGATGTAGAACCGTGAGACCGATGGTCAGCAGCACTGTGGTGCTGCTGAGGTGTTGAATGTCTGGAAGAGCAAGGGCAGGCACCGCAGGGTGGCAGGTGAGGCCGCAAAAGAGGTTGTTGTTGCTGCTACTGATTAAGAGAGAGAGGAGCAGAGCGCAGGGCAGAAAGCCTGCGGAACTCCGGAGCTGTTTGAGACACAGCAGACCGGAGGGCAGCAAACCTGCAGAGGTACGTTGAGCTCAGGACCTCTGGGGCCACTGAGGGACGGTCGGCCATGGCAAGAGAGCATCGGCATCATAGTGCTGAAGAACCGTGAGACCGCTGGCTCGCAGCACTGTGGTGCTGCTGAAGTGTAGAAAGCCTAGACGAGAAGTGACAAGCATCGTAGTGAGTAGTGAAGCAGCAGGACTGCCGACCTGCAGCGGTGGAGAGTGCGGCGCGCCGAGGCGAGAGTGACGTGGCAGGTACAGCGCTGAACTGCGAGGCAGCGGTGTTGCAATGCCAAGAGACTGGGTCAGCTGAGACAAGAGGCTGCTGAACTGCAGGGCGGCGAAGTTGCGGCATAGGCGGGTAGGAGTGTCACATCCGCGGTCGCGCAACTGTGGACGTTGCGTATGCCGCACCACAGTCCACTGTGGATCGATTGAATGGAGGGTTCTCTCCATCTTGCTCTGATACCAGTAGGCAGCGGCAGAAGGCGGACATGCGCTCACTAATACGCAAGCTCAACGCACACAGTAGTCACAGCCATGGTGGAACAAGAAGTTAGTGAAAAACGTGCTTAGTTGAGTAACGAGAGTGAGAGTTACAAGAGTAAGGAACCAGCGATCTCTTAGCCGCAGTTGACTGGGCCACCTACTCGAAGAGTTCAAAGTGGGGCCCAGTCGCCACCCCGGGGTCGAACCAAACCGGTCGGCCAAAAGGCCGCCGTGGTTTCTCACACCTCAGAGCGACTGAGTGTGTGGCACCGTAGGATCAGCAACCCGGGCAACATTGAGACAGCAAGCACAGCATGCAAGGTACATAAAACCACAAACCACATCAACCACGAGCATATGTGGTGCATGCATCTCTCAGGGTATCTCTCATGTTTTAGCCATCATATGGCTCATCACCAAATGTTTGGAGCAGCAAGATATCAGCTCCAAAAGAGCTGAGCATGGTCGAGCCCACCGATCTTGCACCCGGCGGAGATGCCAGTGATGCACGGCTCCATAGCTTCAGTTATGCTCAGTCACCTGCAGGAATAGTGTGTGTGTGTGAGTGGAAGAAGTCAAGAGGTCACTTGCGTGTTTTGCAGACAAACTAACACGGGGGAAGGGGCAGGTGGGGTTGGGAGGATGGGGTCATTAAGATGTTCCATGTTACCACACTGTCTTTCTTTTTCGCCTATTTTCTATAACCCACTAAAAGCTATGGCCATATAAATATGGACCTGCTTTGTCCAAGGCCATTACTGCTGTTGTGGTGTCTTCTGGTGTTCGATCTCCTGTTCATATCCTTGGTGTATCCCCAGAGGTTCAGCTACTGAGCGTTCAAAGTCCGAAAAACTAAAACAAAGGTCGTACAGAAGAGCTCGTAGCTCACCATGCAGCTTTCTACCCCTTCTGGACAGCCAAGCGCGCCGCCCGGAACGGAATGCATCAGGACTGTGTTCTGATGCTTGAAGACACGTCTGTGCGCAGGCCCTGCGGTTTGTGGGCGGAACGCTGGATACTTGACGTTCCGCACGCAGTCCCTGGGATACTGCATACGGAACATGAAATTGTGTGTAGACAATTAGGGGTTTGGTAATTTCCAGAGTGATTTGACCATGACAACAAAATTTATTGTGTGCTTTATTGGTCGAAGGTAAATAGTTATTTTGGTCAAAACGTAAGAGACACTACGATACTCCACGGCAGTTTTCATGGCTGCAACTTGGGAATCTCCACCTCTTGTCGATGTCCAGTTCATTTGCATTCTTCAAATGAACATGCTCTCTTTCCCACAAGATCGAATGCCTTAAAGCACACTCCACTCTACTTTCACAGGCATTTTGTTGTTAATATGGTGAAGTTCTGCATGCCCATGTCCCTCCAAGTAACAGTGTTAATGTTGTCCCTGTTCTGGCTCCACTCACATACAAGAGTCTGGCCTCGATACAATGCTTAAGTGATGTGGCCGTCAAGAGGCAAGCATGCGGAAGTGACACTAACACATGAAGAACAACTACTGTAGAATTAATGTCATGGAATGTTCACCTTGTTGTAATTCTCAACAAATAGTGCATGCCGCTCCTCTTGTTACCTTACACTTGTTTGTTGTGAGCACAACGCGAGACGTAACCGTCTGTGCATACATCTGACTATGACCACTCAGGCATGTCCATGCTCATGTAGATCCCTGAGGCGGATCCAGCTGCGAACAAGGCCCCGTCTTGTGGTCATCCATCCATACGCAGGTGCAGGACAGCTGCTACGACATCCAAGAGGCATGCTGAGACATTGTGTTGTTTTTTTTACTGACTCTAGGGTTTCCATGGTGGAGTAGCCTTGGACTCAATTTGCATTGCATTTTATGGCCACCAATTGATGTCAGACAAGGGCATGGTGCAATTGTTGCGTCCATCTCAAAATTATGTAATTGTACAATCAAACGGTGTTGCGTTTGGATGTGTGTGCACTGAGGTATGGTTGAAATAGTGGTTTGGGGCCAGTTTTGGGCCAACTGACTTGTCGCGACGCGCAGCTTTACTAGCGCCCACGGCAACCTCTTTATGTTGTGTGCCTGTCATTTGCCATTCCTTTCTTCACATTGAAGCCTATGAAGCTTTGAAGACTATGCACGTATCTCCTAGCCAGACCCTTGATGTTCTTGAACCTGCTTCTTAGATACTGTTACCACGTGAGTGGCAGTAGAACTAGGAAGCTTCCAAGCAACTTCTTACGGTACCACAGGGGACTGGCAGTGAGATTCACCGCCACCGTGGCAAACCTGAGAGGATCCACCACACACCCAACGTCGACAACAGGAGGAGTAGTAGTAACAAAGGCATCAGCAGCAGTAGTAGCAACATCAGCAGCAATCACAACTGCTGCAATAGTAGCAGTAGCAACAGTAGTAGCACCAGCAACAGCAGTTGCCGCGACCGCAACACCACTTGCAGCACCTGCTACAGCAATTGCGCTGCCGCCAACGGGGTCGGCGTGGGCGGTGACGAGGCTGTCGCTTCTGGCAGGAACTGCACAGTGACTGGAAAGGCCGGGCAATCTGCCAGTGAGGCCGGCGATGAGGTCGGCAAGACTGGCGACGTCGGCAGTGAGGTGTGCAATGGCCGGAAGGAGCTAGAAGGGGCCAGTGAGGGTTGCGGCCAATGAGGACCGTCGTGGGCCACGAAGGTTGGCAAGGCCGGCGAGGGCCAGCGGATGTCACCAGCGGACCGGCTGAGGCGTCGAGGATGGCGACGGCTCGTTATGGCCTGTGTGGGCAGGCAGGGCTGGTGAGGCCGATGTAGGCCTGCCGAAGACGCCCGGGGAGGTCCCCAGAGGTGGCAAATGAAACCGCAACAGCTAATGCATGCTGATGTTAGCATCAGCCGATGGCCACCACTGACGTCAGCGTCAACAACAGGTGGCAGCAGCAACAACGAAAGTAGTGGCAGCGGCAGCAGTAGAGGAAGCAGCAGCTGCAACAACTACAATGGCAGCAACAGCAGCAGCAGGAGTGTGTGAGGAGAGCCACCCATGGCACCCACTCCTGACAAAGAGAAGAGGCTGGCTGACCCATCTAGCTCCTCGTCAAGGGAGGCAACGATCCCGTGCTCCCAGTCAATCATCAATCTTCAGAAGTAGCAAGCGCAGATCCAGTGCTAGCAGCGCCGTCAGAGCATCACGCTGGAGGAGATCAGACAGCTGTTGTTATTGCGCTCAGACGTGTCCCAGTAGCCTACGTGAACAGCCAGTATCGTCGCACCATAGGCGGATCGGCGGTCCACCTCGTGCATCACGGCCATGCAGCACTATGGCCTCAAGGAGCGCCTCGAGTTTAGAGACCCAATCGAGGAGGCTGAGGATCCACGTGCAGTCACATGAGCTGCGAAGGCACGTGTTCTTGAGCAGCACCTTAGCCTGTTGCGTGTAGGCTCACCCTCCCTCATCCCTGTACACAAGAACACTTTGAGGCATGTGACGAACATCAAGAGGGATTCCTCTTGACGATGGTATTTTCCTGGTACGTCTACGTGCTCGAGAGCCTGAGGTCGCCCTCCCATGAGATTGGCAACCAAAGAAATTTTAGACACCTCCTTCCCTCAACATGAGCAAGGCCAACATCCATTCCTTAGAGGTATTGTTCCAGGTGTGGGCATACAAGCCTTCTAGCCCCCGTCAGGTCCAGGGAGCTGCGCGAGGAATACGCGACCTTCTCTACACCATTCTTTAAGAAATGGTGATTGACCTTACGCCCCTCTTGGGAACAACGGGGACCGGGATCGGGGCGGAGGCTGGTGTTGGTACTTGGAGAGAGGGGCAGCAATGGAGCAGCAAGCACTTGGGCATGGAAGGGCATGGGATGCACTCTTGATGCACTCTTGTTACATCACTCAAAACAAGGCAGTACATAAGTAGTAAGAACCTGGGCAAGTCTGCCCTCTCACAAGCGACACTCCTTGGCCATGGAGGCCAAGTCTCACTCACACCACACTAGAAGCTCACTCAAAAGAAGCAATCAGCCTAGCAATCAGGCTGGTTACTCACACACGACCTAGATAGCTAGAGCATGATCGCATGTCACACTCCTAGTGGTCACTTCACCCACAATCACATGGAAAATTGCCATGTGTCCATGGCTAGCACACCAAACCATCAAGAGGATCACACCTCACCTAAAACGTAAGGCCACATCCATCTATCCTAGTCAGCATACACTGGCAAGGCAAGACTAGTACCAAGGGCCTTTTTGGATATTTTCTTTAGCTGGTCTTGACCCTGGACCTCTCGTCCTTTTACCTTTTTGAAACGAAGGCATGGACCCCTGGCCCAGATTCCTGTGGTATATGACCCCAGAAACTTCAGAAATTCATTTCTCCCCATCCGACCGTTGGATCGGCCCGAAAACTTGGACCGTAGACAGCTTGCCACTGATCTTGTGCGTGGTAAATTCAGATTGACGATCGGAGCAGGAATATGGTATATTTTCCATGCCTGATCCTGTGGACCTGTGATTGAACCGGTTGGCCCCATTTCTAACAATCTCCCACTTTGCCGCAGTCAGAGTGGGCTGATTCCACATGCCTTCATGCAGAAACGCTGCTTCTCTCGGGACACTAGCTTGGTGCAGAAATCAACGTCCTGGTTGCTGGTTGGCCTGAACTCCAGCTTGATGACACCTTCCTGCACTATGTGTGTGATGAAGTGATATGCAATGTTAATGTGCTTGGTGCGAGCATGGTCCTCTGGGTTCTTGCCGAATGCGATTGCACTCTGGTTGTCGACATGCATAGGCACTAGAATTGCTACACTCCCACTCATCTCTGCCATGAGACGCTACAACCAGACTGTTTCCTTGGCTGCAAAGCTAAGTGGCACATACTCAGCTTCCGTGCTGGAGGTGGCCACAACCACCTGCCACTTGCTGCACGAGCTGATGGCTCCGCCGTTCATGAGGAACTCATGCCCAGAGATGGACTTGCGGTCCTCACGGTTGGAAGCCCAATCTGGATCTGCATAGCCGATGATGTTGCTGTCGTTGCCGTTGTAGGTGATGCCGACGTTGATGGTACCAGCAAGGTAGCGGAAGATTCGCTTGACTGCCGGGGTTAGCCAGGTGCTGGTTGAGAGCTCCTATGCCCTATGCGATGTACGGCCTGGTTGCCACCATCAGGTACATGAGGCTGCCAACGGCACTCTGGTACTTCTACCGCTCAGCTACATCTACTTCTCGGTCAAAACTTGTCAGGTACTGCCGCATCTCCAGCGGTGTGCCGATGGGTTTGGCTTCCCTCATGCCGAACCGCTGCATGACGTCTTTGATGTAGTGGGTCTGTTGCAAGGAGAGAGTGTGTGACATGCGGTCATGCGTGATCTGAATGTCGCGAAAGTAAGAGGCCTCCACAAGGTCTGACATCTGAAAGCACTCCTGCATGGCTACCTTGAACTCCTGTAATGCGGACATGCTGTTGGAGAGGAGGAGCATGTCATTGACATAGACAATGATGATCAGGATTTCATGCTCATGCTGTCAACGGTAGACACTATAGTCACACTCGCTACGCTCAAACCCCACGCATTGCAGCGCCACGTCCAGCTTCTGGTTCCAAGCACGCGATGCATGTTTGAGGCCATACAACGACTTCTGTAGCTTGGCTAGGAGCACCTAGTGTGCACACTAGGTGCTCCTAGCCATCCACGACAAACCCCTCCGGCTGCTCCATTTAAATCTCCTCCTCCAGGTCACCGTTCAGGAATGTCATCTTGACATCCATGTGGTGGACCTCAAAGTCCTCTGCTACTGCATAGGAAAGGAGGGTGCGCACAGAGGCAAACTTGGCAACAGGGGCGAAGGTTTCTGTGTTATCGATGCCCTTCTGCTGCGAGTACCCCTTGACGACCAGCCTCGCCTTGTAATTCTTGAGGCTACCATCTGCTCCCCGTTTCTTCTTAAACATCACTTGAATTTGATGACCTGACGTCCAGGTGGACGCTCAGTCAGCTCCCACGTGCCATTGTTTAGCTACGACTGAATCTCTTGCTGCACTGCGTGCACCCAATCTGCTGCGTTTGGTGCTGCCATTGCCTCCTTGTAGGTCCGTGACTCACCTGAATCTGCTACAACTGCCACATTCATTTACTCTGGCTTCTGCAGCATCCAGAAACTAGCACGTTGTCTAGGTTTGTAGCGCACCCTGAGAGGGTACCTACGACCTAGAGCTAGTGCGTTGGCGGGTGGCTGGCGCGGTGCTGTTGGCACAACTGCTGCCTCTGCTGCTGATGCTTTTCCTTCCTCCACCTCTGATGCTGCCGATGAGGCCGCTATATCTTCTGTATCAGACATGGGAGAGTAGGGTACTTCTCCCACTGTCAAAGTTGAGGAAGGGTCAGGGAAGAGGAGGACTGGATCAGCTGCTCCCACAGCTTCGTCAACTGCTGGTTCTGGTGCCTCCTCATAGTTGATGTTGGTGCCAATGACATTGCTTTCGTCAAAGATGATGTCCCTGGAGATGATGACGTGGCCCGTATCCCTCTCGTAGAGACGATAGGCCTTGCTTGTAACGTTGTAGCCGATCATCAGCATCTGCGCGCTCTTGGCATCCAACTTCTATTGCTTCTCCTTACGCAGGTGCATGTGTGCCACGCTGCCGAAGGCGCGCAGGTGGCCCACGCGCGGCTTCTTGCTGAACCATGCCTTATACGGTGTCATCTGCTCTAGCGCCTTTGTTGGTCAGCAATTATTGATATAGACTACTGTGCTCATAGCTTCAGTCCAGAAGTCGTAAGCCAGTCGGGTTGCATGCAGCATGGAGCGCGTCGACTCCACGATAGTCCGGTTGGCGCGTTCTGCTACACCATTTTGCTATGGAGAGTATGGCGCGGTTCGCTGCGGCTTGATACCTTCTGTTGCAAGGTAGGCCTGAAACTACTTGCTGAGGTACTTGCCACCACGGTCGCTATGGAACGTTTTGATCTTCTTTTCGGTCTGGTTCTCCACCATCGCCTTGAATTCCTTGAACATGTCAAAGCATTGGTCCTTGGAGGGAAGGAAGTACACAGCAGTGAAACAGCTGAAACCATGGGGAGTACCTAGAGCCTCCAAAACTGGAGGCTCTACATGGGGCCACACAAGTGTGGTTCTGCATGGGGCCACACAAGTCCGTGTGGACCAGCTCCAGCACCTCTTTTGCACGGTCTCCACCTCCAAAGAATGCCTCACGGTGCTTCTTCCACTCCAAACAGCCGATGCACAACTGCTGCTCGAAGTTGGAGATGGTCGACACATAGCGCACCATCTGCTTTGTCTGCAGCTACTACAAAGCGCGCATGTCGGTGTGGCCATAGTGCGCATGCCAGATCTCGCCATCTATGGCCTGCACCACTGTTGCAAGGCTCTGTTCATGCGGGACCTTGGTCATCTAAAGCAGCCATTGCATGTCGCCCTCCTTAACCGACCGGGCCAGCTCCTCCCCCGTGTCTTTATTGAGGATGTAGTTGTAGTCGTTGTCGAAGATGACATGCAGCCTTGTGTTAGTGAGAGAGGAGACCGAGAGAAGGTTGAATGCAGCATCAGGTACATACAGTACTCCGTAGAACATTTCCACTTCCATGTCATGCGAGGTCTCCAGCCACATCTCCACAATCCCAATCCCCTCAGCATACACCATGCGATCATCACCCAGTGCAATGGGACGGGGAGGGATGGATAGCAGCTGCGTGAACCACTCCTTGTGTGTGGTCAGGCTCTTGGTGTAGCGTGAATCCATGTACCAAGCGAGGTTTGCCAACTCCATCCGCGACAAGTCAAAATGTTCCATGAAGAGCTGGTCTCGCACCTCCTTGGCAATATTCATGTTACCAAAGTGGCGCACACCTCCCTGGTTCTGCTGCTCCTGCTGCTGTTGTTCCTGCTACTACTGTTGCTGCTGTTGTGGTTGTTGTTGCTGCTGAGCACACTGCTGCTGAGGCTGCTGCTGCAGCTGCTGCTCTTTCTGGTCCCTCTTCCACTTGAAGCGTTCCTTCTTGTAGTGACCTTCTTTCTGGCATTAGTGGCACTTGCCTTTCTTCTTGCCTCTCTGCTGCCCTGACTGCTGCTGCCAGTTGCGGTTGCCCATGGGCACAAAGGCTGCTTCTCTCCCGCTGCTACCGCCATTGCGCTTGGTTGCGTTACGACACAACTCCACCTACACCAAGTGAGTGCAGATGAAGTCTAGGTCGAGAGTAGGCAGCCACTCCAGCATCTCCCACACCGTGTCGTAGCTTGAGGAGAGACCCCTCAGCAAGAGGAGGATGATGCGAGTCTCCTCAACAGGGTTCTTAGTTGCTTTCAGCTGCTTAACGAGATCCTTGGCCCTGTCCAGATACGCCTCCAATCCCTCACCACTTTGCATCCTCAATGCCATCATCTTCTCCTCCAAAATAATGAGGAAGGCTGGATCCTTACTCTCATACTTCTTGCACAACGCCTCCCATCCCTCCTTTGGCATTGCCATCTCGCTCATGTACTGGAGATGCAGGTTGGAGATGGTGTTGACAAGCAGCCTGTAGGCCTGCCTGTCCTTCTTCCTCCACTCCTCAGACGCTTTATGCTGCAACTACAGATGAACCTGCACCCTTCTGCGGCCGTCCCCGCCACGACCTGCGCTGAGGTGGAGCCCACTGCTTGCGGAACTGGAGCTGGCTCTTCGCCGATCACCACCTCTCACAAGCCCCGCTCCTCCAAGAGAAGGTGGGTGCAGATCTTCCAGAAGGAAAAGTTGACACATCCTTCCAGCCTCTCAAGAGGTTGGTCGGCTGTCACAACGGCTGCTGCTGCCATTTGAGCTTTGGTGATGCTCAGCCCTGTCCTTAGACGGCGGCATCACCCTTGCTTCTGCTGCTGCTTCTTCCAGAAAACTGCCTGACAGGAAATGGACTGTGGAGACCAGCAGACTGGAAGGTATGAAAAACTGAGCCCACCACTGGACAATTCAGCTCAAAACCTTGCAGATAGACACCTTAAACAGGGTCATCAACTGGGGATTTTTAGGAGATCTGCCCTCTTGAAATCTGGGTATGCTACTGCCCCTACTCCAGCTCAGACCAGCGACTTCGTAAATGGCGTTTCTCCAAAACGTACAGATGGAACGCAAAACAAATTGTACCACTGGAAAGGTTAGGAAAAAAACTACAATTCACATATGCCGCTTTTAAATTTTGACAAAGAAACAAGGGAGTTCTGGCCAGCACAAGGCGACTGTCTTACTCCAAGAGAAGGAAGTTGCACAGGCCGACCTTGTTTTGGGCACAACTCACAGTCCGACCGTTGGATCTTCGCGATCTGGAGATCATTGGAAAGATTGTCTTGCAAAATTGAAGATTCAATAGTCAACTGTCAAGTTTGATGCAGATTTGACTCCGACTTGATGTCGTCAAAGTGACGGCCTGCGCTGTCTGAAACTGGCATAACCTAGCTCTGGTACCAAGTGTTAGTACTTGGAGAGAGGGGCAGCAATGGAGCAGCAAGCACTTGGGCATGGAAGGGCATGGGATGCACTCTTGAATACTTTTTACATCACTCAAAACAAGGCAGTACATAATTAGTAAGAACATGGGCAAGTCTGCCCTCTCACAAGCCACACTCCTTGGCCATGGAGGCCAAGTCTCACTCACACCACACTAGAAGCTCACACAAGAGAGGAAATCAGCCTAGTAATCACGCTGGCCACTCACAGACGACCTAGAGAGCTAGAGCAGGCTCTCATCTCACACTCCTAGTGGTCACTTCACCCACAGTCACATGAGAAATTGCAACCCCGACGCACTAGGCAAGCCCGCTCGTTGCAGTGACCATAACCACACACCCGACCACTCCCTCTTTTAGCTTTGTCTCTCCCTCGCCCTCATCTACTCCATCTCTCCAGACTGGATAGGCCTAGGGTTTTGTTGCAGCTAATCAGAGGAAGAAGAGGAAGAAGGGATGCGGTAAGGGACAGAAGTAGACCGTGCTGGTGGGTAGTGGCAGTAGAAAGTCTGTCCGTTGCTACAACTGTGGAGGATGCCACCACTATACGGAGTGCCACTAGTTCCTTGCTCGTAGCAGGATTACATATGGGTCCCAAGAAGTACACTCGTATCATTTAGCCTTGAGCAGCACGCGGGAGAGTCGTGTAGCAATGATGACAGCAGCTAAGATGTTATCTTCCACCACGAGCAACAGCGACCAGGACGCTTCAGGATCACACCATCGCGAAGCTGCGTCAGCTACTGGCACTTCACACTCAGGGAGGTAAGAGTGTGTTGACACAACCGAGTAGTCCATAGCCAGTCTTTCATGTGGTGTTCGTTGGAGGTAATGTTAATCAAGCCCATTTTATATACGGCACATTCAGTGTATTAGATACATTGAATCGGATAAGTTCCATAAAGTTGTCTAAAGAGGTAGTATGTTACTATGGAAAAATATGTACATGATACCTATGCCTTGGGAATTGGATGTAATAAGTTTACAGTCAAAAATATAAATATATGAGATTCTGGGGTGAAATTTATAATAGACGCACTTGTGTATTCAACATTTGGAATGTAATTTTTTGTAAAGAGGATGTGTACTTTCTAATGTCTTCACTTCCAACGGAAACAACCTTCTTGTTGAGCGTAGTCTTGTTGTTACTCGATTGTGCATTTATTTGTGACAAACTGGGGAACTCGTCCTCTCCCTCCTCCAAACTGTCGAGTGTATTGGAGCAGTGAAACTGGTGCGTGTATCGTACAACGGACATTTTTATGCACAGACCATACACACGATCCCAATACAGTTCAGCTTTTGGGAGGAGGAGGCAGCATGGGATCCGGATGTCCCCATCCTCCCAAATGTATTAGCAAAGTGTAGCCGGGAGGTGTATGTGACGGAACAAAAGGCCCTGCACCAATGTATCTCCACTCCTCGACCGCATATCTATGGCGATCGACGATCAAAGATCGAGAACCTCGATCATCAACAGATAGGCGACGATCGATAATCGATGGTCGATAATTGACGATCGACGATCATCGACAGATAGGCGACATCGAAAGGTGAGGAGATCAGACTACATAATGGACACCATGTAGTCGGGATCCCCCCCCTCCAAACTGTCGAGTGCATTGGAGTAGTGTCGCTGGTGCATGTATGATACAAAACCTAATTTTGGACACTAGTGTATCATATACACTAGTGTATTTTTTACATGTCCATGAGATACACGGACCACAGACACTTTTCCGATACAAATATAGTTTGAGGGGGGGGGGGGGGGGGGGAGAGCATGGGATCCGGATGTCCCCCCCCCCTCCAAATTCTAGATCGTAGTAGCATGAATGATATATGCATAGTGACGCCAATCCGTCCCTCTTCTCCCAATGGAAAGCTGAGTACTTTACCGCCATCCTAGTCTATGAAGACAACCTCGAGATCGCGTCCCTCACGATATCATGAAGGAGGCCGAGAGATTCCTTCAGGCTGACTAATGGATGAAAGACCTTGGTCCTTCAGTTGTATTCCTGAAGTTGGAGATTGTGTATGACCGCCAATGTGGATACTCGTGCTTCACCAGGCACGCTACGACCGAGTTGTGGGAGAGCAAGTACTTGAATCCATAGGTGCAGTTCCCACATCTTCCAAGCTCATCACACCCAATGTGCAATATGCCCTAAAGGTAGAAGATCTACCTTAGTTGGGGGAGAAAATGGACATGACCTTAAACCTATGCCTCATTGGCTCTCTCATGTACTTGGCCACGGCCGCTCGGCCCGTTATTGCTTTTTCTTTCAACCTCCTTGTACATTTCTCATAGTATCCATGAGCAAGAGCCCTCCATGCGGCTATGGAAATGGTGCAGTACGTGGTCGCAACACCGTACCACATGCTCTGCGTTTCTTGACAGTGATCTGTGGTGGTTAATGGCTTCGCGGACATTGACAGAACCTGGAGCCCTTATGGGCAGAGAGGCAGGCTACGTGTTTCTGCTCAGTGGCACTGTTCTGCCATGATGTATTGGCAAGCAGGATGCATTGCACATAGCTCGTCATTGGCAAAGTATGTTACACTAGGAGCAAGGGATTGACTGGCGAGTTATGTCAGTCTTCCATCGTTCTGTACTTAACCAAAGTACTCTTGCCATTACAAATATATGTGTTTTTGTTTTATGCACGCACAAAGCACATTGCTCCTGAGCACCATTTTGTGCATAATCTTGTGAAGCGACAGGTGAAATCCGTCATCTGCCTTGGCACGAACCTGCAGCGTGCTGACTTCTTGACCAAGACACTGGCATGCAAAAATTTCAGAGCTTCCATTTGTTCTGTGACACTTTGTCCCTTGCTTGAGGGTGGTTGAGAGTGGAGAGTGTTTGTATGTGCACTATTGAACTTCTCGTTGGATACCCATACCAGTTCTACACGTGTATGGACATGCGTACCATCGGTCATGGGGGAGTGTTGTGCTACAAGCCGTTCCCGTATATGTGCAGCTGTAACCACTCAGCAATGTCCTTTTCCATGTAGATCCTGATGCAGACCTAGCTGCAGCCAGAGTCCCGTCTTGTGGGCATCCACCCATCCGCAGCTTCAAAACAGCTACTACGACATCCCCGAGACATCCTGGGACATTATGTTTTTTACTTGATGTAACCACTTAGGTTATCTTGGTGGACTAGCCATGAGCTCCATTTGAATCTTTTGCATTGTATTTCCATCAATCAATGCCAGGCTAGGATGTGTGTACAATTGTTCCGTCGAGCTGGCGTGATCAGACGGGATCAGACGGTGTTGCGAGTGGATGTGTGTGCACTGAGTTACGGAAACAACAGTGGTTTTGAGCCGGTTTAGGGAAAACTGACTTATCATGGCGCTCAACGTGGCTGGCGCCTGCAACAGCTGTTTATGCTCTATGCCTGCCATTTGCCTATCCTCTCTGCACATTGAAATTTATGAAGTTTATGCGACTATATGCATCTCCCGTACTCAAAACTTTTTTTATTCTCTACTGCCTTGCATGCTAATCCACCTGTTGACTAGACAATGTTGCCATGTCCGGAAAAATCAGAGTTGCTCCATGTTAGCGGATGTTGATTGTGTGCTGGTTTTGGGCATTCTCATTAGCTAGCTGCCCCTACTACGTTGGTTACAATGCCAGTTTTTTGGTAAGCACATGCACAGCTCAACCCGGTCAAATGCTTGGGTGTGTGTTTCACCATCCGATGTGTGTAGCTTGTCCATTTCATCATCCGATGTGTGTAGCTTGTCCATTTAACCATCCGATATGTGTAGCTTGTCCATTTCACCATCCGATGTGTGTAGCTTGTCCATTTCACCATCCGATGTGTGTAGCTTGTCCATTTTACCATCCGATGTGTGTAGCTTGTCCATTTCACCATCCGATGTGTGTAGCTTGTCCATTTCACCATCCGATGTGTGTAGCTTGTCCATTTCACCATCCAATACGCGAGCTTGCCGCCTATCTGGTGGTTGCTGTAGAAGCGGCTCTAGTAGCAGTAGCATGGTTCCAATCAGTTGAAGAATTAAACAGCCATGCAACGTCAATTGTGGTTGCAGATGCTTTGTTGGAGTAGTCACAGCAACACCAGCGGCATTGCAGTTGCTTCCCAGCTTTGCCGACATCTCACCGTGGCGCCAGCATTGCAACAACGGAGTTGTAGGGAGTTACAACAGCAAACAACAGCGCAGAAATAGCAGCATGGCAGGTGATTCCTCTGGCTCCGTCGGCATCTCACTTTGTAGACACCACCGTCATAGTTTCATTGTAGTCCGTTGCAGAAGCAACCAGCAATGCAGCAGCAACTATTCTAGCAAGCACCAGCACAAGAGCTTCTTCTCCGGCTTTGTCGACATCTCGTTTTGTTGCTATTACTATAAGATTGTCTTTGTTAGCAAGAGTATTGGCAGGAGATGTGGCATTGCAAGCAGCCGTAGCAGCAGCACAAATGTAGCAACATCAGCATGGCACTAGCAACAATATTGTAAGCAGCTGCAGCAGCAGCATTAGTAGCAGACACAATAGTAGCAACAACAGCACCAGCATGAGGGGACAACAGCTACACCGCATGCTGGTCATCTTTGGAGCTGAGGCTGTTGTGGCTTCACCCCAGCCTAACCCCCATCAGGACATAAGTTGTGCATGTGCGGAAGTAGAACTCAAAGATAGTAGCAATCTTACAATGCAGAAGGAGCAGCCTAGAGCTTGTTGTTGCCTCGCAGCCATCACGCTCCTCTAAGTGATGCTTCTTGCCTCTGCACGCTTAACTGCTAGTACTTTTCTCAGTGTCATTCACTCGCTTTGCCGTGTTCATCGATGCAGCCTCCTCCTTCTTAGCTACCTTTGTAGTTGCAGCTTGAGCAACCCGTTAGCAGGGCATCACAACGAGTAGCCGCATGACTGGATCTACTATTGAGCCTGCCTGCACTACAGAGGCAAAGGTGAAAAGAAGCAACATAATGCGAAAAGATTACGGAGTGTAATCTATGCGTAGGACATGCGTAGTTTCTTCACTTCCTAGAAATTTACACACGTGTGTACACTTTTCGTATGACTAATATATTTGTGAACAAAATGGAAGTTCCTTGAAGAATATTTTTTTGTATAGTTCACTCATGTTTATTGGATTGATTTAGGTAATATCCTCAAGATGTGCCAGATGTATACTTGGAGCATTTATGTCCTTGTGATTCATTCTTGAATAATATGTCCCATGTTTTCCTTAAACAATCTGTAGACGCTCACCTAATTTCAAAGACTCAAAAGACGAATTCAGTTGACATTTGGCAGGGTGTGTGCACTTTGTTTGCTTTGTCTGGTCTCTCCCCCTGGTCCCTCCCCCCTCTCTCCAAAGCTAGAGAGTATCTCAAGAGTACATCGGATTATGAATCGGACCTGTAGCTGAATGAATACACAAGGGTACTTTCCATAGCCTCCCTCCTTTCATACATGCCTATGATTCTTGCCCTCCCTCCCCCTCCAAATTGGATAGTGTGTTGGGGGAGTCGAAAGGGAAGTGCAATGAAAGGATACCTAATTTTTTATGCTTCTATCTATGCATATGGACAATGCACAAGTGTATTTCTCAAAGATCATTTCCGCTGCACACTAAGATACACTGTAACACTACACTTTTGACTTAGGAGGGGTATGGCATTACACCCCCCTTCCCTCCAATGAAAAGATTGCAATGGTGAAGTATAGGAGGGATTATAGCAGATAGACAGAAAACAAACACACACACACACACACACACACACACACGCACGCACACGGACACGCACACGCACATGCACAC
>SZWC01001108.1:264390-313278 GCA_023375785.1 Penium margaritaceum
GGGGGGGGGGGGGGAGAAGGCAAGATCCATCAGTCGTAAGCTGGAACAAACGAAGAAGATCAGGGGGTGTGTGTGTGGCAAACATAGAGAGCTTGATGGGGAATGGAGATTCACGGGGTTGTCTTCAACCCCGTGATTGAGTGCGGCGGTAGGGAGTGGAGAAAGAGGCCGGAGGGGGCCAGCACTTCAAGTCATACACCTGTACATGCACAAGGCTCTCGTCGAGCCACTCCCACTGCAGCCTACATGACTCCGTGTGTGTGTGTGGTTGTCCAAATCACCACACATCTGACCACTACATGGCGAGCACGCGCGTGCGAGTGAGTGCATGCGACGATGGCCCACAGGTTTGCGTTGAGTCCGGGCTTCATCTGCGCTCGCAAGCACTACCTACTAGGCAATCTGGCAAAGGGCGTTAGCAGCACAAGAAACCTCTGCCCTGCTGGTGTCTGTCTGTCCCGCATCCGAACTTTCATGTGCCACACACACTGAGTCACTTAGTCTGCCTGAGCGGATTGTGGGAGAGGATCGGAGCTTGGATTCACTCCCCACGATTACTCCCCGTCCACGCACACGGACCAAATTCGCATCCTCAGTTTGTCTTCCTCCACGGGGCAGATTCGCACCCTCGCGCCACGACACACTGAGAGTGCACCGAGGCCAAGGGCCAAGCCTTCTCCACCGCACACTCACCGTCGCAGTCGGTGGACCGCCGCACGTAGTCCGACAGCAGACACGGCATTGCTGCTAGCGGCGACGACAGAGACAGCATCGTCGCGGACGGTGGTGCCGCTTCTGCGGCCTGTGCCACCACAGGCTGCACGTCCGCGCCCTTAAACAGGGTGGCAGTGGGCAAGGGTGGCGAACTTGCTTCTGATGAAGTGGCTTCTCCATCATCGGATTCCCCGGAAGGACCGAGGGATGAAGGCACAGGTGAAGCCGGGAGGTCAGAGCTGTCGGGCAAAGGGCTCTCCTTGGAGGCATCCCCTGCTGCTGCTGCTGCTGCAGCTGCTGCCTCCTGGCCATTCTGTGCCGCGGTACTTACTGCAGCAGCGCCCGCGGCAGTGTCTGCGGCTGCAAAGTCATCACCTCCACCGACGCTTTCGGAATCCCCTCCGCCTGCACCTGCGTCTGCACCGTTTGCGGGAGTGCTCCTCCAACTGCTTCCTTCCCTGCCATCTGACGCAGCGGCAGAGGCTGTACCTGCATTCCCACCATCGTCGTGTCCCCTGCCGGCTGGCTCCATTTCACCTGGCGGTACGGCTGGCTGCGAGGAATGTGCTGCTGGTCGAACGCCAGCCGCAGCTCCAGCAGCAGCAGCAGCAGCAGCAGCAGCAGCAGCAGCAGCAGCAGCAGCACCACCACCACCACCACCACCACCACCACCACCGGCAGCAGCAGCAGCAGGAGAGCGGGGCTGCGGGCTACGAGAAGTTCCACCAGCATTCCCTGTCACAGCAGCTCCCGCCGAAATGCGAGGGCTCTTGGCTCCAGCTGGCGCTGCACCTCCAGCGCCAGTGCCACCGGGGCTTCTTCTACCTGCTGCGCCAGCAGGCAGCCTGCTTGGGCGCGGCAGGGTTGCGTGCGTCGCAGCAGAGGGGCGGCCGCCCGAAACGCCATCGCTCGGCCCTTTCCCGCCATTTCTTTCGCCTCCTCGCCAGCTGCTGCTGCCCTGTTCTTTGCCGCTCCCGCCTGCAAGAGATCGAGCTTGCTCCTGCCTCGAGACATCGGCTGAAGAGGAGGAGGAGCGCGCCGAGGTCGCAAAGGCCAGCCCTACGGCGACGGCGCAGAGGAGAAGCGTGGCGAGCGCGTGTGCTGGGCAGGGGCGGAGTCGCAGGGCCGCGTGGGCGCGTGGACTTCGGATTGGCGGGTCAACCGCCACCCCGCGGAAAAGCCATTGTTCCATGGACGCTGTTCCCACTGCTGCTGCCACTGTTGCTGCTGGTGTCGCGCAGCAGTGCTGCTCTCGGAGGACGTCGTCTCAAGGCCTCACATTGCATTGCCGGGAGTAGCAGCTGCCCTCCCTGTGTCAACCTTAGGAAGCTTCCTCAGATCCCGAGCGGGACTGTGTACGGGTTTCCGCGGGCAGTGAGTTTTAGAAGGGCAAACGTGTCCAACGACAGAGCGATCGTCTTGGACACAACGCGCCCATGAATGTTGTCCTCGCAGGTTGGAGACAGAAGAGAGACCGACATGAACCGCAGAGTGGGCCTCGGTTGACGGATTCCGTGTCATGCGGATGTGTTCGCCATGCGCGTCCCTGTCCAACGCTTCTTACGGAGAGAGGCAGACTCGCACGTAGCTCTTGTCCACGACGGCAGAAAACGGTCGTGCTCGTATGCTCGAATTGCCCTTTCCAATGGGAATATCTCCTCAGATGCCATGTAAACTCAGAGTGACTCTCATCCGCCCCACCAACCGGACAACAATATCACCATGATGCCTTCATGTGACACTGAGCGGAACGCAGATGCTTAACATGTAGAAATTGCAGAGTAAAGGTACAGCGCAACTATGACGCAACTAGGGCGCAACTAGGGCGTAACTAGTGCCCAACTGAGGCGCAACTAGGGCGCAACTAAGGCGCAAGTAGGGCGCAAGTAGGGCACAACTACTAGGGCGCACGTAGGGCGTAAGAAGGGCGCAACTAGGGCGTAAGTAGGGCGTAAATAGGGCACAACTAGGGTGCAACTAGGGCATAACTAGGGCGCAAGTAGGACACAAGTAGGGCGTAAGTAGGGCGCAAGTACGGCGCAACTAGGACGCAACTAAGGCGCAAGTAGGGCGCAAGGATGGCGCAAGTACGGCACAACTAGGGCGCAAGTAGGGCAAAACAAGGGCGCAACTAGGGCGTAAGTAGGGCGTAAATAGGGCGCAACTAGGGTGCAACTAGGGCGTAACTAGAGCGCAAGTAGGGCGTAAGTAGAGCACAAGTAGGGCGCAACTAGGACGCAACTAGGGCGCAAGTAGGGCACAAGTAGGGTGTAAGTAAGGAACAACTAGGGCGCAATTAGGGCACAACTAGGGCGCAACTAGGGCGCAAGAAGGGCACAAGTAGGGCGCAACTAGGGTGCCTCTAGGGCGCAAGAAGGGCGCAACTAGAGCGTAAGTAGGACGTAACTAAGGCATAACTAGGCTGCAACTAGGGTGTAACTAGGGCCCAAGTAGGGCGTAAGTACGGCACAAGTAGGGCGCAACTAGGACGCAACTAGGGCACAACTAGGGCGCAAGTAGGGTACAAGTAGGGCACAACTAGGGCGCAACTAAGACGCAAGTAGGGCGCAAGTAGGGCGCAAGAAGGGCACAGGTAGGGCGCAACTAGGGCGTAACTAGGGCTTAAGTAGGGTGCAAGTAAGGCGTAACTAGGGCTCAACTAGGGCGCAACTAGGGCGCAACTAGTGTGCAACTAGGACGCAACTAGGGCGTAGCTAGTGCCCAACTGAGGGGCAACTAGGATGCAACTAGGGTGCAACCAGGGCGCAACTAGGACGCAACTTGGGCGCAACTAGGGCGTAAGGACGGCCCAAGTAGGGCGCTTGTAAGGCGCAACTAGGGCGCAACTAGGGTACAACTAGGGCGTAGCTAATGCCCAACTGAGGCGCAACTAGGGCGCAACAAGGACGCAAGTAAGGCGCAAGTAGGGCGCAAGTAGGACGAAACTCGGGTGCAACTAGGATGCAACTAGGGTGCAACTAGGACGCAAGTAGGGCGCAAGTAGGGTGCATGTATGCCGCAACTAGGGCGCAACTAAGGCACAACTCGGGTGCAAGTACGGCGCAAGTAGGACGCAACTAGGGCGCAACTAGGGCACAACTATGACGCACTTAAGTTGCAAGAAGGGCGCAAGTAGGCGCAACTAGGGCGCAGCAGGGCGCAAGTAGGATGTAAGTAGGGTACAAGTAGGACGCAACTAGGGCGCAACTAGGGCAAAACTAGGGCGCAACTAGGGTGCAACTAGGGCGCAAGTAGGACGCAAGTAGAAGGCAACTAGCGCGTAACTAAGATGCAACTAGGGCGTAGCTAGTGCTAAACTGAAGCGCAACTAGGGCGCAACTAGGGCGCAACTAGGGCGCAACTAGGGTGCAACTAGGACACAACTAGGGTGCAACTAGGGCATAAGTAGGGTACAAGTAGGGAGCACGTAGGGCGCAACTAGGGCGCAACTAGGGTACAACTAGGTCGTAGCTAATGCCCAACTGAGGCGCAAGTAGGGCGCAACTAGGAGCCAAGAAGGACGCAACTAGGGCGCAAGTAGGACGCAAGTAGGGCATAAGTAGGGCGCAACTAGGACGCAATTAGGGCGCAACTAGGGTGCAACTAGGACGCAAGTAGGGTGCACGTTGTGCGCAAGTATGGTGCAACTAGGGCGCAACTAGGGCTCAACCAGGGCGCAAGTCGGGCGCAAGAAGGACGCAAGTAGGGCGCAACTAGGGCGCAACTAGGGCGCAACCGGGGCGCAGCTAAGGTGCAACTCGGGTGCAAGTAGGGCGCAAGTAGGGTGCAACTAGGGAGCAACTAGGGCGCAACTAGGGGCAACTAGGGTGCAAGTAGGGCGCATGCAGGACGCAACTAAGGCGCAACTAGGGCGCAAGTAGGGTGTAAGTAGGGCACAAGTAGGGCGCAACTAGGGCACAAGTAGGGTGCAACTAGGGCACAACTAGGGTGCAACTAGGGTGCAAGTAGGGCGCAAGCAGGGCGCAAGTAGGGCCCAACTAGGGTGCAACTAGGGCGCAACAAGGGTGCAAGTAGGGCGCAAGTAGGGCGCAACTAGGGCGCAACTAGGGCGCAACTAGGGCACAATTAGGGCGTAGCCAGTGTTGAACTGAGGCCCAAGTAGGGTGCAACAAGGGCGGAACTAGGACGCAACTAGGACGCAACTTGGGCGCAAATAGGGCGTAAGTAGGGCACAAGTAGGACGCAAGTAGGACGCAACTAGGGCACAACTAGGGTACAACTAGGACGCAGCTAATGCCCAACTGAGGCGCAACTAGGGCGCAACTAGGGTGCAAGTAGGGCGCAACTAGGGCGCAAGTAAGACGCAAGTAGGGCGCGAGTAGGGCACAAGTAGAGCGCAACTAGGGCGAAACAAGGGTGCAACTAGGACTCTAGTAAGACGTAAGTAGGACGCAAGTATGGCGCAACCAGGGTACAACTAGGGCACAAATAGGGCGCAAGAAGGACGCAAGTAGTGTGCAACTAGAGCGCAAGTAGGGCGCAACTAAGGCACAACTGGGGTGCAACTAAGGCGTAACTAGGGTGCAAGTAGGGCGCAAGTAGGAAGATACTAGGGTGCAACTAGGGCACAACTAGGGCGCAAGTAGGACGCAAGTAGGGCGCAAATAGGGTGCAAGTAGGGCGCAACTATGATGCAACTAGAGTGCAATTAGGGCGCAAGTAGGGTGTAAGTAGGGCACAAGTAGGGTGTAACTAGGGCGCAATCAGGGCCCAACTAGGGCACAAGTAGGGCTCAAGTAGGGCGCAACTAGGACGCAACTAGGGGGCAACAAGGGCGCAAATAGGGTACAAGTAGGGCGCAACTAGGGCGCAACAAGGGCGCACTTAGGGCGTAACTAGGGCGCAACTAGGACGTAGCTAGTGCCCAACTGAGGGACAACTAAGGCGCAGCTAGGGCACAACTAGGTCGCAAGTAGGCCGCAAGTAGGGCACAAGTAAAGTGCAACTAGGGTCCAACTAGGGCACAACTAGGGCGCAACTAGGGCGTAGCTAGTGCTATGCTGAGGCGCAACTAGGGTGCAACTAGGACGCAACTAGGACGCAACTAGGACGCAACTAGGGCGTAAGTTGGTCGCAATTAGGGAGCAACTAGGGCGCAACTAGGGCGCAACTAGGGTACAACTAGGGCGTAGCTAATGTCCAACTGAGGCGCAATTCGGACGCAACTAGGGTGCAACTAGGTTGCAACTAGGGCGCAAGTAGGGCGCAACTAGGGTGCAACAAGGGTGCAACTAGGGCGCAACTAGGGTGCAACTAGGACGCAAGTAGGGTGCAAGTAGGGCGCAAGTATGGCTCAACTAGGGTGCAACTAGGGCTCAACTAGGACGCAAGTAGGGTGCAAGTACGGCGTAAGAAGGATGCAAGTAGGGCACAACTAGGACACAAGTAGGGTGCAACTAGCACGAAACTAGGATGAAACTAGGGCGTAGCTAGTGCTAAACTGAAGTGCAACTAGGGCGCAACTAGCGCGCAACTAGGGTACAACTAGGACACAACTAGGGTGCAACTAGGGCGTAAGTAGGGCACAAGTAGGGCGCAAGGAGGGCGCAACTAGGGCGCAACTAGGGTGCAACTAGGCCGTAGCTAATGCCCAACTAAGGCGCAACTAGGGCGCAACTAGGACGCAAGAAGGACGCAACTAGGGTGCAAGTAGGACGCAAGTAGGGCGCAAGTAAGGCGCAACTAGGACGCAATTAGGGCGCATCTAGGGTGCAACTAGGACGCAAGTAGGGTGCAAGTTGGGCACAAGTATGGCGCAACTAGGATGCAACTAGGGCTCAACGAGGGCGCAAGTCGGGCGCAAGAAGGACGCAAGTAGGGCGCAAATAGGGCGCAAGTAGGGCGCAACTAGGACGCAACTGGGGCGCAACTAAGGCGCAACTCGGGTACAAGTAGGACGCAAGTAGGGCGCAACTAGGGGAGGTATGGTTAATCAGGGTCATTTTGTACACCATCATATGGGTGTATAGTTCAGTACGATGATGTATGAAGGTTACATGACGTTTCTGAAATGGAGTGTTCCTATGCGGTGAGTGTGTGGGGGGAGTGTATGTGGAGATGGGTGTTATATGTACACTGGTATATAATGTTTTTCTTCAAATGTGCAAGTTAATGTTGGGAGGAGGGGGTTCTATATGGTGAGTGTATAGGGGGAGTGTATGGGGAGATGGGTGGTACAATTACATTAGTGCATAATGTTGTCATTCAGATGTGTAAGTGAATAGGAGGGGGGGTTGTATGTGGTGAGTGTATGGGGGGAGTGTATGTGGAGAAAGGTACTAAGTGTACACTAGTGTATAATACTATGATTCATATGTGCAAGTGAGTGTGGAGGGGGGATGGGGGGGTTCTATATGGTGAGTGTATGGGGGGAGTGTATGTGGTGATGGGTACTAAATGTACACTAGTGTATGATGGTGTGATTGAGATGTGCAAGTAAATGTGGGGGGCGAGAGGGGTTGTATGTGGTGAGTGTATGGGGGGAGTGTACGGGTAGATGGGTGTTAAATGTACGCTAGTGTATAATTGTGTGATTCAGATGTGCAAGTGAATGTGGAGGGAGGGTGGAGGGGGGGATGGGGGGGGGATGTATATGGTGAGTGTATGAGGAGATTGTATGGGGAGATGGGTGCTAAATATACACTAGTGTATAATGTTGTGATTCAGACGTGTAAGTGAATGTAGGGGCGGAGGTAGGGTTGTATGTGGTGAGTGTATGGGAGGAGTGTATGTGGAGATGTGTATCAAGTGTACACTAGTGTATAATTCTATGGTTCACATGTGCAGGTGAATGGGGAGGGTTGGGAAGGGGGTTATATATGGTGAGTGTATGGGAGGACTATATGGGGTGATAGGTACTAAATGTACACTAGTGTATAATTCCATGATTTAGATGTGCAAGTGAATGTGGGAGGAGGGGGGTGTCTGTGGTGAGTGTATGGGAGGATTGTATGCAGAGATGGGTGCTAATTGTACACTAGTGTATAATGCTGTGATTCATATGTGCAAGTGAATTGGGGGGGCATGGTTGTATGTGGTGAGTGTATGGGGGGTGTTGGTGAAGTAATGTGATTTCTTGGAAGGTTCCTTTTAAGATACGTGGAGTATGTGTATGTCCTGGAAGCTCTTATACACTCAACACATACAACCCCCCCCTTTCACTTCCTCCCCCCTCCCACATTCAATTGTACATCTGAGTCATAGCATTATACAATAGTATACATTTAGCACCCATCTCCACATACACTCCCCTCATACACTCATCACATACAACCCCTCCCCTCCTCCCACATTCACTTGTACATTTGAACCACAATAGTAAACACTAGTGTACATTTAGCACCCATCACCCCATACACTCCCCTCATACACTCACCATATAGAACCCCCCCTCCCCCCCGCTCCCCTCATTCACTTGCACATGTGAATCACAACATTATACACTAGTGTATGCAGGGAGTGTATGGGGAGATGTGTGCTAAATGTAAACTAGTGTGTAATACTGTGATTCACATGCGCAAGTGAATGTGGGGAGCGGGAGGGGGGGTTATGTATGGTGAGTGTATGAGGGGAGTGTATGGGATGATGGGTGTTAAATGTACACTAGTGTATAATGCTGTGATTCAGATGTGAAGGTGAATGTGGGGGGAGGGGGGGTTGTATGTGGTGAGTGTGTAGGGAGAGTGTATGTGGAGATGGGTTCTAAATGTACACTAGTGTATAATGTTTTAATTCACATGTGCAAGTGAATTTGAGGGACCTGGGAGGGTCTATATGGCGAGTGTATAGGGGGAGCGTATGGGGTGATGGGTGCTAAATGTACACTAGTGTATAATGCTGTGATTTCGATATACAAGTGATTGAGGGAGGAAATGGAAGTGAAGGAGAGGGGGGTTCTATGTGGTGAGTGCATGTGGGGATTGTAGGAGGAGATGGGTGCTAAATGTACACTAGTGTAATATGCTGTGATTCAGATATGCAAGTACATGTGGAGAGCGGGAGGTTAGGGGGGAGGGAGGGGGGAGATGTATGTGGTGAGTGTATGGGGGTAATGGTCAAGTCTTGTGGTTTCTTGGAAGGTACCCTTCTGTGTACGTAGGATGTGTGTATGTCCTGGAAGTTGCCATCCGGTGAACGTGGGGCATGTGTATTTCCGAGAAGTTACCTTTCAGTACAGTATACGATGTACACTGGAAAATGAGTGTGATTGGAGGGTGATTGGTCATAAATGAACTAGGGAGCAACTAGGATGCAACAAGGGACAACTAGGGAGCAATTAGGGCACATGTAGGATGCAACTAAGGCGCAACTAGGGCGCAAGTAGGGTGTAAGTAGGGCACAAGTAGGGCGCAACAAGGGCACAACTAGGCCGCAACTAGGGCACAACTAGGGTGCAACTAGGACGCAAGTAGGGCACATATAGGACGCAAGTAGGGCACAACTAGGGTGCAACTAGGGCGCAACTAGGGCCTAGCCAGTATTGAACTGAGGTCCAAGTGGGAAGCAACAAGGGCGGAACTAGGACGCAACTAGGATGCAACTTGGGCGCAAATAGGGCGTAAGTAGGGCGCAAGTAGGACGCAAGTAGGAAGCAACTAGGGCACAACTAGGGTACAACTAGGGCGTAGCTAATGCCCAACTGAGGCGCAACTAGGGTGCAACTAGGGCGCAAGTAGGGCGCAACTAGGGCGCAAGTAGGGCACAAGTAGGGCACTAGTAGGGCACAAGTAGGGCGCAACTAGGGCGAAACAAGGGTGCAACTAGGACGCTAGTAGGACGTAAGTAGGGCGCAAGTATGGCGCAACCAGGGTGCAACTAGGGCGCCAATAGGGCGCAAAAAGGACGCAAGTAGTGCGCAACTACGGCGCAAGTAGGACGCAACTAAGCTACAACTGGGATGCAACTAAGGCGAAACTAGGGTGCAAGTAGGGCGCAAGTAGGAAGATATTAGGGCGCAACTAGGGCACAACTAGGGCGCAAGTAGGGCGCAAGTAGGGCGCGACTATGACGCAACTAGAGTGTAACTAGGGCGCAAGTAGGGTGTAAGTAGGACACAAGTAGGGTGCAACTAGGGCGCAATCAGGGCCCAAGTAGGGCACAAGAAGGGCTCAAGTAGGGCGTAACTAGGACGCAACTAGGACGCAACTAGGGGGCAACGAGGGCGTAAATAGGGTGCAAGTAGGGCGCAACTAGGGCGCAACTAGGACACAACTAGGGCGCAACTAGGGCGTATCTAGTGCCCAACTGAGGGACAACTAGGACGCAACTAGGGCGCAACTAGGGCACAACAAGGGCGCAAATAGGGTGCAAGTAGGGCACAAGTAGGGTGTAACTAGGGTGCAACTAGGGCGCAACTAGGGCGCAGCTAGGGCGTAGCTAGTGCTAAGCTGAGGCGCAACTAGGGCGCAACTACGACGCAACTAGGACGCAACTAGGGCGTAAGTTGGATGCAAGTAGGGAGCATCTAGGGCGCAACTAGGGTGCAACTAGGGTACAACTACGACGTAGCTAATGCCCAACTGAGGCGCAATTTGGACGCAACTAGGGTATAACTAGGTCGCAAGTAGGGTGCAAGTAGGGCGCAACTAGGGCGCAACTAGGGTGCAACAAGGGTGCAACTAGCGAGCAACTAGGGTGCAACTAGGACGCAAGTAGGGTGCAAGTAGAGTGCAAGTATGGTCCAACTAGGGCGCAATTAGGGCTCAACTAGGACGCAAGTAGGGCACAAGTAGGGCGCAAGAAGGATGCAAGTAGGACGCAACTAGGGCGCAAGTAGGGCGCAACTAGAGCGCTACCGTGGTGCAACTAAGGCGCAACTCCGGTGTAAGTAGGGTACAAGTAGGGTACAACTAGGGGGCAACTAGGGTGCAACTAGGGTGCAAGTAGGGTGCATGTAGGGTGCAACTAAGGCGCAACTAGAATGAAGGTAGGGCGCAATTAGGGCTCAACTAGGATGCAAGTAGGGTGCAAGTAGGACGCAAGAAGGATGCAACTAGGACGCAAATAGGGCGCAACTATGGCGCAACTAGGGCGTAGCGAGTACTGAACTGAGGCCCAAGTAGGGTGCAACAAGGGCGCAACTAGGACGCAACTTCGATGCAACTAGGGCACAACTAGGGCATAAGTAGGTCGCAGGTAGGAAGCAAGTAGGAAGCAACTAGGGCGCAACTAGAGTACAACTTGGGCGTAGCTAATGTCCAACTGAGGCGCAACTAGGGCACAACTAGGGCGCAAGTAGGGTGCAACTAGGGCACAAGTAGGGCGCAAGTAGGACGCGAGTAGGGCACAAGTAGGGCGCAACTAGGGCACAACAAGGGTGCAACTAGGATGCAAGTAGGACGCAAGTAGGGTGCAAGTATGGCACAACCAGGGTACAAATAGGGTGCAAATATGGCGTAAGAAGGACGCAAATAGTGTACAACTAGGGCAGAAGTAGGGCACAACTAGGGTGCAACTGGGGCCCAACTAAGGTGTAACTAGGGTGCAAGTAGGATGCAAGTAGGAAGATACTACGGTGTAACTAGGGCACAACTAGGGCGCAAGTAGGACGCAAGTAGGGCGCAAGTAGGATGCATCTATGCCGCAACTAGAGTGCAACTAGGACGCAAGTAGGGTGTAAGTAGGGCACAACTAGGGCACAATCAGGGCGCAACAAGGGCACAAGTAGGGCTCGAGTAGGGCGCAACTAGAGTGCAACTAGGGTGCAACTAGGGGGAAACTAGGGCACAAGTAGGGTTCAAGTAGGGCGCAACTAGGGCGCAACTAGGGCACAACTAGGACGCGACTAGGGCGCAACTAGGGTGCAACAAGGGCGCAACTAGGGCGTAAGTAGGGCGCAAGCAGGGCGCAACTAGGGCGCAACTAGGGCGCAACTAGGGCGCAACTAAGGCTACAACTAGGGTGTAGCTACAACCCAACTGAGGCACAATTAGGACGCAATTAGGGTGCAACTAGGGTACAAGTACGGCGCAAGTAGGACGCAAGTAGGGCGCAACAAGGGTGCAACTAGGGCACAACTAGGGTATAACTAGGACGCAAGTAAGGTGCAGGTCGGACGCAAGTATGGCACAAGTAGGGCGCAACTAGGGCTCAACTAGGGCGCAGGAGGCGCAAGTAGGGTGCAAGAAGGACGCAAGTAGGCTGCAACTAGGACGCAAGTAGGGTGTAAGAAGGGCACAAGTAGGGTGCAACTGGGGCACAACTAGGGTGCAACTAGGGTGCAACTAGGGTACAACTAGAGCGCAAGTATGGCGCAAGTAGGGTGCAAGTAGGACGCAACTAGGGCATAACTAGGACGCAACAATGACGCAAGTAGGGCGCAAGTAGGGCACAACTAGGGTGCAACTAGGGCGCAACTAGGGCGCAACTAGGGCATAGCCAGTGCTGAACTGAGGCCCAAGTAGGGTGCAACAAGGGCGCAACTAGGACACAAGTAGGATGCAACTACGGCGCAACTAGGTCGTAAGTAGGGTACAAGTAGGACGCAAGTAGGACGAACCTAGGGCGCAACTAGGGTACAACTAGGGCGTAGCTAATGTCCAACTGTGGTGCAACTAGGGCGCAACAAGGTTGCAACTAGGACGCAAGTACGACGCAAGTAGGGCGCAAGTATGGCGCAACCAGGACGCAACTAGGGCGCAAATAGGGCGCAAGAAGGAAGCAAGTAGTGTGCAACTAGGGCGCAAATAGGGCGCAACTAGGACACAACTGGGGAAGAATTAATGCGTAACTACTGTGCGTAGGGTACAAGAAGGAAGATACTAGGGCGCAACTAGGGCACAACTAGGGCGCAAGTAGGACGCAAGTAGGGTGCAAGTAGGGCGCAACTATGGCGCAATTAGAGTGCAACGAGGGCGCAAGTAGGGTGTAAGTAGGGCACAAGTAGGGTGCAACTAGGGCGCATTCAGGGTGCAACTAGGGCACAAGAAGGACTCAAGTAGGGCACAACTAGGACGCAACTAGGACGCAACTAGGGGGCAACGAGGACGCAAATTGGGTGCAAGTAGGGCGCAACTAGGACGCAACAAGAATGCAACTAGGGCGCAACTAGGGCGCAACCAGGGCGCAACTGGGACGTAGCTAGTGCCCAACTGAGGGACAAATAGGGTGCAACTAGGGTACAACTAGGGTGCAACTAGGACGTAGCTAGTGCTTAGCTGAGGCGCAACTAGGGCGCAACTAGGACGCAACTAGGACGTAACTAGAACGCAACTAGGGCGTCAGTTGGACGCAAGTAGGGAGCAACTAGGGCGCAACTAGGGCGAAACTAGGGTACAACTAGGGCGTAGCTAATGCCCAACTGAGGCGCAATTCGGACGCAACTAGGGTGTAACTAGGTCGCAAGTAGGGCGCAACTAGGGTGCAACAAGGGTGCAACAATGGCGCAACTAGGGTGTAACTAGGAAACAACTAGGGTGCAAGTAGGGCGCAAGTATGGCGCAACTAGGGCGCAACTAGGGCTCAACTAGGACGCAAGTAGGGCACAAGTAGGGCACAAAAAGGATGCAAGTAGGGTGCAACTAGGGCGCAAGTAGGGCGCAACTAGGACGCTACTGGGGTACAACAAAGGCGTAACTCGGGTGTAAGTAGGGCGCAAGTAGGGCGCAACTAGGGGGCAACTAGGGCGCAACTAGGGTGTAACTAGGACGCAAGTAGGGCGCATGTAGGGTGCAACTAAGGCGCAACTAGGGTGCAAGTAGGGTGTAAGTAGGGCACAGGTAGGGCTCAACTAGGGTACAACTAGGGCGCAACTAGGGTGTAACTAGGGTGCAACTAGGGCGCAAGTAGGGCGCAAGTAGGGCGCAACTAGGGCGCAACTAGGGCGCAACTAGGGCGCAACAAGGACGTAAGTAGGGTACAAGTAAGGCACAAGTAGGGCGCAACTAGGACGCAACTACGGCACAACTAGGGCGCAACTAGGGCGCAACTAGGGTGTAGCGAGTGCTGAAGTGAAGTCCAAGTGGGGTGCAAAAAGGGCGCAACCAGGGCGTAACTAGGACACAACTTGGGCGTAACTAGGGCGTAAGTAGGTCGCAAGTAGGACGCAAGTAGGACGCAACTAGGAAGCAACTAGGGTACAACTAGGGCTTAGCTAATGCCCAACTGAGGCACAACTAGGGCGCAACTAGGATGCAAGTAGGGTGCAACTAGGGCACAAGTAGGGCGCAAGTAGGACGCAAGTGGTGCACAATTAGGACACAACTAGGGCACAACAAGGGTGCAACTAGGACGCAAGTAGGACGTAAGTAGGGCGCAAGTTTGGCACAACCAGGGTGCAACAGGGCGCAAATAGGACACAAGAAGGACAAAAATAGTGCACAACTAGGACGCAACTAGGGCGCAACTAGGGCGCAACTGGGGCGCAACTAAGGCGTAACTAGGGTGCAAGTAGGGCGCAAGTAGGAAGGTACTAGGACGCAACTAGGGCACAACTAGGGTACAAGTAGGGCGCAACTAGGATGCAACTAGGGCGCAAGGAGGGTGCAAGTAGGGTGCAAGTAGGACGTAACTAGGGCTCAACTAGGGCGCAACTAGGGCGCAACTAGAGCGCAACTAGGACGCAAGTAGGGGGTAGCTAGTGCCCAACCGAGGGGCAACTAGGGCGCAACTAGGGTGCAACCAGGACGCAACTACGACGCAACTAGGGCACAACTAGGGCGTAAGTATAGTGCAAGTAGGGCGTAAGTAGAGCGCAACTAGGGCGCAACTAGGGTACAACTAGGACGTAGCTAATGTCCAAGTGAGGCGCAACTAGGGCGCAACTTGGACGCAAGTAGGGCGGAACTCGGACGCAAGTAGGGTGCAATTAGGGCGAAACTAGGGCGCAACTAGGACGCAACTAGGGTACAACTGGGGTGCAACTAAGGCGCAACTCGGGTGCAAGTAGGGTGCAAGTAGGGCATAACTAGGGCGCAAGTGGGGCGCAACTACGTCGCAACTCGGGTGTAAGTAGGGTGCAAGTAGGGTGCAACTAGGGCCCAACTAGGGCGCATTTATGACGCACTTAGGCTGCAAGTAGGGCGCAAGTAGGGCACAACTAGGGCAAAACTAGGACGAAACTAGGGTGCAACTAGGGCGCAAGTAGGACGCAAGTACGGCACAACGAGCACGTAACTAGGATGCAACTAGGGCGTAGCTAGTGCTTAACTGAGGCGCAACTAGGGCGCAACTAGAGTGCATTTAGGACACAACTAGGGTGCAACTAGGGCGTACGTAGGGCACAAGTAGGGCGCAAGTAGGGCTCAACTAGGGCACAACTAGGGTACAACTAGGCCGTAGCTAATGCCCAACTGAGGCGCAACTAGGGCGCAACTAGGATGCAAGAAGGCCGCAACTGGGGCGCAAGTAGGACGCAATTAGGGTTAAAGTATGGCGCAACTAGGACGCAACTAGGGCACAACTAGGGTGCAACTAGGACGCAAGTAGGGTGCAAGTTGGGCGCAATTTTGGCACAACTAGGGCGCAACTAGGAATCAACCAGGGCACAAGAAGGGTGCAAGAAGGACTCAAGTAGGGCGCAACTAGGGCGCAAGTAGGGGGCAACTAGGACGCAACTGAGATGCAACTAAGGCACAACTCAGGTGCAAGTAGGGCACAAGTAGGGCACAAGTAGGGAGCAACTAGGGCGCAACTAGGGGCAACAAGGGTGTAAGTGGGGTGCATGTAGGGTGCAACTAAGGCGGAACTAGGGTACTTGTAGGGTGTAAGTAGGGCACAAGTAGGACGCAACTAGGGCAGAACTAGGGTGCAACTAGGGCACAACTAGGGCGCAACTAGGGCACAACTAGGATGCAACTAGGGCGTAAGTAGGGCGCAAGTAGGGCGCAACTAGGGTGCAACTAAGGCACAACAAGGGCGCAAGTAGGACGCAAGTAGGGCGCAAGTAGGGCGCAACTAGGGCGTAACTAGGGCGTAACTAGGGCGTAACTAGTGCTGAATTGAGGCCCAAGTAGGGCGCAACAAGGGCGCAACTAGGACGCAACTAAGACGCAACTTGGGCGTAAATAAGACGTAAGTAGGACGCAAGTAGGACGCAAGAAGGATAAAACTAGGGCACAACTAGGGTACAACTAGGGCGTAGCTAATGCCCAACTAAGGCGCAACTAGGGCGCAACTAGGGCGCAAGTAGGGCGCAACTAGGGCGCAAGTAGGACACAAGTAGGGTGCAAGTAGGGCACAAGTAGGGTACAACTAGGGCGCAACAAGGGTGCAACTAGGACGCAAGTAGGATGCAAGTAGTGCGCAACTATGGTGCAACCAGGGCGCAACTAGGGTAAAAATTGGGCACAAGAAGGACGCAAGTAGTGCGCAACTAGGGCGCAAGTAGGGTGCAACTAGGGCACAACTAGGGTGCAACTAAGGCGTAACTAGGGTGCAAGTAGGATGCAAGTAGGAAGATACTAGGGCGCAACTAGGGCACAACTAGGGCGCAATTAGGGTCCAAGTAGGGTGCAAGTAGGGCACAACTATGACGCAACTAGAGTGCAACTAGGACGCAAGTAGGGTGTAAGTAGGGCACAAGTAGGGTGCAACTAGGGTGCAATCAGGGTCCAACTAGGGCACAAGTAGGACTTAAGTAAGGCGCAACTAGGACGCAACTAGGGCGCAACTAGGGGACAACGAGGGCGCAAATAGGGTGCAAGTAGGACGTAACTAGGGTGCAACAGGGGTGCAACTAGGACGCAACTAGGGCGCAACTAGGGCGCAGCTAGTGCCCAACTGAGGGACAACTAGGGTGCAACTAGGGCGCAACTAGGGCACAACTAGGACGTAAGTAGGGCGCAAGTAGGGCACAAGTAGGGCACAACTAGGGTGCAACTAGGGTGCAACTAGGGCACAGCTAGGACATAGCTAGTGCTAAGCTGAGGCGCAACTAGGGTGCAACTAGAGCGCAACTAGGACGCAACTAGGATGCAACTAGAGCGTAATATTGTTGCAAATAGGGAGCAACTAGGGAGCAACTAGGGCGCAACTAGGGTACAACTAGGGCGTAGCTAATGCCCAACCGAGGTGCAATTAGGACGCAACTAGGGTGTAACTAGGTCGCAAGTAGGGTACAAGTAGGGTGCAACTAGGGCGCAACTAGGGTGCAACAAGGGTGCAACTAGGGCGCAACTAGGGTGCAACTAGGACGCAAGAAGGGTGCAAGTAGAGCGTAAGTATGGCACAACTAGGGCGCAATTAGGGCTCAACTAGGACGTAAGTATGGCGCAAGTAGGGCGTTAGAAGGATGCAAGTAGGGCACAACTAGGGTGCAAGTAGGGCACAACTAGGATGCTACCACGGTGCAATGAAGGCGCAACTGAGGTGTAAATAGGACGCAAGTAAGGCACAAGTAGGGCGCAACTAGGGGGCAACTAGGACGCAACTAGGGTGCAAGTAGGGCGCATGTAGGGCGCAACTAAGGCGCAACTAGGGTGCAAGTAGGGTGTAACTAGGACACAGGTAGGATGCAACTATGGCACAACTTGGGCGCAACTAGGGTGTAACTAGGGTGCAACTAGTGCGTAAGTAGGGTGCAAGTAGGGTGCAAGTAGGGCGCAACTAGGGCGCAACTAGGGCGCAACAAGGGCACAAGTAGGGCACAAGTAGGGCGCAAGTAGGGCACAACTAGGGTGCAACTAGGGTGCAACTAGGGTGCAACTAGGGCGTATCTAGGGCGTAGCGAGTGCTGAACTGAGGCCCAAGTAGGGTGCAACAAGGGCGCAACTAGGACGCAACTTCGACGCAACTAGGACGCAACTAGGGCGTATGTAGGTCGCAAGTAGGAAGCAAGTACGAAGTAACTAGGGCGCAACTAGAGTACAAGTAGGGCGTAGCTAATGTCCAACTGAGGCGCAACTAGGGCGCAACTAGGGCGCAAGTAGGGCGCAACTAGGGCACAAGTAGGGTGCAAGTAGGACGCGAGTAGGGCACAAGTAGGGCACAACAAGGGCACAACAAGAAACTAGGACGCAAGTAGGACGCAAGTAGGGCACAAGTATAACGCAACCAGGGCGCAACTAGGGCGCAAATAGGGCGCAAAAAGGACTCAAATAGTGTACAACTAGAGCGCAAGTAGGGCGCAACTAGGGCGCAACTGGGGCGCAACTAAGGCGTAACTAGGGTGCAAGTAGGGTACAAGTAGGAAGATACTAGGATGCAACTAGGGCACAACTAGGGCGCAAGTAGGGCACAAGTAGGGTGCAAGTAGGATGCAACTATGCCGCAACTAGAGTGCAACAAGGGCGCAAGTAGGGTGTAAGTAGGGCACAAGTAGGACGCAACTAGGGCACAATCAGGGCGCAACAAGGGCACAAGTAAGGCTCAAGGACGGCACAACTAGGGCGCAACTAGGGCGCAACTAGGGGACAACTAGGGCGCAAGTAGGGTGCAAGTAGGGCGCAACTAGGGTGCAACTAGGGCGCAACTATGGCACGACTAGGACGCAACTAGGGTGTAACTAGGGCGCAACTAGGGCATGTAGGGCGCAAGTAGGGCGCAACTAGGGTGCAACTAGGGCGTAACTAAGGGTACAACTAGGGCGTAGCTAATGCCCAACTAAGGCACAATTAGGACGCAATTAGGGTGCATCTAGGGTACAAGTAGGGCGCAAGTAGGGTGCAAGTAGGGTGCAACTAGTGCGCAACAAGGGTGAAACTAGGGCGCAACTAGGGTGCAACTAGGACGCAAGTAGGGTGCAAGTAGGGTGAAAGCATGGCGCAACTAGGACGCAACTAGGGCTCAACTAGGGCACAAGTAGGGCGCAAGTAGGGTGCAAGAAGGACGCAAGTAGGGTGCAACTAGGGCGCAAGTAGGGTGTTAGAAGGGCACAAGTAGGGTGCAACTAGGGCACAACTACGGTGCAACTAGGATGCAACTAGGGTACAACTAGAGCGCAAGTATGGTGCAAGTAGGGTGCAAGTAGGGCGCAAATAGGGCACAAGTAAGGCACAACAAGGACGCAAGTAGGGCGCAAGTAGGGCGCAACTAGGGTGCAACTAGGGCGCAACTAGGACATAGCTAGTGCTGAACTGAGGCCCAAGTAGGGCGCAACAAGGGCGCAACTAGGGCACAACTAGGACGCAACTACAGAGCATCTAGGGCGTAAGTAGGGTGCAAGTAAGACGCAAGCAGGACGCAACTAGGGTGCAACTAGAGTACAACTAGGGCGTAGCCTATGCCCAACTGAGGCGCAACTAGGGCGCATCTAGGGCGCAAGTAGGGCGCAAGTAGGGTGCAAGTAGGGCGCAAGTAGGACGCAAGTAGGGGACAAGAAGGGCGCAACTAGGACGCAACAAGGCTACAACTAGGACGCAAGTACGACTCAAGTAGGGCGCAAATAGGGCGCAAGAAGGACGCAAGTAGTGCGCAACTAGGGCACAAATAGGGCGCAACTAGGGCACAACTGGGGAAGAAATAGGGTGCAAGTAGGGCACAAGTAGGAAGATACTATGGTGCAACTAGGGCACAACTAGGGCGCAAGTAGGATGCAAGTAGGGCGCAAGTAGGGTGCAACTATGGCACAACTAGAGTGCAACGAGGGTGCAAGTAGGGTGTAAGTAGGGCACAAGTAGGGTGCAACTAGGGCGCAATCAGGGCGCAACTAGGGCACAACTAGGGCGTAGCTAGGGCGCAACTTGGACACAACTAGGGCGTAGCTAGTGCCCAACTAAGGGACAACTAGGACGCAACTAGGACACAACTAGGGCACAACTATGGCGCAAGTAGGACACAAGTAGGGCACAAGTAGGGTGCAACTAGGGTGTAACTAGGGCGCAACTAAGGCGCAACTAGGGCGTAGCTAGTGCGAAACTGAGGCGCAACTAGGGAGAAACTAGAACGCAACTAGGACGTAAATAGGGCACAACGAGGGCGTAAGTAGGGCGCAAGTTGGGAGTAACTAGGGCGCAACTAGGGTACAACCAGGGCGTAGCTAATGGACAACTGAGGTGCAATTAGGATGCAACTAGGGCGCCACTAGGACGCAATGAGGGTTCAAGTAGGGTGCAAGTAGGGCGCAACTAGGGTGCAAGTAGGACGTACATAGGGTGCAACTAGGGTGCAACTCGGGGTCAACTAGGGTGCAATTACAGTGCAAGTAGGGCACAAGTAGGGCGTAACTAGGACACAACTAGGGCGCAACTAGCACGCAAGTAGGTCTCAAGAAAGGCGCAACTAGGGCGCAACTAAGGCATACCTAGGACGCAACTAGGGCGCAAGTGGGGCGCAAGTAGGATACAACTAGGGTGCAACTAGGGCGTAACTAGGACGCAACTAGGACGCAACTAGGGCACAGCTAGGACGCAGCTAGGGTGTAGCTAGTGCCCAAGTGAGGCGCAACTAGGGCACAACTAGAGCGCAATATGGGCGCACGTAGGGCGCAAGTAGGGCGCAAGTAGGGCACAAGTACAACACAAGTAGGAAGTAACTCGGGCGTAACTAGGACGTAACTAGGGCGTAGCTAGTGTCCAACTGAGACGCAACTAGGACTCGACTAGAGCGCAACTAGGGCGCAACTAAGGCGCAAGTAGGGCGCATCTAGGGCGCAAGTAGGGCGCAACTAGGGCGCAACTAGGACGCAAGTAGGGCACAACTAGGGTGCAACTAGGGCACAACTAGGGCGTAGCTAGTGCCCAACTAAGGCGCAAGGAGGGCGCAACTAGGGCGCATGTAAGGCACAACTAGGGTGCAAGTATGGCGTAACTATGGCGCAACTAGGGTGCAAGAAGGGCGCAACTAGGGCGTAACTAGGACTCAAGTAGGGCGCAAGTAGGGTGTAAGTAGGACGTAACTAGGGAGCAACTAGGGCGCAACAAGGACGCAAGTAGGGCGCAAGTAGGGTGCAACTAAGGTGCAACTAGGGTGCAACTAGGACGTAGCTAGTGCCCAACTGAGGCGCAACTAGGGTACAACAAGGGTGCAAGTAGGGCGCAACTAGGACGCAAGTACGGCACAATTAGCGAGCAACTATTGTATAACTAGGGTGCAACTAGGGCATAAGTAGGGCGCAAGTAGGGCGCAAGTAGGCCAGAAGTAGGGCGCAACTAGGGCGCAACTAGGGGGCAACTAGGGGGCAACTAGGGCACAAATAGGGCGCAAGTATGGCGCAACTAGGACGCAAATAGGGCGCAACTGGGGCGCAACTAGGGCGTAGCTAGTGCCTAACTAGGGCGCACAAGGGCGCAACTAGGATGCAACTAGGGCGCAACTAGGGCGCAACTAGGACGCAACTAGAACGCAACTAGGACGCAACTAGGGTGCAAATAGGGCGTAGCTAGTGCCCAACCAAGGCGCAACTAGGGTCCAACAAGGATGCAAGAAGGACGCAAAAAGGGTGCAAGTAGGATGCAAGTAGGGTGCAAGTAGGGCGCAACTAGGATGCAAGTAGGACACAAGTAGGGCACAACTTAGGCACAAATACGGCGCAACTAAGGCACAAGAAGGTTGCAAGTAGGGCACAACTAGGACGCAACTAAGATATAGCTATTGTCCAACTGAGGCTCAACTAAGGCGCAACTAGGGCGCAAGTAGGGCGCAACTAGGGCACAAGTAAGGTGCAATTAGGACGCAAGTCGGGCGCAACTAGGGCGCAAGTAGGACGCAACTAGAGCATAGCTAGTGCCCAACTAACGCACAACTAGGGCGCAACTAGGGTGCAAATAGGACGCAACTGAGACGTAAGTAGGGCGTAACTAGGTCCCAACTAGGACGCAACTAGGGCGCAACTAGGGCGCAACTAGGGTGCAAGTGGGGCGCAACTAGCACGCAACTAGGGAGGAAATAGGGCACAACTAGGGTACGAGTAGGGCGCAAGTAGGGTGCGACTAGGGCGCAACTAGGACACAACAAGGACGCAAGTAGGGTGCAAGTTGTGCGCAAGCAGGACGCAACTAGGGCGCAACTTGGGTGCAACTAGGAGGCAAGTAGGGCGCAACTAGGGCGCAAATAGGGCGCAACAAGAGCGTAACTAGGTCTCAACTAGGGTGCAACTTGGGCGCAAGTAGGGCACACGTAGGGCGCAACGAGGACGCAACTAAGGCACAACTAGGATGCAACTAGGGCGTAGCTAGTGCCCAACTGAGGCGCAACTAGGGTGCAACTAGGGTGCAACTATGGCATAACTAGGGCGCAACCAGGGCCCATCTAGGGCGCAAGTAGGGCGCAACTAGGGTGCAACTAGGGCGAAACAAGGGCATAGATAGTGCCCAACTGAGGCGCAACGAGGGCGCAACTAGGACACAACTAGGGCGCAACTAGAGCGCAACTAGGGTGCAACTAGGGCGTAGCTAGTGCCCAACTGAGGCGCAGCTAGGGTGCAACTAGGGTGCAACTATGGTGCAACTAGGGCGCAACTAGGGCCCAACTAGGGCGCAAGAAGGGCGCAACTAGGGTACAACTAGGATGAAACAAGGGCATAGATAGTGCCCAACTGAGGCGCAATTAGGAAGTAACTAGGACGCAACTAGGGCGCAACTAGGGTGCAACTAGGGCGTAAGAAGGGAGCAACCAGGGCGCAACTAGGGTGCAACTAGGGCGCAACTAGGGCGCGACTAGGGCGTAGCTAGTGCCCAACTGATGCACAACTAGGGCGCAACTAGGGCGCAACTAGGGCGTAGCTAGGGCGCAGTAGGGCGCAAGTAGTGCACAACTAGGGTGCAACTAGGGTGCAATTAGGGCGCATGTAGGATGCAACTAGGGCACAAGTAGGACACAACTAGTGCAAATAGGGCGTAACTAGGGAGCAACAAGGGCGCAAGAAGGACGCAAGTGGGGCGCAACTAGGGCACAACTAGGATGCAACTAGGGCGCAAGTAGGGTGCAACTAGGACACAAGTAGGGCGCACCTAGGGCGCAGGTAGAATACAACAAGAATGCAAGAGGGCGCAAATAGCGTGCAAATAGGGTGCAAGTAGGGCGCTACGAGGGCGCAACTAGGGCACAAATAGGGCGCAAGGAGGGCGTAACTAAGGCGCAAATAGGGCGCAACTAAGGTGCAAGTAGGGCGGAAGTAGGGCACAACTATGGCGTAACTAGTGCGTAACTAGGGCGTAGCTAGTGCCGAAATGAGGCGCAACAAGGGTACAACTGGGGTGCAAGTAGGGGACAACTAGGACACAAGTAGGGCACAACCAAGGCGCAAGTAGGACGCAAGTAGGACACAACTAGGGCGCAACTAGGGTGTAACTGGGGCGTAGCTAGTGCCCAACTGAGGCGCAACTAGGGCGTAACTGGGGTGCAAATAGGGCACAACTGGGACGTAAGTAGGTCGCAAGTAGGGCACAACTAGGGCACAACTAGTGTGCAACTAGGGCACAAGTACGGTGCAAGTAGGACGCAACCAGGGTGCAACTAGGGCGTAACTAGGGCGCAAGTAGGGCGCAAGAAGGACGCAAGTAGGTCGCAACTAGGGCGCAACTAGGGCGCAACTAGGGCGCAACTAGGGCACAACTTCTGGGTAACAAAGGCGCAACTTGGGCACAACTAAGACGCAACAAGGGCGCAAATAGGGTGAAACTAGGACGCAACTAGGGTACAAGTAGGGTGCAAATAAGACACAAGTAGGGCACAACTATGGCCTAATTAGGGCGCAAATAGGACACAACTAGGGTGCAAATAGGCAGCAACAAGGACACAAGTAGGGCGTAACTAGGGCACAACTAGGGCGCAACTAGGGCGTAGCTACTGTCCAACTGAGGCGCAACTAGGGCGCAACTAGGGCGGAAGTAGGACGCAACTAAGGCGCAAGTAGGGTGCAACTAGGACGGAAGTAGGACGCAACTAGGGCGCAACTAGGGCGCAATTAGGACGCAAATAGGGCATAGCTAGTGTCCAACTGAGGCGCAACTAGGACAAAACTAGGGGGCAAGTAGGACGCACGTAGGATGCAAGTAGGACACAACTAGGGCACAACTAGGACACAACTCGGGTGCAACTAGGACGCAAGTAGGGCACAAGTAGGACGTAACAAGGGTGTATTTAGGTTGTAACTAGAATGCTAGAAGGGCGCAAGAACGGTGCAAGTATGGCGCAACTAGGACGCAACTAGGGTGCAACTAGGACGCAACTAGGGTGCAACTAAGACACAAGTAGGGTGCAAGTAGGGCGCAAGTAGGGTGCAACTGAGGGCAACTAGGATGCAACTAAGGTGCAACTAGGGTGCACCAGGGCGCAAGTAAGGCGCAACTAGGGTGCAACTACGATGCAAGTAGGGCGCAAGTAGGGCGCAAGTAGGACGCATCTAGGGTGCAAGAATGGTGCAAGTAGGACACATGTAGGGTGCAACTAGGGTGTAACTAGGGCACAACTAGGACGCAAGTAGGGCTTAAGTAAGGCGCAACTAGGGAGCAACTAGGGTGTAACTAGGGCGCAACTAGGGTGCAAGTAGGGCGCAAGTAGGGCATAACAAAGGTGCAACTAGGGCGCAACTAGGACGCAACTAGGGCACAGCTAGGGCACAGCTAGGGTGCAGCTAGGGCGTTGCTAGTGCCCAAGTGAGGCGCAACTAGGGCTCAACTAGGGCGCAACAAGGGCCGCAAGTAAGACGTAACTAGGGTGCAAGTAGGACACAAGTAAAGCACAACTAGGATCTAACTCGGGCGCAATTAGGGCTCAACTAAGGCATAGCTAGTGTCCAAATGAGGCGCAACTAGGACGCGATTAGGGCGCAACTAGGGTGCAACTAAGGCGCAAGTAGGGCATAACTAGGGCGCAAGTAGGGTACAACTAGGGCGCAAGTAGGGCTTAAGTGAGGCACAACTAGGATGCAACTAGGACGCAACTAGAGCTTAGCTAGTGCCCAACTGAGGCGCAAGTAGGGCGCAACCAGGGCGCAAGGAGGGCGCAATTAGGGTGCATGTAAGACACAACTAGGACGTCAGTAGGGCGTAACTAGGGTGTAACTAGGGTACAAGCAGGGTGCAAGAAGGACGCAAGTAGGGTGCAAGTAGGGCACAACTAAGTTGTAACTAGGGCACAACAAGGGCGTAGCTAGTGCCCAACTGAGGCGCAAATAGGGTGCAATTAGGACGCAAGTAGGGCGCAACTAGGGCACAGCTATGGTGCAAGTAGGGCGCAACTACCGCGCAACTAGCGCGCAACTAGGGTGCAACTGGGGCAGAAGTAGGGCGCAAATAGGGCGGGACTAAGGTGCGACTAGGGTGCAACTAGGGCGCAAGTTGGGCGCAAGTAGGACGCAAGTAGGACGCAAGTAGGACGCAACTAGGTCGCAACTAGGACGTAACTAGGGTGCAAGTAGGACGCAAGTAGGGCACAAGTAGGGCGCAACTAGGGTGCAACTAGGGCGTAACTAGGGCACAACTAGGGCGCACCTAGAGCACAAATATGGCACAACTAGGGCGCAACTAGGGCGCAACTAGGGCACAACTAAGGCGTAGCTTGTGCCTAACTAAGGCGCAACAAGCGTGAAACTAGGGTGTAACTAGGGCGCAAGTAGGGCGCAACTAGGGCGCAACTAGGGCACAACCAAGGCACAACCAGGGCACAACTAGGACACAACTAGGGTGCAACTAGGCATAGCTAGTGCCCAACCAAGGCGCAACTAGGGTGTAAATAGGGCGCAACTAGGGTGCAAGTAGGGCGCAAGTAGGGCGCAACTAGGGTGCAAAGAGGGTATAAGTAGGGTGCAGGTAGGGCGCAAGTAGGACACAAGTAGGGCGCAACTAGGGTGCAACTAGGGCGCAACTAGGATGCAAGTAGGAAGCAAAAAGGGTGCAAGGAGGGCGCAAGTAGGGCGCAAGTAGGACGCAACTAGGACGCAAGTAGGGCACAAGTAGGGAGCAATTAAGGCGGAAATAGGGTGAAACTAGGGCACAAATAGGGCACAAGTAGTGCGCAACTAGGGCACAACTACGGCGCAACTAGGACGCAACGAAGGATTAGCTAGTGTCCAATTGAGGCACAACTAGGGCGCAACTAGGATGCAAGTAGGGCACAACTAGAGCGCAAGTAAGGTGCAAGTAGGGCGCAAGTAGGACGCAACTAGGGTACAACTAGGACGCAACTAGGGTCTAGCGAATGCCCGATTAAGGCGCAACTAGGGCGCAACTAGGGTGCAAATAGGACGCAATAGGGATGCAGGTAGGGCATAACTAGGTCGCAACTAGGGCGCAACTAGGGCGCAACTTGGGTGTAACTAGGGTGCAAGTAGGGCGCAACTAGCGTGTAACTAGGGAGCAACTAGGGCGCAACTAGGGCACAAGTAGGGTGCAAGTAGGGCGCGACTAAGGCGCGACTAGGGCACAACAAGGGCGCAAGTAGGGTGCAAGTTGGGCGCAAGTAGGGCACAACTAGGGCGCAACTAGGGCACAACTAGGGCACAAGTAGGACGCAACTAGGGCGCAAGTAGGGCGCAACTAGGGCTCAACTAGGGCACAACTAGGGCACAAATAGGGTGCACCTAGGACGCAACTAGGGCGCAACTAGTGCGCAACTAGGACGTAACTAGGGCGTAGCTAGTGCCTAACTGAGGCGCAACTAGGACGCAACTAGGGCACAACTATGGCACAACTAGGGCACAACTAGGGCGCAACTAGGGGGCAAATAGGACGCAACTAGGACGTAAGTAGGGCATAACTAGGTCACAACTAGGGTGCTTTTAGGGCGCAACTAGGGCACAACTAGGGTGCAAGTAGGACGCAACTAGCGCGCAACTAGGGTGGAACTAGGACACTGGTGTAAACTGCCCCTTTCCCTCTTGACTGCACCAATGCAAGATCCAACGGCACCCATAAAGAGATCTCGTCTTCACTATGCCACACTCAAGATCTCAGCTCCATCCAACGGCTGGATTGACAACTAATGCCAAAAGCAGAAAGTGGCATACTTTCTGCTGCAACTCGAAACAAACCGCAGCCCAAGTTTCTTGTTCAACTGCTCGGCACTGAAGACACCTGAACTGTGATCCCGGATCGGAAGGAAACGACTTTATACAGAAGATCTGACGGTGACGGATCATGGAACGAGAGTTTGAGCAAAACAGCTCCTCTTGCGTCAACGGGGCTGAACAACCTTGTAAAAGATCGGACGGTGGATGATCGCAGGTGGACACAACGGGCTGATCACAGCCATTTGTCTCCTCTCGTCTCAACGAGCACCGAGGGCACTGGGCATCTGCCAACCTCGGTGTGCTTGAGGACTGGCGTCCGGTACAACCGTGACTGCCGAAAGACTAGACACCTTAGTCCCGGACGGTCTAAGGCTCGATAAGCATCCTGCTGTTTTGTATTTCCTGCTGCATAGACTAGTATAAGTAGGTAGTAGGCTCATTTGTAGATAGCTTGGTGTGTAGCGCACCAGAACAGGCATGCAGCATATCGTTGGAATGTGCAGGAGATGCACTATCTGCCTGAGGCCTTGGCTAAGGCTCTTGAAGCTCACAGTGTGTGTAGTATCTGGCCAAGTGTAACGGTCGTATTTTAGCCATGTGTATCTGGAGTTAATGGAGTTAATGGAGTTCATGTCTTTAACCTCCAGCTGTGTAAAATGTGTTATGGTTCATGTTGCCCTCTGAGGCTGATCCTGATTTCAACAGGCACAACTAGGGCACGAGAACGGCGCAAGTAGGGCGCGACTAGGGTGCGACTAGGACACAACAAGGGCGCAAGTAGGGTGCAAGTTGGGCGCAAGTATGGCGCAATCAGGGTGCAACTTGGGCGCAACTAGAGCGCAACTAGGGTGCAACTAGGGCGCAACTAGGGTGCAACTAGGGCGCAAGTAGGGCGCAACTAGAGCGCAACTAGGGCTCAAGTAGGGCGCAAGTAGGGCACACCTAGGGCGCAACAAGGTCATAACTAGGGCGCAACTAGGGCGCAACTAGGACGTAGCTAGTGCCCAACTGAGGCGCAACTAGGGTGCAACTAGGGCGTAACTATGGCGCAACTAGGGCGCAACTAGGGCGCAACTAGGGTCCAACTAGGTCGCAAGTAGGGCACAACTAGGGTGCAACTAGGGCGAAACAAGGGCGTAGATAGTGCCCAACTGAGGCGCAACTAGGGCACAAATAGGACGCAACTAGGGCGCAACTAGAATGCAACTAAGGCGCAACTAGGGCGCAAGTAGGGCACAACTAGGGCGCAACTAGGGCGCAACTAGGGTGCAACTAGGGCGTAGCTAGTGCCCAACTGAGGCGCAACAAGGGCACAACTATGGCGCATCAAGGGCGTAACTAGGGTGCAGTAGGGTGCAAGTAGGGCACAATTAGGGTGCAAGTAGGGCATAAGTAGGGCGCAACTAGGACGCATGTAGGACGCAACTAGGGTGCAAGTAGGAAGCAACTAGGATACAAATAGGGTGCAACTAGGGAGCAACTAGGGTGCAAGAAGGACGCAAGTAGAGCGCAACTAGGACAAAACTAGGGCGCAACTAGGACGCAAGTAGGGTGCAAGTAGGGCGCAAGTAGGGCGCACCTAGGATGCAGGTAGGATACAATAAGTTCGCAAGAGGGCACAAATAGGGTGCAAATAGGGTGCAAGTAGGGGGCTACTAGGGTGCAACTAGGGCACAAATAGGGCGCAAGTATGGCGTAACTAAGGCACAAATAGGGTGCAACTAAGGCGCAAGTAGGGCGGAAGTAGACACAACTAGGGCGTAACTAGTGCGCCACTAGGGCGTAGCTAGTGCCGAAATGAGGCGCAACAAGGGCGCAACTAGGGTGCAGGTAGGGGGCAACTACGGCACAAGTAGGGTACAACTAAGGCGCAAGTAGGATGCAAGTAGGGCGCAAGTAGGGCGCAACTAGGGTGCAACTAGGGCACAACTGGGGCGTAGCTAGTGCCCAACTGAGGTACAACTAGGGCGCAACTAGGGTGCAAATAGGGCACAACTGGGACACAAGTAGGTCGCAAGTAGGGTGCAACTAGGGCGCAAATAGGGTGCAACTAGGGTGCAAGTACGGTGCAAGTAGGGCACGACTAGGATGCAACTAGGGTGCAACTAGGGTGCAAGTAGGGCGCAAGTAGGACGCGAGTAGGTCGCAACTAGGACGCAACGAGGGCGCAACTAGGGCACAACTAGGACGCAACTATTGCGTAACGAAGGCGCAAGTAGGGCGCAACTAGGGCGCAACAAGGGCACAAATAGGGTGCAACTAGGACGCAACTAGGGCGCAAATAGGGCGCAAATAAGACGCAAGTAGGGTGCAACTATGGCCTAATTAGGGTGCAAATAGGATGTAACTAGGGCGCAAATAGGCAGCAACAAGGGCACAAGAAGGGCGCAACTAGGATGCAACTAGGACGCAACTAGGCAGCAACTAGGGCATAGCTACTCCAACTGAGGCGCAACTAGGGTGCAACTAGGGCGGAAGTAGGACGCAACTAGGGCGCAAGTAGGGTACAACTAGGTCGGAAGTAGGGCGCAAGTAGGGCACAACTAGGGTGCAACTAGGGCGCAACTAGGGCGCAACTAGGGCATAGCTAGTGTCCAACTGAGGCGCAACTAGGACAAAACTAGGGGGCAAATAGGGCGCACGTAGGATGCAAGTAGGACGCAACTAGGGCACAAATAGGACACAACTCGGGTGCAACTAGGGCGCAAGGAGGATGCAAGTAGGGCGCAACAAGGGCGCAACTAGGGTGCAACTAGGATGCTAGAAGGGCGCAAGTACGGCGCAAGTATGGCGCAACTAGGACGCAACTAGGGTGCAACTAGGGCGCAAGTAGGGTGCAAGTAGGGCGCAAGTAGGGTGCAACTAGGACGCAAGTAGGATGCAACTGAGGGCAACTAGGGTGCAACTAAGGTGCAACTAAGGTACAAGTAGGGTGCAAGTAGGGTGCAACTAGGGCACAACTAGGGTGCAACTTGGTTGCAAGTCGGGCGCAAGTAGGGTGCAAGTAGGGCGCAACTAGGATGTAACTCGGGCGCAACTAGGGTGCCAGAAGGGTGCAAGTAGGACACATGTAGGGTGCAACTAGGGTGCAACTAAGGCGCAACTAGGGTGCAAGTAGGGCTCAAGTAAGGCGCAACTAGGACGCAACTAGGGCGTAACTAGGGTGCAACTAGGGCGCGAGGAGGGCGCAAGTAGGGCAGAAAAAGGGTGCAACTAGGATGCAACTAGGATGCAACGACGGCGCAGCTAAGGCACAGCTAGGGTGTAGCTAGGGCGTAGCTAGTGTCCAAGTGAGGCACAACTAGGGTGCAACAAGGGCGCAAGTAGGACGCAACTAGGGTGCAAGTAGGGCACAAGTAAAGTACAAATAGGATCTAACTCGGGCGCAACTAAGGCATAGCTAGTGCCCAACTGAGGCGCAACTAGGACGCGACTAGGGCGCAACTAGGGTGCAACTAAGGTGCATGTAGGGCGCAACTAGGAGGCAAGCAGAGCACAACTCGGGCACAAGTAGGGCGCAAGTGAGGCACAACTAGGGTGCAACTAGGGCGCAACTAGAGCTTAGCTAGTGCCCAACTGAGGTGGAAGTAGGGCGCAACCAGGGCGCAAGGAGGGCACAACTAGGGCGCATGTAAGGCACAACTTGGACGCAAGTAGTGTGTAAATAGGGCGCAACTAGGGTGCAAGCAGGGTGCAAGAAGGGCGCAAGTAGGATGCAAGTAGGATGTAACTAAGGCGCAACTAGGGCGCAACAAGGGCGCAAGTAGGACGCAAGGAGGGCGCAACTAAGTTGTAACTAGGACGCATCAAGGGTGTAACTAGTGCCCAACTGAGGCGTAACTAGGGTGCAATTCGGGTGGAAGTAGGGCGCAACTAGGGCACAACTATGGCGCAAGGAGGGCGCAACTACCACGCAACTAGCATACAACTAGGGTGCAACTAGGGCAGAAGTAGAGTGCAAGTAGGACAGGACTAGAACACAACTAGGGTGCAACTAGGGTACAAGTAGGGCGCAGGTAGGGCGCAAGTAGGGCACAAATAGGGCACAACTAGGGTGCAACTAGGGCGCAACTAGGATGCAAGTAGGACGCAAAAAGGGTACAAGTAGGACACAAGTAGGGCGCAACTAGGACGCAAGTAGGGCACAAGTAGGGAGCATTTAAGGGTTCAACTAGGGCACAAGTAGGACACAAGTAGGGCGCAAGTAGGGCGCAACAACGTCGCAACTAGGACGCAACTAAGACGTAGCTAGTGTCCAATTGAGGCGCAACTAGGGTGCAACTATGGCGCAAGTAGGGCGCAACTAGGGCGCAAGTAAGGTGCAAGTAGGACGCAAGTAGGACGCAACTAGGGTGCAACTAGGATGCAACTAGGGCCTAGCCAGTGCCCAATTGAGGCGCAACTAGGGCACAACTAGAATGCAAATAGGACGCAACTGGGACGCAAGTAGGGTGTAACTAGGTCGCAACTAGTACGCAACTAGGACGCAACTAGGGCACAAGTAGGGTGCAAGTAGGGCGCAACTAGCATGCAACTAGGGAGAAACTAGGGTGCAACTAGGGCACAAGTAGGGTGCAAGTAGGGCACGACTAAGGCGCGACTAGGGCACAACAAGGGCGCAAGTAGGGTGCAAGTTGGGCGCACGTAGGGCGCAACTAGGACGCAGCTAGGGCGCAAGTAGGACGCAAGTAGGACGCAACTAGGGCGCAAGTAGGACGCAACTAGGGCTCAACTAGAGCAAAACTAGGACGTAAATAGGGTACACCTAGGACGCATTAAGGGCGCAACTAGTGCGCAACTAGGATGTAACTAAGGCATAGCTAGTGTCCAACTGAGGCGCAACTAGGGTGCAACTAGGGCGCAACTATGGCGCAACTAGGGTGCAACTAGGGTGCAACTAGGGCACAAGTAGACACAAGTAGGGCACAAGTAGGGCGTAACTAGGGTGCAAGTAGGGCATAATAAGGGCGTAGATAGTGTCCAACTGAGGCGCAACTAGGGCGCAACTAGGACGCAACTAGGACGCAACTAGGGCGCAACTAGGGCGCAACTAGGGTGCAACTAGGGCGCAACTGAGGCGCAAGTAGGATGCAACTAGGACGTAACTAGGACGCAACTAGGGCGCAACTATGGCGTATCTACTGTCGAACTGAGGCGCAACTAAGGTGCAACTAGGGCGTAACTAAGGCACAAGTAGGGCCCAGCTAGGGTGCAAGTAGGGTGCAAGTAGGGTACAACTAGGACGCAAGTAGGACGCAACTAGGGCAGAAATAAGGCGCAACTAGGGTGCACCTAGGGCGCAACTAGGGAGCAACTAGGGCACAAGTAGGACACAAGTAGGGCGCAACTAGGGCACAACTAGGGCGCAAGTAGGGTACAAGTAGGATGCAACTAGGGCGCAACTATGACATAACTAGGTCGCAAGTAAGGCGCACATAGAGAGCAAGTAGGGTGCAAGTAGAGGCACTACGAGGACGCAACTAGGGCACAAATAGGGCACAAGTAGGACGTAACTAAAGCGCAAATACGGCGCAACTAGGATACAAGTAGGGCACAAGTAGGGCCCAACTAGGGCGTAACTAGGGTGCAACTGGGGCGTAGATAGTGCCCAACAAAGGCGCAACTAGGGCGCAACTAGGGCGTAAATAGGGCGCAACTGGGACGCAAGTAGGGCGCAACTAGGGTGCAACTAAGGCGCAGCTAGGGCCCAACTAGGACGCAAGTAGGGCGCAACTAGAGCGCAACTAGGGCACAACTAGGGCACAACTAGGACACAACTAAGATGCAACCGAGGCGCAACAAAGGCGCAACTAGGGCGCAAGTAGGGCGCAAGTAGGGCGCAAACAGGGTGCAACAAAGACGCAGCTAGGACGCAAGTATGGCACAAATAAGACGCAAATAGGGCGCAACTAGGGCCCAAGTAGGTCGCAAATAGGGCGCAACTAGGGCGCAAATAGGCAGCAACAAGGGCGCAAGTAGGGCGCAACTAGGGCACAACTAGGACGTAACCAAGGCGTAGCTAGTGTCCAAGTGAGGCGCAACTAGGGCGCAATTAGGGCAGAAGTAGGACGCAACTAGGGCACAAGTAGGGTGTAACCAGGGAGGAAGTAGGGAGAGTAGGACACAACTAGGGTGCAACTAGGGTGCAAGTATGGCACAACTAGGGCGTAGCTAGTGTCCAACTAAGGCGCAACTAGGACGAAACTAGAAGGCAAGTGGGGCACACGTAGGGCGCAAGTCGGGTGCAACTAGGGTGCACCTAGGACACAAGTCGGGTGCAACTAGGATGCAAGTAGGATGTAAGTAGGGCGCAACAAGGGTGCAACAAGGGTACAACTAGAATGCAAGTAGGGCACAAGTATGGCGCAAGTAGGGTGCATGTAGGACGCAACTAAGGCACAACTAGGGTGCAACTAGGACGCAACTAGGATGCAACTAGGGCTCAACTAGGGCGCAACCAGGACACAAGTAGGGTGCAAGTTGGATGCAACTATGGTGCAAGTAGGGCGCAACTAGGGCACAACTAGGGCACAACTAGGGTGAAACAAGGAAACAACTAGGGTGCAACTAGGGCTCAACTAGGGCGCAAGTAGGGCGCAAGTAGGGCGCAAGTAGGGCGCAACTAAGGTCCAACTAGGGTGCAACTAAGGCGTAGCTAGTGTCCATCTGAGGTGTAACTAGCATGCAACTAGGGCGCAAGTAGGGCGCAACTAGGGCACAATTAGGGCGCAACTGGGGTGCAAGTAGGACACAACTAGGACGCAAATAGGGTGCAACAAGGGTGTAGCTAGTGTCCAACTAAGGCACAACTAGGACACAACTAGGATGCAACTAGGGCGCAGCTAGGGGCAAGTAGGGCAAAGGTAGGGCGTAATTAGGACGCAACTAGGGCGCACCTAGGGCGGAGCTAATGTCCAACTAAGGACAATTAGGGTGCAGCTAGGGCGCAACAAGGACACAACAAGCGCGGAACTGTGGCGTAACTAGGGCGTAACAAGGACGCAAGTAGTACAAAACTAGGGCAAAACTAGGACACAACAAAGATGCAACTAGGGCGCAACGAGAACGCAACTAAGGCGTAGCTAGTGCCCAACTGAGGCGCAACCAGGGTGTAACTAGGGCACAACTAGGGCGCAAGTAGGGTGCAACTAGGCTGCAAGTAGGACACAAGTAGGACGCAAGTACGACACAACTAGGGCGTAACTTGGGCGCAAATAAGGTGCAAATAGGACGTAAGTAGGGCGCAACTAGGACGCAACTAGGACGCAACTAGGGTGAAACTAAGGCGCAACTAGGGCGCAAGTAGGGCGCAAGTTGGACACAACTAGTGCGCAACAAGGGCGCAAATAGGGTGCAAGTAGAGCACAAGTAGGCCGCAACTAGGATGCAAGTAGGGCGTAAGTAGGGCACAAGTAGGGTACAAGTAGGGCGCAAGTAGGGCACAAGTAGGGCGCAAGTAGGACGCAACTAAGCGTAACTTGGGCGCAAGTAGGGTGCAACTACGGCGTAACTAGGGCGCAAAAAGGGCACGACTAGGGCACAACTAGGGTACAACTAGGGCGTAGCTAGTGCCCACTGAGGAACAAGTTGGGTGCAACTAGGGCGCAACTAGGGTGCAACTCGGGCGCAAGAACGGCGCAGGTAAGGTATAAGTAGGGTGTAACTAGGGCACAACTAGGGCACAACTAAGCCGTAGTTAGGGTCCAATAGAGGCGCAACTAGGGTGCAACTAGGACGCAACTAGGGCGCAACTTGGTCGTAACTACAGCGCACGTAGGGCGCAAGTAGGACGCAAGTAAGGCGCAACTAGGGCGCAACTAGGGCGCAACTAGGGCGTAGGTAGTGCCCAACTGAGGCGCAACTATGGCGAAACTAGGGCGCATTAGGGCGTAATTGGGGTGCAAGTAGGGCGCAACTAGGGCACAAGTAGGGTGCAACTAGATTGCAACTAGGGCGCAACTGGGGCGCAAGTAGGCCCCAAGTAGGACGGAAGTTGGGCACAACTAGGGTGCAACTAGGGTGCAACTAGGACACAAGTAGGGTGCAAGTAGGACGCGACTAGGGCACAAGTAGGGCGCAACTAGGGTGTAACTAGGGCGCAACTAGGAATGACCAACTAGGGCGCAACTAGGGTGCAAGTAGGGCACAAGTACGGCGCAACTAGGGCGCAACTAGGGCGCAACTAGGATGCAACTAGGTCGCAAGTAGGGGGCAACTAGGGCGCAACTAGGGTGCAACTAGGTCGCAAGTAGGGGGCAACTAGGGCACAACTAGGGCGCAAATAGGGCACAAGTAGGGTGCAATTAGGGAACAACTAGGGCGCAACTAGTGCTCAAGTAGGACGCAAGTAGGGCACAAGTAGAACGCAACTACGGCGCATTTAGGGCGCAACTAGGGCACATGTAGGACGCAAGTGGGGCACAACTAGGGCGCAACTAGGGTGCAACTAGGGCATAGCTAGTGACCAACTGAGGCGCAACTAGGGCGCAACTAGGGCGCAAGAAGGGTGCAACTAGGGCACAAGTAGGGCGCAAGTAGGGCACAACTAGGGTGCAATTAGGGCGCAACTAGGACGCACCTAGGCCGTAGCTAGTGCCTAATTGAGGCGTAATTTCAGCGCAACTAGGGCACAACTAAAACACAACTAGGACGCAAGTACAATACAACTAGGGCGCATGTAGGATGCATGTAGGACACAACTAGGGGACAACAAGGCGCAATTACGATACAACTAGGACACAAGTAGGGCGCAACTAGGGCACAAATAGGGCGCAACTAGGGCTCAACTAGGGCACGAGTAGGGCGGAACTAGGACGCAACTAGGATGCAACTAGGGCGCAAGTAGGGTACAATTAGGGTACAAGTAGGATGCAAGTAGGACACAAATAGGGTGCAAGTAGGGTGCAAGTAGGGCGCAAGTAGGGCGCAACTAGGGCGCAACTAGGATGCAAGTAGGACGCAACTAGGACGCAAATAGGGCGCAACTAGGGCGTAAGTAGGGCACAAGTAGGGTGCAACTAGGGCGCAACTAGGGCGTAACTACGGCGTAGCTAGTACCCCACTGAGGCGCAACTAGGGCACAACTAGGGCGCTAGTAGGGCGCAACAAGGATGCAAGTAGGGTGCAACTAGGGCGGAAGTAGGGCGCAAGTGGGGGACAACTAGGGCACAACTAGGGCACAACTAGGGCGCAACTAGGGCGGAAGTGGGACGCAACTAGGGCACAAGAAGGGCGCAACTAGGGTGCAACTACGGCGTAAATAGGGTGCAAATAGGACACAAATATGGCGAAAGTAGGGCACAAGTAGGGCGCAACTAGGGCGCAAGTAGGGTGCATGTAGGACGCAAGTATGGTACAACTAGGGTGCAACTAGGGCACAAGTAGGGCGCAAGTAGGGTGCAACTAGGGTGCAATTAGGGTGCAACTAAGGCGTAGCTAGTGCCCAACTGAGGTGCAACTAGGGTACAACTAGGGCGCAAGTAGGGCGCAACTAGGGTGCAAGTAGGGCGTAACTAGGGCGCAACTAGGGCACAACTAGGGTGCAACTAGGACGCAACTAGGGTACAACTAGGGCTCAACTAGGGCGGAACTAGGACGCAAGTAGGGTGCAAGTAGAGTGCAACTAGGGCGCAACTAGGGCGCAACTAGGATGTAACTAGGGTGTAAATCAATGTTGCCTTTGAGGCTCGTTGTAGAGCCCCTACAACGACCTCGGCCCATCGAGCCACATCGATGTAGCATCGATGTGGTGTAGGGTCGTAGGGGCGACCGGGACCTACCGGCACCCAATTTTTTAATACGGCCGAGACGACCAAGCACAAATCCCAGACACCGCGAGTAGCCCGGTTCGGCTTCGGACACCCGGAAGCACTTCACATGCACGCATCATGCCATACTTACAAGTGCTGGCAATGACAGTGACATGTGGCATGACTCAGCTGAGATTTGACCAATGGGGAGGTTAGATAGCAAGGACTCATACGACAGCCTGGAATGAAAGGGGCCTACTTGGCTTCATTCTGAGCGGACATTCCGAGGGCCAGTCACATGCATTGCATTGGATTACCCTAAAATCTCTTATCGGTAAGGATATGGTACAGTTTGGTAAAATGTTCTGGAAAACTTTAACGTAAACAATGTCACTCCATACCCGTAGTTTGAACATCAAATACATGACCACAACATTTTCATATTTTTTGTTGCAACGGTAGGAGGTTTCACTAAATCTCTCTCATTTCAAATTTTGTTCATTGGTAAGTCCGAACATGCAAACCGATTGTTTGCATGTTCAGACTTGTTTATCGATTTGCCGACGGATCATGTACCGTCGATCGGTGAATCGTGTGCCTCCGATTTGCCGACGGATCATTTACCGTCGATCGTGAGAACGCTCGTACTATGTCGATTCGGCAACAGATTGGACGTTCGTTTGCGGTGGCGGCGTCGGCGTCTGGAAAGACGCCGACGCCGCCGCTCGATACTCCGCCACTCCATACTCCCAGCAACACAAAGCATTCAATCCATCTTTCAGGTGTGCTTCCTCCTTCATCCGCGTATGATCCTGATCTTCTTCTTCTGGATGAACCTGCAATACAGATACATGTAGAGTCATGGTAGAAACACATCATCGAGTACATCAGCAAGGTCGACAGCTCGTCTCCAACATCTAAACAGGAACTGTCAGCAAAGTATCGCGCGGTATGTGCATCATGTTTAGGGATAGGAGACATGCCATTTTCTTTGACTCCATACGAAGTCATTTTGTCACCTCAGTCTTGTTAGTCATCAAAGGGCATTTACAATACTGTCAACTTCTTTTCCTTGTTCATTTGCAGATTCTGCACACAGGATGGAAGAAGGATGAAGAGGATGTAGCACCGTGGGACATTGTCATTGCAGCATCAGAAATCTCCTACATTTGTGTCGACAAGTACAGTGAAACGATGGCCACGTCTGGCCACTCACTGGATGGGAGCCATGCTCAGTTCTGGTACAACATGTGCAGTGAGCAGTTTGCACATGGATTTTGCAAGGATGATTCATTCCTGTGGATGGTGGCAGGGAAAGTACTTGCAGATCTCAAAGTCAGACAACTGGCATTTCGATCAGGGCGTGGCGAATGGGAATATTGTCTTGTAGACCGTGATCGCTTGCAGATGTTCTTAGACATCATGAAGAAGCCATCGTGTATTTGATGACATGCACATGATGTTATGGCCTCCGTGCGTGTCATGAATAACACCCCTGGTCTGCCTCATGCACGGCCAGTGCGTGTTCCTGTACAGGAGAAGTCAGCAAGCACCAGGGCAGAGGCAGGTGGGGGACGAGCAAGCACCAGCAGGGCACCGGCTTGTGGGGGGGGGAGCAAGCACGAGCAGGGCAGTGGCAGATGGAGGAGGAGCAAGCACCAGCAATGCACCTGCTGATGGAGCAGAAGGTGGGATGGATGCAGGGGAGGGAGGAGTGGCAGGTGAGCAGCTTGTTGACGAGGTGGAACTAGTTGAGCAGGGTGCTGGAGGAGGAGGAGCAGGAGAACAGGGTGCTCAAGAGGGTGGAGCAGGAGAGCAGGGTGCTGGTGAGGCAGGAGCAGGGGGTGATCCAGCTTCAACTGCGGCCTCCCGCATTGGCGGTGCAAAGAGCAGCTCCAAGCGTGCTGCTCTAGCTGCCCTAGGAGCATGTAGGGTGTCCAAGCGTCAGGCAGGTGGCACTTTAGCAGCAGCTGTAGCAGCTAGGAATCTGGCGGCAAAGCGCAGAGCTGCTGATGCTGCAAAGAAGTACAAGTAGATGCTGTCCTTCTTTACTTGTGATCAATGGAATCTGTGACTTCTCAAAATGTATGAGGTTCTTTGCAATGTGTGTTTGCTTCTTTTGAATATTGCTTGAAATACTTGACCATCATGAGTGTCATAGTGATATAGTAACGTAGTAACATGGTGACATGGTGACATGGTGACATGGGTAGATTACATGGTTGTATGCTGTTTCACAATGGTGCAAAAATGAAGCGGTTTTTTAGAGTTGACCTTTTTAGCACTTTGAATACACATGCTGGAAATGTACTTACTTTCTCTAATTTGCAAATTTCCACACACATGCGGCCAGAATGTGGCCAGAATCCCCATACCCGGCTGCACCCACATCGATGTGGCCCACCGTGGCTACATCGATGTTCCGAGGTGGGCATCGGTGTAAATAGGGCGCAAGTAGGGCGCAAGTAGGTCGCAACAAGGATGCAACTAGGGCATAACTAGGGTGCAACTAGGGCGCAACTAGGGCATAACTAGGGTGCAACTAGGACGTAACTAGGGAGCAAGTAGGGCACAACTAGGCTGTAACTAGGGCGCAAGTAGGGCGCAACAAGGGCGTAGCTAGTGCAAAACTGAGGTACAACTAGGGCGCAACTAGGGCGCAACTAGGGCGCAACTTGGGTGCAAGTAGGGTTCAACTAGGGCGCAAGTAAGGTGCAAGTAGGGCGCAAGAAGGATGCAACTAAGGTGCAACTAAGATGCAACTAGGGTGTGGCCAGTGCCCAATTGCGGCGCAACTAGGGTGCAACTAGGGTGAAAATAGGACGCAACTGGGACGCAAGTAGGGTGTAACTAGGTCGCAACTAGGACGCAACTAGGGCACAACTAGGGCACAACTAGGGTGCAAGTAGGGCGCAACTAGCGCGTAACTGGGGAGTAACTAGGACGTAACTAGGGCACAAGAAGGGTGCACGTAGGACGTGACTAAGGCGCGACTAGGACACAACAAGGGCGCAAGTAGGGTGCAAGTTGGGCGCAAGTAGGGCGCAACTAGGATGCAGCTAGGGCGCAACTAGGACGCAAGTAGGAAGCAACTAGGGCGCAAGTAGGACGCAACTAGGGCTCAACTAGGGCGCAATTAGGGCGCAAATAGGCTGCACCCAGGACGCAACTAGGGCGCCAGTAGTGCGCAACTAGGGCGCCACTAGTGCGCAAGTAGGGCGTAACTAAGGCGTATCTAGTGCTCAAATGAGGCGCAACTAGGGCGCAACTAGGGCGCAACTATGGAACAACTAGGGCGCAACTAGGATGCAACTAGGGCACAAGTAGGACACAAGTAGGGCACAAGTAGGGCGCAACTAGGGTGCAACAAGGGTGTAATAAGGGCGTAGATAGTGCCCAACTGAGGTGCAACTAGGGCGCAACTAGGACGCAACTAGGGCGCAACTAGGGTGCAACTAGGGCGCAACTAGGGCGCAACTAGGGCGCAAGTAGGATGCAACAAAGACGCAACTAGGGCGTAACTATGGCGTAGCTAGTGTTTAACTGAGGCGCAACTAGGGCGCAACTACGGCGCAACTAGGGCGTAACTAAGGCACAAGCAGGACCCAGCTAGGGTGCAATTAGGGCGCAAGTAGGGTGCAAGTAGGGTGCAACTAGGACGCAAGTAGGACGCAACTAGGACACAAGTAGGGCGCAACTAGGATGCAAATAGGGTGCAACTAGGGAGCAACTAGGGCGCAAGTAGGACACAAGTAAGACGCAACTAGGGCACAACTAGGGTGCAAGTAGGGCACAAGTAGGACGCAACTAGGGTGCAACTAGGACATAACTAGGTTGCATGTAAGGCGCACATAGAGAGCAAGTAGGGTGCAAGTAGGGCGCTACGAGGACGCAACTAGGGCACAAATAGGGCACATGTAGGAAGCAACTAAGGCGCAAATACGGCGCAACTAGGGCACAAGTAGGGCACAAGAACGGTTCAACTAGGGCGCAATTAGGGTGCAACTGGGGCGTAGCTAGTGTCCAACAAAGGCGCAACTAGGGTGCAACTAGGGTGCAAATAGGGCGCAACTGGGACGCAAGAAGGGCGCAGCTAGGGCGCAACTAGGGTGCAAGTAGGGTGCAAGTAGAACGTAACTAGGGTGCAACTAGGATGCAACTAGGGCGCAAGTAGGGTACAAGTAGGGCGCAAGTAGGGCGCAAGTACGTCGTAACTAGGGCACAACTAGGGTGTAACTAGGGCGCAACTACGGCGCAACTACGTCGCAACGAAGGCGCAAATAGGGCGCAAGTAGGATGCAAGCAGGGCGCAAACAGGGTGCAACAAAGACGTAACTAGGGCGCAAGTATGGCGCAAATAAGATGCAGGTAGGGCGCAACTAGGGCCCAAGTAGGTCGCAAATAGGGCGCAACTAGGACGCAAATAGGCAGCAACAAGGGCGCAAATGAGGTGCAACTAGGGCGCAACTAGGGCGTAACCAAGGCATAGCTAGTGTCCAACTGAGGCGCAACTTGGGCGCAATTAGGGCAGAAGTAGGACGCAACTAGGGCGCAAGTAGGGTGTAACTAGGGAGGAAGTAGGCCGCAAGTGGGGCACAACTATGGTGCAACTAGGGTGCAAGTAGGGCGCAACTAGGACGTAGCTAGTGTCCAACCTAGGCGCAACTAAGTCGGAACTAGAAGGCAAGTGGGGCGCACGTAGGGCGCAAGTCGGACGCAACTAGGGCGCACCTAGGACACAACTCGGGTGCAACTAGGACGCAAGTAGGGCGTAAGTAAGGTGCAACAAGGGCACAACAAGGGTACAACTAGAATACAAGTAGGGCACAACTATGGCGCAAGTAGGGTGCATGTAAGGAGCAACTAAGGCACAAGTAGGGTGTAACTAGGACGCAACTAGGATGCAACAGGGGCTCAACTAGGGCGCAACCAGGACGTAAGTAGGGTGCAAGTTGGGTGCAACTATGGTGCAAGTAGGGCGCAACTAGGGCACAACTAGGGCACAACTAGGGTGCAACTAGGAAACAACTAGGGCGCAACTAGGGCTCAACTAGGGCGCAACTAGGGCGCAAGTAGGGCGCAAGTAGGGTTCAACTAAGGTGCCACTAGGACGCAACTAGGGCGTAGCTAGTGTCCATCTAAGGTGTAACTAGCATGCAACTAGGACGCAAGTAGGGCGCAACTAGGACGCAAGTAGGGCGCAACCAGGGTGCAACTAGGGCACAACTAGGGCGCAACTAGGGTGCAAATAGGGAACAACTAGGATGCAAATAGGGCGCAACAAGGAGGTAGCTAGTGTCCAACTAAGGCACAAATAGGACGCAACTAGGACGCAACTAGGGCACAACTAGGGACAAGTAGGGCAAAAGTAGGGTGTAAGTAGGACGCAACTAGGACGCAACTAGGGCGCACCTAGGGCGGAGCTAGTGCCCAACTAAGCACAACTAGGGTGCAACTAGCGCGCTACTAGGACGCAACAAGCACGGAACTTAGGCGCAACTAGGGCGTAATAAGGACGCAAGGAGTGTGAAACTAGGGAAAATATTAGGGTGCAACTAAGATGCAACTAGGGCACAACTAGAACGCAACTTAAGGCGTAGCTAGTGTCCAACTGAGGCGCAACTAGGGCGCAACTAGGGCACAACTAGGGCGCAAGTAGGGTGCAACTAGGCTGCAAGTAGGACACAAGTAGGACGTAAGTACGGCGCAACTATGGTACAACTTGGGCGCAAATAAGGTGCAACTAGGGCTTACGTAGGGCGCAACTAGGACGCAACTAGGGCGCAACTAGGGCGCAACTAAGGCGCAACTAGGGCACAATTAGGGCGCAAGTTGGGTGCAACTAGTGCGCAACTAGGGCGCAAATAGGGTGCAAGTAGAGCGCAAGTAGGCCGCAACTAGGATGCAAGTAGGGCATAAGTAGGGCACAAGTAGGGTACAAGTAGGGCGCAAGTAGGACACAAGTAGGGCGCAAGTAGGGCGCAACTAAGTGTAACTTGGATGCAAGTAGGGCGCAAGTAGGGTGCAACTAGGGCAGAACTAGGGCGCAACAAGGGTACAACTAGGGTACAACTAGGGTGCAACTAGGGTGCAACAAGGGCGTAGCTAGTGCCCACTGAGGCACAACTTGGGTACAACTAGGGTGCAACTAGGGTGCAACTCGGGCGCAAGAAGGGCGCAGGTAAGGTATAAGTAGGGTACAACTAGGGCACAACTAGGGCGCAACTAAGCCGTGGTTAGGGTCCAACAGAGGCGCAACTAGGGTGCAACTAGGACGCAACTAGGACGCAACTTGGTCGCAACTACGGCGCACGTAGGGCGCAAGTAGGACGCAAGTAAGGTGCAAATAGGGTGCAACTAGGGAGCAACTAGGGCGTAGGTAGTGCCCAATTGAGGCGCAGCAATGGTGCAATTAGGGCGCATTAGGGCGCAATTGGGGCGCAAGTAGTGTGCAACTAGGGCACAAGTAGGGTGTAACTAGAGGGCAACTAGGGCGCAACTGGGGCGCAAGTAGGCCGCAAGTAGGACACAAGTAGGGCACAACTAGGGTGCAACTAGGGTGCAACTAGGGCACAAGTAGGGCGCAAGTAGGACGCAACTAGGACGTAAGTAGGGCGTAACTAGGGTGCAACTAGGCCACAACTAGGAATGACCAACTAGGGCACAACTAGGGTGCAAGTAGGGCACAAGTGCGGCGCAACTAGGGCACAACTAGGGCGCAACTAGGGTGCAACAAGGATGCAAGTAGGGGGCAACTAGGGCGTAACTAGGACAAAACTAGGACGCAATTAGGGTGCAAGTAGGGCATAATTAGGGAACAACTAGGGCGCAACTAGGGCTCAAGTAGGACGCAAGTAGGGCGCAAGTAGAACGTAACTACAGCGCATTTAGGAAGCAACTAGGGCACAGGTAGGACGCAAGTGGGGCGCAACTAGGGTGCAACTAGGGTGCAACTAGGGTGCAACTAGGGCATAGCTAGTGACCAACTGAGGTGCAACTAGGGCGCAACTAGGGCGCAAGAAGAGTGCAACTAGGGCACAAGTAGGACGCAAGTAGGGCGCAAGTAGGGCGCAACTACGGTGCAATTAGGGCGCAACTAGTCCGCACCTAGGGCATAGCTAGTCCCTAACTGAGGCGTAACTTCGGTGCATCTAGGGCGCAACTAGGACACAACTAGGACGCAAGTACGGCACAACTAGGGCGCACGTAGGTTGCAAGTAGGGCGCAACTAGGGGACAACCAGGGTGCAACTAGGACACAACTAGGACGCAAGTAGGGCGCAAATAGGATGCAAAAAGGGCACAAGTAGGGCGCAACTAGGGCTCAACTAGGGCACAAGTAGGGCGGAACCATGGTGCAACGAGGACGCAACTAGGGCACAAGTAGGGTGCAAGTAGGGCACAAGTAGGACGTAAGTAGGGCACAAATAGGACACAAGTAGGACGCAAGTAGGGCGCAACTAGGGCGCAACTAGGACGCAAGTAGGACGCAACTAGGGCGCAAATACGGCGCAACTAGGGCGTAAGTAGTGTGCATGTAGGACGCAACTAGGGCGCAACTAGGGCGTAACTAGGGCGTAGCTAGTACCCCACTGAGGCATAACTAGTGCACAACTAGGGCTCTAGTAGGGCGCAACAAGGGCGCAAGTAGGGTGCAACTAGGGTGGAAGTAGGGCGCAAGTGGGGGACAACTAGGGCACAACTAGGGTACAACTAGGACACAACTAGGACGAAAGTGGGATGCAACTAGGGCACAAGAAGGGCACAACTAGGGCGCAACTAGGGCGCAAATAGGGTGCAAATAGGACGCAAGTATGGCAAAAGTAGGACACAACTAGGGCGCAACTAGGGCGCAAGTAGGGCGCAAGTAGGACGCAAGTATGGTACAACTAGGGTGCAACTAGGGCACAACTAGGCCGCAAGTAGGGCGCAACTTGGGCGCAATTAGGGTGCAACTAAGGCGTAGCTAGTGTCCAACTGAGGTGCAACAAGGGCGTAAATAGGGCGCAAGTAGGGCGCACGTAGGTCGCAACTAGGATGCAACTAGGGCGTAACTAGGGCGCAACTAGGGCGCAACTAGGGCATAGCTAGGGCGCAACTAGGGCAAAACTAGCGAGTAAGTAGGGCGCAACAAGGTTGTAACTAGGGCGTAACTAGGGTGCATCTAGGGCACAACAAGGGCGTAGCTAGTGCAAAACTGAGGTACAACTAGGGCGCAACTAGGATGCAACTAGGGTGCAAGTAGGGCACGACTAGGAAACAAGTAGGATACAAGTAGGACGCAACTAGGGCGCAACTAGGGCGCAACTAGGGCGCAAGTAGGGTACAAGTAGGACGCAACTAATGTGCAAGTATGGCACAAGTAGGGTGCAAGTAGGGCGCAACTAGGGCGTAACTAGGGCGTAACTAGGGTGCAAGTAGGACGCAAGTAGGATGCAACTAGGGTGCAACTAGGGTACAAATAAGGCGCAACTAGGGTGTAACTAGGGTGCAAGTAGGGCGTAGCTAGTGCCCAACTGAGGTGCAACTAGGGTGCAACTAGGTCGCAACTAGGGCGCAACTAGGGTGCAAGTAGGGTACAAGTAGAGCACAAGTAAGGCGCAACTAGGTTGCAACTAGGAGGTCGGTCACACCTCAACCGCTGGCCCCTTAAAACACAAAAGGCGGGAAATTTTTGATAAAATTCTTGGTATGGACGCACGAGATGAATGCCTCCGTACGGTGACTCACGACGATGCTTTCATGCATTCCCTCCAAGTCCGGCCCTGTCCACCGGCCTGGTCGGAGTCAAGTGGGCTGGAGCACATCGGCGCCCACCCTCCCCATGGGCAGGGTGGCCTCCGCTCGGCAACCAGGGAAGAGGGACCGGAGGGAAGGCCAACGGACCCCACCGTAGGCCACCGGTCCATGGCCCATCAGAAGCGCGCGCTTGTCATCTGAAGCCATCGTAGAGCATGTCTCTACGGACGAAGGCATCTCATACGTCCATACCAGAATTTTGATTAAAATTCTCAAGCCTTTTGTGTTTTGAGGAGCCACCGGATGAGGTCTGACCGAGCTCTAGGTTGCAACTAGGGCGTAGCTAGTGCCCAATGGAGGCGCAACTAGGGCGCAACTGGGGTGCAAATAGGCCACAACTAGGGTGCAATTAGGGCGCAACTAGGACAGAAATAAGGCGCAAAAAGGACGCAACTAGTACCCAACTAGGGCACAACTAGGGTGCAACTAGGGCGTAGCTAGTGCCCTACTAAGGCGCAACTTGGGCGCAAGTACGGCGCAACTAGGGCGCAACTAGGGTGCCACTAGGGCACAAGTAGGGCACAACAAGGGCGCAAGTAGGGTACAACTAGGGCACAACTAGAACGTAAGTAGGGTGCAAGTAGGGCGCAAGTAGGGCGCAAGTAGGGTACAAGTAAGGTACAAATAGGGCGCAAGTAGGGCGCAAGTAGGGCGCAACTAGGGCGCAACTAGGACGCAAGTAGGACGCAACTAGGGCGCAAATAGGACACAACTAGGACGCAAGTAGGGCGCCAGTAGGGCGCAACTAGGGCGCAACTAGGGTGCTACTAGAGCGTAGCTAGTGTCCAACTACGGTGCAACTTCGGTGTAACTAGGACGCAACTAGGGCCCAACTAGGGTGTAACTAGAGCGCAACAAGGACGCAAGTAGGGTGCAAGTAGGACACAAGTAGGGAGCAAGTAGGCCGCACCTAGGGTGCAACTAGGGCACAACTAGGGCATAAGTAGGGTACAAGGAGGGCACAAGTAGGGTGCAACTAGGGCGCAACTAGGATGTAACTAGGGCGCAAGTAGGACGCAGGTAGGGCGAAACTAGGACGCAAGTAGGGCGCAACTAGGGTGCAACTAGGACGCAACTAGGGCAGAACCATGGTGCTACTAGGGTGCAAGTAGGTTGCAAGTAGGGTGCAACTAGGGCGGAACTAGGGTACAAGTAGGGTGTAAGTAGGTTACAACTAGGGCACAACTAGGGTGCAAATAGGACGCAACTAGGGCGCAAGTAGGTCTCGAGTAGTTTGCAACTAGGGAGTAACTAGGACGCAACTAGGGTGCAACTAGGGCGCAACTAGGGCCAAACTAGGGTGCAACTAGTGTGCATGTTGGGTGCAAGTAGGGTGTAACTAGGGCGGAATAACTGCACAACTAGGGTGTAACTAGGACGTAGCCAATGCCCAACTGAGACGCAACTAGGGCGCAACAAGGGCGCAATTAGGACACAACTAGGGCGCAAGAAGGGTGCAACTAGGGCGCAACAAGGGCGCAAGGGCGCAAACTAGGGTGCAACTAGGGCAAAACTATGGCGCAACTAGGGTGCAAGTAGCACACAACTAGGGCGCAAGTAGGACGCAAGCAGGGTGCAACTAGGACGCAACTAGGAAGCAACTAGGGTGCAAGTAGGGCGCAACTAGGACGCAACTAGGACGCAAGTAGGGCGCAACTAGGGCACAAACAGGACGTAGCTAGTGCCCAACTGAGGTGCAACTAAGGCGCAATTAGGCTGCAACTAGGCTCCAACAAGTGCGCAACTAGGACGCAACTAGGACGCAACTAGGGTGCAAGTATGGAGCAACTAAGGCCCAACTAGAACGTAACTAGGGCGTAACTAGGGTGCAACTAGGGCATAGCTAGTGTCCAACTGAGGCGTAACCAAGGCGCAACTAGGGCACAACTAGGGTGCAACTAGGACGCAAGTAGGGCACAACTTGGGTGCAACTTAGGCGCAAGTAGGGCGCAACTAGGGTGCAACTAGGATACAAGTAGGGTGCAACTAGGGCACAAGTATGGCGCAACTAGGGCGCAACTTAGGCGCAACTAGGGTGCAACTAGGGCGCAAGTAGGACGCAAGTAGGGTGCAACTAGGGCGCAACTAGGGCGCAACTAGGACGCAACTAGTGTGCAAGTAGGGGGCAAGTAGGGCCCAAGTAGGGTGCAACTAGGGTGCAAGTAGGGCGCAACTAGGACGCAACTAGGGCGTAGCTAGTGCCCAACTGAGGCGCAACTAGGGCGTAACTAGGGCGTAACTAGGGCGCAAGTAGGACGCAAGTAGGACGGAAGTAGGACACAACTCGGGTGCAACTAGGGCGTAACTGGGGCGTAACTAGTGTCCAACAGAGGTGCAACTAGGTTGCAACTAGGGCGCGCGACTAGGGCGCAACTAGGGTGCAACTAGGGCGCAACTAGGGCGTAACTAGGGTGCAAGTAGGGTACAACTAGGCTGCAACTACGGCGCAACTAGGGCGTAACAAAGGCGAAACTAGGGCGTAGCTAGCGTCCTACTGGTGCACAACTAGGGCGCAACTAGGGTGCAACTAGGGCGCAACTAGTGTACAAGTAGGGCGCAACTAAGGCACAAGTAAGACGCAAGTAGGGCGTATCTAGGGCACAACTAGGACGCAACTAGGACACGAGTAGGGTACAAGTAGGGCGCAACTAGGGCGTACGTGAGACGCAAGTAGGGCGCAAGTAGGGCACAACTAGGGTGCAACTAGGACGCAACAAGGGCGCAAAAAGGGTACAAGTAGGACACAACTAGGACGCAAGTAGGGCGCAACAAGGACACAACTAGGGTGCAACTAGGGTGCAACGAGTATGCAACTAGGCAAAGCTAGTGCCCAACTGAGGCGCAAGTAGGGTACAACTAGGCTGCAACGGAGCGCAACTAGGGTGCAAGTAGGGTACAAGTAGAGCACAAGTAGTGCACAACTAGGGTGCAACTAGGGCGTAGCTAGTGTCCAACTATGGCTTAACTAGGGCGCAACTAGGATGCAAATAGGGAACAACTAGGACGCAACTACGGTGCAACTAGGGCAGAAGTAGGGCGCAAGAAGGGCGCAACTAGGGCGCAACTAGGGCACAACTAGGGCGCAACTAGGGCGTAGCTAGTGCCGAACTGAGGCGCAACTTGAGCGCAACTAGGACGCAACGAGGGTGCAACTAGGGCGCAAGTAGGGCGCAACTAGGGCACAAGTAGGGTGGAAGGAGGGCGCAAGTAGTGCACAATTAGGGTGCAACTAGGGTGCAACTAGGGCACAACTAGGACGTAAGTACGGCACAAGTAGGGCACAAGTAGGATGCAATTAGGGCGCAACTAGGGCGCAAGTAGGACATAAGTAGGACGTATCTAGGGCACAAGTAGGACACAACTAGGGTGCGGCTCTGTTGGGGTATCCACCTTTGAGCCGCATGGATTTATGGTTGACTTGTTATTTCACTATCTCTCTTCCGGCATCGTCCAGTTTGATGGCCCACCTGCCACTCTTACGTTTGATCCTGTGTCAAAATCCCCAAATGGCAGGTTAACATCATGCCTAGCCACCAGACTGCTCAGTTCACACTTCCATGTACGATCGTGAAAACAGGTTTCAACTGTGCCGTTTAAAATAAAACAGACCTTAGCGATAGACCGTGGCACCCCATTGATAATCTCTCATTTGCCGCAAGAGTATTGCCCAAGGGCATGGACTAGGGCCGGGGCCGGCTAGTCGTCCAGTTGTCAAGAGCGGTCAACCTTGTCACAATTTCCTATCTCCTCTCTCTCTCTCTCTCTCTCTCTCTCTCTCTCT
>SZWC01001109.1:0-10886 GCA_023375785.1 Penium margaritaceum
ACAGTACTAAGACGAGTACAACAACAAGTGCAACAACAAACGTGACACAGACACAGTCACACCCCACACTCAACCACTCTCAGGCAAGGGTTGAAGTCCAACAGAATGAATGGCCACCAGCAACTTTTTGCGTTCTAGTGCCTTCGTCAAGAAGTCAACACGCTACATGTTTGTGCCAACCCAAATGACGGAGATCACGTGTCGCTCCACCAGATCATGCACAGAGTGATGCTCAACCGCAATGCGCTTTGTGCAAGCATGAAAGACACCAGAGTTCTCAGCAATGGCAAGAGCACTCTGGCTGTTGCAACGAAGCACAATGGCGGGTTTTTAACTGGCCAAGCTCAAGGAACAGGCGCTACAGCCATACCGTCTCAGCAGCCCCTGCACCCTAAGCAACGTACTCTATCTCCGATGAGCTACATGTAATGCAGCCCTGCTTCCCGCTGCGCTAAGACACAGCGGTCCCACCGAGCAGGAACACGTAACCGATGCGGCTGCGTCCATTTGTGCTCCAGGCCCAGTCGTTGTCAGTGGAGCCGTCAAGGACCACTGAACACTACCGACAAAAGCAGAGTCCGAGGTACGGAGTGGAGACCAGGTACCGCACCACTCGCACAGCCGCCTGAAGGGCTCTAGCGCATGGAGCTTGTGAAAAACTGGTCAANTCATGAGTGAGAGGTGTGGAAGCCGTGGGCACTGCGCCAAGAAGTTCGCTGAAGCGTTCCCTCACAACACATGCGTATCGGGCCTGATGCAGGAGTAGAGTACGACGTATGTGGTCTCGCACGATCTCCATGCCAAGAAACACCACTGCAAGACCAAGGTCCTTCATCCTGTAGGCAATCTAGAGGACAGTCTTGGTCTCCTTCACGGCCTCCAATGAAGGAGACGCGATCTGAAGGTCGTCGACATAGACCAGGATGGTAGTGAATCGCTCAGGCATCCGTCGGATGAAGAGAGAAGGATCTGCCTCGCTCCGTACATATCTCGCAGGAGTCAGCTTCCCAGTAATCTCCTGGTTCCAACACTATGGAGACTGCTTGAGGCCGTACAAGGACTTGCGCAAGAGCGAGACCTTATCACCGTCCTCAAAGCCGGGTGGCTGAGCCACGTAAATCTCTTCATCCAGAGAGCCATGGAAGAACGCATTGTTCACATCCATCTGGTGCAGTTCCCAGTCATGCTGAGCCACTACACCGAACAGAGCTCGAGGTAAGGTCATGCGGCCGACAGGGGCAAAGGTGTCAGTGTAATCGATGTCCTCAATCTGAGAGTACCCCTAAACGACCAAGCAAGCCTTGTGGCATTCGAGTGAGCCATCCAGCTTCACTTTTTTGCGAATGACCCACTTGACCTGAATAGCCTTCCTCCCAGGTGGAAGGTCGACTAGCTCATGAAATCCGTGCTCTTGGGTGGCGCGAAGCTCATCCTCGCAGGCAGCACGCCAAGCGTCATCATCCCGTGACGAGAGAGCTTCCCTCACTGTGCCTGGGTCAGGTGCCATAGAGGGAGAACTCTACGTGGCAAAAGCGCACGCCGCAGTGCTATGTTTGATGACCAAAAGATCGGCTGCTGCATCACAAGCGATATGAAACTCGCGAGTGACGAGGTCGTGCCCTACGGGACACACTGGATGTACCTTAGTGTGCTCAGTGCGCACACTCACACCTTGGGCCTTTGAGCCGGGATCACCACTTGCGATGCTATGACCGAAGCACCTGGGTGCGGGACCAGACACCCGCTCAGCTCCGGATTCCAATGGTCGAAGACAACCGACTAGCTCATGGGAGTAACCCGGGCTCAAGGGGCGCACCTCAGGCTGAGGAACGAGAAAAATCGAAGCTTGGAAGGGCTGAGGCAAGGGAGCTGGTGATGCTGTACGAGGAGATGCGGGTGTGGAGGACACGTGGCTCGGTGTGACCGTAGGAGCAGTTGAGGCAGGTCCACGCACAGAGGCAAGAGTGCCAACGGACACAGGTACGGTCACAGGATCATGGGTACCTGTGGGGTGCGAGGGGACAAGGGTAGAAGCCAGCAATGTAGGAGAGATCTCTGGACCGACATCGATGATCGTTGGGTCATCAAGAGGCGGAGAAGTGGAGGGAGCTCCAACGGACACATCAGCCTAGTGAGTGGTGCTTGCAGGCACAGAATCCCCTATCTGTCAAGAAACTTCACATGTGGGAACATGTGTGATGGACAGCGACATGATTGAAATTAGATCACGGTAGGTGAGGGACTCAAAGTACACTTCTGTAATCCCACTGTTGTAAGTAGAGTATTGGAAGCCCACTTTTTTTTTCTGTCATGTCATGCTATTCTTTCATGGACAGGACATTCTGATGACAAACCATGTCACAGCCCAAAGAAGGAGAAGGGTATGTCCAAGGAGCCGGCGGAGGGCATGTTCTTCGACAACATGGACGCCGCTCGGGCGTTTGTGGAGGACTAAGCGGTTGACAACTGCTTCGGTCTGAGTGGGTGCACAGGGAGCCTGCACGATTCCACGTCGCGTGCGCCAAGGCAAACAACAAGGGTTGTACCTGGCTCCTCCGGGCTCGTGTTACAAGCAAGTTTGGACACATGACCATGTCAACTACGCCGACGGACACAAGTGTTTCCCTACCATTGGCCACAGCAATCCGGCGTGGCAGAAGGGATGGGTGGCCTGCAAAACATCAGAGGCCTTGCGACGTGACCCTATAGCTTCAACAACCAACCTGCGATAGGTACTCCACGAACGGACCAGCGTGAATATTTCCAACAACACGCTCTACCGTTTCAAGACACCCACCCAAGAAAACTTGATGGGCAAGAAGACCAACATGTGGAGCCTCTTTCTCTCATACGTCAATGAGGTGTGTACAGACATACACTTTTAAGCCGTTGCAGTTTGGTTGTGAGACACCTTTCATGTCTATTCACATGTGCATATCCATGTGCTGAGTGCAGCTAAAAGGCGTGGACCTAGGTACACACGCTGTCGTGCACGAGGACAAGAACGGTACCTTCTTGTCTTTCATCACTCCAGGTGCCGCCGGGACCGGCTTTCACCACAGTTGCCGGATTTTGACTATGGATGCAACACATCTAAAAAAGGGGCACAAGCAGGTTCTCTTGCTTGCTGTTTTTTTATGCCAACGACCATGCAGTGCCCATGCCGTGGGAACTTGTGCCGACGGAGGATGAGAAGGGGTGGAAGTTTTTTAGCTCTCAACTAGCCCTCGCTTATCCCACTGATGCACAGTCCGGCATTTGCATCATCACGGATAGCGAGAAGGGCTTGGAGAAAGTGCTACAAAAGAACCTTAGTGGTGCAACACACACCTACTACACATGGCACTTGCGCAAGAACGTCTGCACTTCCTGCGAGAAAGACCGCACACTGGGCATGAAAGTGTGCGTATGCACTCAATGTCAAGCAATGGGAGAAGGCTACCACACACATGTGCAAAGTGAGTGCCTCTGCATATGCATACCTCTTTGGAAGGCAAGGGGTGGATGGGAGTGTGGTGGGGGGTTCTTCTAGAGAAGTGGACATGCCTCCAGTGCCCTCTGGGCAGAGGAGGTCACACCACCTTCTCTGGGCAGAGGAGATCACGCAGCAGAGAGCCGGAACATGCGCATTACAACATATTGCAAGCTCTATCCATACTACTGTTTTTTCAGCATCTACCCCTTTGTGCAACTCATGTTCCATGCTCGGCATGCCCAGGCTAAAGGAGTGCAGACATCGTTGGCCCTTGCCCAAACTGACCGACTGCTCCACTGTCTTGCATTGGCATGTGAGTACACCATGATGAAGGAGGGCCCCAACACCGCAACAGTGGAGGGCCCAAAAAACAATGTGCGCCAGGTTGATTTGATGGAGAAGACTTGCAGCTGTGGCCAGTGGAAGGAGTTTGGACTGTCTTGTCGGCATGCATGCGCTTTTTTGCTGACCAAGCGCATTAAGGCAGAGAACTTGGCTGACCTTGGGCTCATCCACATGGCGTTCCGTCGGGCATACAACAACCCCTCCCCTCTCCAATGGCGAAGAACATACGGCCAGTCGAACCCCTGTGGTTGCAACCGGGACCTATGCGTGGGAAGGGCCGCCCACGTAGCACACAGAAAGACCGTGAGACCTTGCACAAAAAGCACTTCATTTGCCCATGGTGTGGGCAAAAGGGGCATACCAAGATACGTTACAAACACCTGCCTGCTCCAAGCCCTGCCCACGCTGCAGCAAGGGGGTATGATGGAGGTTTAGAGGCGGTTGCAGCACAGGCTGCAGCATCCTTGGAGGCACGTGCAAATGCCTCCATGAAGGTGGTTGCTCCGCTTGCAGCGTATGCCAGTGGTAACGTGGAGTACCACCCCGAGGCTCCGCCTCGGGATGACGACAATGTTGAGGATTATGGTGCAGAAAGTGATGACTCTGGTGCATACTCCCCTCCTGTTGGTGATGATGGTGAGATGGTGACACAGGATGAGCACACCCATCAGTTGAATGAGGAGGAGACAGAGTGGTAGGAGATGTCCAAGAAAGAGCCAGAGGAGGCACAATGAGGTGAGTGTATGTTTGGTTTGTCTTTGTGCCTTCCGTTAGACAACTTTCATGCAGCATACCTCCTATGATTTGCATCACTAATACTTGGTTTTGCTCATGTGCAGGATGAAGTGTGCTGGATACTGAAGATTGAACAAACCATTCAGTCAGGTGGCTCACAGTTCACTAGGAAATGGGGGTTTTGGGTTAGGCAGAAGGTTAGGGTTAGGCTGATGCACAATAGTTCATTGCATGTGGGCGGGGGGCAGTGGTGTCCATGTTTCAAAAAACAGACATGGCGGCCAACATTCAGGCAACGAGTCAGAGGTATTCTACGACGCTGAACACTGTCAGCCGTGGGATCAGCTGTGTCCTATGTGTGACATTGTTCACTTTCTCCGAGGGTTGATTCGTGAACTATTCAAGGAGATCACATATCCAACCTTTAGTGTGTGTAGTGTTTAGTCATTGACATTTGCATATTGGAGTTTTCCCAAGCCTGTTTCCCTTTGCAAATTTGGTCCTTTCTCTTGCCATGATGATTAACAACTACTGCCAAAGAAAGGTTCATTATGGTGACTAATGTTGAATAAGAACAAAGTACAGCCTTGTTGACTGTTCCTTGTGTTGACACTAATGTCTCACTTTGTGTATGATAACAATAGCAGATCTACTTTTAATCCAATCTGAAGGAAAATTTTCACAATCAACTTCATCAAAAAGCACAGGGGGCTATCTGTTAGAGCCTCCACAACCACCCATAGCCAACTAAAAAGATGACGACAACATGCACTCACAATTGTCCTGGCTGTTACATTGGTCATGAAGTGTTCTATTTCGGCTGCTATATTGGTCATTAGTTCATCCACATGTACGCTGAAGAAGTGGTAATTCAGTTGTTATCATGTGCTCCTTAATCACAATAAGGGTGAAATTTTTATCATTTCACGTGAGAGTACTTGAGCCCAAAATTCCCGGCAAATCGCAGCATTTTTGCTCATGAAGTGTCCTGTTTTGGCCGCTACATTGGTCATTTCTTCGTCCAAAAATACCCTAAAGAAGTGGACATTCAGTTACTTTAATGCGGACTAATAATCCCAATGAGGGTGGTATATTGTTCGTTTCATGTGAATACACTTAAGCCCAAAGTGCCCGGCAAGTAGTCATGTAGAACACCTATGACATAGCTAGACGATGACGATTGTCACAACCGCGAACATGGAATTGGCCACACCAACCTCCATTGCGCCCAATTGGGTGGACAGTACAACAGGCGGGCATCGGGTGCCCGCATGCCCAACTACCAAGACATGGTGTATGGGTCGGCGGGTGTTTTTGGGCTCACAATGTCCCATGCGCATTTCATCTTCGCCCACTTGTTGGTTTTTTCCGCGTCTCTCATTGTGCTATGTTCTGTCCTCTTGGATTTTGTACATCGGCGTGTAGATGACTGACAGCGAGACTTGAAGCCGCTGGAGTGTCGTCTGGTCGAGCCGACGCACGCTGAGGCCTATACGCAGTTCGCTGGAGCCTCCTCCCTGCATCAATGTGCTCAGCTCCAGTCGGCTGACCTCCTTGGCGGTCGAGCCGCCAGCAGTCACTGCCACTGCAGAGGCTGTCTGCGTGCATGCAGTGCTGGATCTGACTGTGCTATTTCGTCTGTAGCATCATGCTCTGCCTAGGGTCCATGTTTCATGTTGCGTGGCACTGTTTGGCCCTATGGACCACCGTAGGCACTCCCTGGGTTCAGGCAGTCATAACTCTTTGCTACTGTTTTTTTAGCTGTTTCTGTCCACATGACTGCGTTCAGAGCGTTGGTATTATGGTATGGTCCACTTTTCACGCAAAACGGACGACGCCCGGGTTTTGGGCTGTCTGCCGTCTGGCAGGGCTCACTCAGAAAATCCTGCCTGCCAGAAAATAGGTCTAGGACTATTTTTTGATTGGCTGGTTAGCTGAGTAACAAGCTCTACAGAGCTGGGAGGGGGAGCTAGAACTTGGAGGGGTCTCCCATTGTTGTTCATTCTTCACTTCCAGTTTTCATCTGCTTTCTGGCACAAACACTGGGGCGTGCACTTTTGAGTAACAAACCCAGAGCATTCAGACTTAACCTCTAGAGCAGCGGACTAAGAGGGTAGCAGACTAAGCAACGAGCGTAGAAGCCAGCACCTTGCATCAACAGCACTGCTGCCCCAACCTACTGCTCATCATTTTGAGCTTCGTATCAGAGCCAGAGCGTAGCAGCAGCAGCAGAAGACTGGCGTACAGGTGCCAGACAACGCCGGCGCACCTCCATATGCGCCAGTGCAAGGGGAATCTGCCGGATTTTTTCCGGCAGCATTGAACAGCCTGGTGGTGGCGTCAAAATCTTCCCCTCGGCCATTGGGCTAGCGATAGCTAGCAGCACCAGCTCGCGATAGCTAGCAGCAGCAGCAGTAGCAGCAGCCCGCAGCAGCAACAGCCGGCGGGAGCAGCGGCAGCAGCGCGCAGCAGCCAACAGCGAGTAGCAGCAGCAGCCGGCAGCAGCAGCAGCAGCAATGAGCAGCAGCTAGCAGCTGCAGCAATCAGCAGCGGTAGCTGTAGCCACAGTGATCCGCAACCCGCTGCAACAGCATCTGCAGCCTGCAACAGCAGTGGCTGTAGCTGCAACTGCTCGCAGCTCACTGCCCGCAGCAAGCTACGAGTAGCGGGCTTGCTGCTCGCGGCCCGCAGCAAGCAGCGAGCAGCGAGTAGCGAGCTCGCTGCTTGCTGCTTGTGGCTCACAGTGAGCAGTGAGCACGCTATGCAACCAGAAAATAGACTAAGAAAAAAATCCCCCACCCCACAGGTGCCATTGTAGTTGTTGCTGCTGCCATCACGGCTGCTGCAGCAGTCATGGCAGAAACAGCAGCACGTGGTAGCCCAACAGTAGCAGCACCAGTAGCGACTGTTGCAGCCCCCATCGCAGCAGCAACAGCAGCAACAGCCATGGCAACAATAGTAACATCAGCAATAGGAGCAGCAGCAGCAGCTGTAGTAGCAAACCGGCAACAGCAGCAGCAGTAGTAGTAGTAGCAACAGCAGCAGCAGCAGTTGCAGCTACAAAAACTCTAGCTGACCCCCTGTGGCGGACGCAACAGCAGCTTCAGCAACAGCAACTGCTGAGGTCAGCAACTTTTCTGCTACAGTGTCATTGCTGACATCACTACTGACATCATCAACAAAAAATACCAGCAACCCTGCAGATACTCTGCAGCATTGCTCAAGTCCACCATCTCAGGGTGACAACACTACTGACGTCAGTGCTCACATCAGCAGCACAAAAGAAAGAAAAAAAAAACAAAAAAAAAACAAAGGAGGGTGAAAACAAAGGGGGCCAAACAACATGGCCACTAGCCCCAGTGGGGAGGGGTCCACCTCTGGTGGGGGGACCCCTCGTCCCCCTTTCTTGCAGTAGCTGTAGTAGCTATAGTAGCAGCAACAACAGCAAAAGCAGCAACAACAACAAGAATAACAACAGCAAGAGCAGCAACAGCAGCAGTAGGAGCAGCAACAGCAGCAGGAGGAGGAGCAGCAGCAACAGCAGCAGCAACTTGCAAACTCGGTCGTCAGTCACTCTGACCCGAGAGATCCTCTCACTGCTCTGTGTCAGCAGCTCACAACATTGACACAGCAGCTAACGGGTTTACAACTGCCGCCACCCCCACCGCCACAGTAGTCGTAGTAGTAGCATCATCAGCCGCCACCGCCGCAACAGCATCAGTAGCCACCACTGCTGCAGCAGCAGCCACCCCCGCAGCAGCCGCACTAACCTCAATAAGCATCGTTTGCTCCACCAGGATATGCGAGCCCTACGATTTCCTTCGCCACGCAATACCTTGCACAGCAACGCACCCTACGCCAACAACAGACGGTGACATCAGTCCTGAGCCCCACTTTGGGTGCTCACCGCAGGCCAAAGGGCTTTGAAATCCCACCGCCATCGCTTCAGCCTGGTGACCAGTTCCAAAGCTTGGAACTCAACTTCTGGATCTGGGCACAGGGCAAGAGCCTATGGGCTTACTATGTCCTGCCCTGCGACTCCACCAAGGCCGACCAATAAGGTTGCACACCGGTACGTAACCGTGTTTTGAGAATGGAACCGGAACCGCAGTTCCGGTTCTAGCTTAGAATCTGAACCGCAGTTCCGGTTCCGGAACCGCGGTTCCTCATGGAACCGCAGTTCCGATCACGGTTCCATAGAAGTCCCCCTCGTACGCAAGGACCATGAAGAATGATCAGCTACCACTATCATGCTCTTTTTCCAAAACAACAAGGAAAAGCTCCTTCAGTCCTCCTCTATTGTACGTTGGTATGTGATTGGAGTGCTCACAGGGCCTCTAAAGGTGCCACATCAGCAAATAAAGCCCAAAACCACGCCCCTCCCTACTTGTTTCCCCCTCCAAAGACCCAGGTTCAGGAACTGCGGTTCCTCAAACCTGTGTGCACCCTTACCACCCAGGTCTAGGACGCCGGTCGCGCCGTGCGTGCTCTCGTCCCTGTCGCCCCTCCAGTCACACGCCTTGCCCTTGATCCTTTCCTTGGCGACCTCACCACCGTAGTCCTCCCTGATCCAACAGCCACCTGGCACGTACTCACGTGCCCTCATTGCCTGTCTAGTGATGTTGAGACCAGCCGCTTGCTCCGGGAGTTCAACTCCCTTCACATGGGGGAGACCGAGACGGTCACCTCCTACTGGCAGCGCGTAGAGGACCTACTCCGCCGCCTTGGAGACGCCGCGCCACCCTCCCTCTGTGCACTCCCGACCATCAAGCACGGCGCCACTGACTCCTTCTCCGACGTCTTCGTCCACTACTCTCAGAACGTTCTCACAACGATGGCTGCCCAGGGTATTCTTATGCCCCGGGCGTACGAGCTTTCCCTCCGCATTGAGGAAGCTTGTCAAGAGTCGCACATCCATCGCACGGAGTCCCTTACCTCCTCTGTCGCCACCTCTCTTGCTGTTACCTCAGTGACTGTTGCCGCCCCAGTCGCAGTAGTATCTTCCGGTGCCCCCTCATCTTGCAAGAAGAAGAAGAAGGGTAAGAAGGGCAAAGGTAATCAATAGCAGACCAGCGGATCAGGCAGCGCCAACCTCGTCTGCCACAACTGTGGCCAGTCAAGACACGGGTGGTACACGTGTCCGCTCCCGACTGACGAGGCTCGTGTCATCTCCACTATGCGTCGCCACCGTGAGTTCCGTCTTGTCAACCGGCCTGAGGCAAACGGACTAGAAAACAGGGCCGACACAATAGCACCTGCCGTCCGCTCCTAGCATTTCAGCTAGGAGAAGATATCACCCTCAGGATCACGGTTCCACACTGAGCAATTCCTAGGCAATCACTTGCTAGCAACTGTGTCCACTTAACACTTGGTCACTTTTGCGCGAGGTGCTAGTCAAAGACTAACTCCTGGGGCTTAGACCAACCAGTGTCTTCTTTATACTGTTCCTTAGTTGGACAACTCTGTGAGGAGCATCTAAGGCCAGATTGTGTAATTAGAATGAGGAATGAGCCTGGTACATATAGTCCTAGGCCTGGCTTCTAAGGTGTGTGGGTAGTGACACTTTTGGGGTGGTCACTCCACACCACCTCACCAGTCCGCCAATTGGCGCATCCACTGACCGCCAAGTGGCGCACTCTCCTCATGCATGGAGAAATGTCTAAGAAACTTCCCCTGTGCTAGAAGGTCAAAAAACCTCCTGCGCACATCAAGGCTCGATCGCAGGACCTGTTGTCCCTAAGTCCAACATGCTATCCGTTGCGCTACACTTCTGGTGTCTCGCTTGGACTTGCACCACGAACAAGGTTTGGGGGACTTACTCCAAGGGAGCAGTGCATGCCCAACCTGTCCGTCAACCCATAGCAGTGGCCATGGGGCATAGAAGAACAACAATCTCTCCCTTGCACCGTAGGCCACCTGCTGTGGTAGTTTTCTTCGGCATGAACCTGTAGCTCTAGGTTGTGTTTGTGCATGTCAGTTTTCTTGGTCTTTAGTTCTCATCTCTTGCATCCACCATGCCGACTCCTCGAGCACCTGCAACATGCAAGTCGCTGTCTAGCGGCTTTGTCAAGAAGTCCGCAAGCATTTTCTTGGTTGCGACGTGCTCCAGTTCCACGACACCCTTGGCGATAAGGTCACGTGAGTAGTGGTACCGAATATCGATGTGCTTTGTACGCCGGGAGATCATGTCGTCCTCTGCCATAGCCATGGCACTTTGGTTGTCGATGCGGATGACCGTTGCCTCCTCTTGTGGTGCCTTGATCTCATCAAGCAAACTGCGAAGCCACTGTGTTTCCTTGCAAACTTCGGAGAGTGCAATGTACTCCGCCTC
>SZWC01001109.1:13036-24482 GCA_023375785.1 Penium margaritaceum
AGTCCTTCAAACTCCTGTAGGAAATCGGGGATTGATTCGCCCTCATTCACCCGCATGCTGATCAGCCGTTGTAGGATGAATAATCTGTTCGCAAGGGAGGTGGATTGGTGCACGCGCTTGAGCTTGTCGTAAGCTTCGGAAGCCAGCGTGTACCCGGCAATGATGGGAACATACTTCTTAGCAATCGCGTTGCTGAGGAATGACATGGCAATGTCATTTCGATCCATCCATGCCTCATGCTCGGATGTGCCTTCCGCGGGAACCTGCTCCTCTCCCTTCAGTAGTTTGATGAAGCCGCGCACTTTCATCGCCAGCTCGAACTGCCATCTCCAAAGGGGGAAGTCAATCCCCTCAAAAATGGGGATTCCTCCCAAGGGTCCAAGACCTTGCGGCAGTGACATAGCACTCACATTTGCTCCAGTGGTCTGCCCTGTGGTAGCCACTGTTGAGTTTGAGGACTGCCCTGCGGCAGTCCCCACTCCTCCTGATGGGTCAACCATTTTTGTTGCCCTTATCTGCTTCCCACGTCTCTGTTGCATTGAGGCCGATGTAGGCTGATGTTAGCTGATGTCTGCTACCGGTTTTAGGATGCAGATCCATTGCTTACCCCTTCAGCCGATGTTCACCTGCAGACAGAGAAGATATCTACACCAACACACCCAGGGTCTTGCCACCAAGGGCAGAGCTTGTCCTGGTTGGGACTCAAGGGTCGTGCCTCCAAGGGCAGAGCTTTTCCTTGGTCCCTGTGTGCTGAGTGCAGACCAAGCCGTTGAAGTTGATGAAGCTGATGGAGCTGATGGAGCTGATGGAGCCGGCGTGCGCACCTGGAGAGAGCGTACCAGANGAGTTGAGCGAAGCGTGCCTTACAACTGGTCAGTGTGGGCCCATAACCCTTTGTCAACCGGCCTGAGGCAAACGGACTAGAAAACAGGGCCGACACAATAGCACCTGCCGTCCGCTCCTAGCATTTCAGCTAGGAGAAGATATCACCCTCAGGATCACGGTTCCACACTGAGCAGTTCCTAGGCAATCACTTGCTAGCAACTGTGTCCACTTAACACTTGGTCACTTTCGCGCGAGGTGCTAGTCAAAGACTAACTCCTGGGGCTTAGACCAACCAGTGTCTTCTTTATACTGTTCCTTAGTTGGACAACTCTGTGAGGAGCATCTAAGGCCAGATTGTGTAATTAGAATGAGGAATGAGCCTGGTACATATAGTCCTAGGCCTGGCTTCTAAGGTGTGTGGGTAGTGACACTTTTGGGGTGGTCACTCCACACCACCTCACCAGTCCGCCAATTGGCGCATCCACTGACCGCCAAGTGGCGCACTCTCCTCATGCATGGAGAAATGTCTAAGAAACTTCCCCTGTGCTAGAAGGTAAAAAAACCTCCTGCGCACATCAAGGCTCGATCGCAGGACCTGTTGTCCCTAAGTCCAACATGCTATCCGTTGTGCTACACTTCTGGTGTCTCGCTTGGACTTGCACCACAAACAAGGTTTGGGGGACTTACTCCAAGGGAGCAGTGCATGCCCAACCTGTCCGTCAACCCATAGCAGTGGCCATGGGGCATAGAAGAACAACACGTCTTACCACCAGCGCTGTGACCATCGCTGCTCCTATCGTATCCGCGCCACTTGTGACGGCCTCACCTCAGCTTCCTCCACAGTCATCTATACCCGCGGCTCCGTCCCTGGCTCCTTCTTCCCTTTCTCGGACTCTGGGACCATCACACTGCAGTCGGTCTACTTCGTGAGACCCTCCGCTCGCAAGCATCAGCTGGAACAGTTCATCGCCTTCCAGCTCGGTCCTCCTCACCCTCCTCCCCAAGGAAGTGCGAGTTGCGTAATTGCTAGTCCCTCCCAGTCTTGCATGACAGAGTTGGTGTTGCGATCATATCCTATACCTCCATCCGTCCCGTCCTCTGATGTGCATGCTTTCCCCGCTCCTCTGTGCACTTCGTCAGCGTTGCTCGTCTATTGTCATGTGAATGTCAGTGACCTTGCCTCACCGGTCCAGGATCCGTCAGAGACCTGTATCATCAACTCAAGGACCACGCATCAGATGACGGCCTCATGTGAGGCTTTGAGTGTTCTTGGCCCCGTCACCAATGTCACCAGGGTTTGGACATGTTCTGGCCAGGTATTTCCCATTCGTGGTGTCGGTGTCGTTTGTTTCCATGGTCCAGCGGGTGACATCTTCTTGACTGATGTTCTCTTCGTCCCTGGCCTTGAGCTCAGCCTCATGTCTGTCACCTACTGTGGTCGTATGAGCATGGATGTTGTGCATTCACGTGGGATGGGCACTATGTTTTTGCGTCTGTTTAGTCATGTCGTTCTGCATGCCACCGCCTGCGGCAACTTGTTGCATGTACCGCGCTTGTCTGCTCTCACCTCTGTTCTCTCTTTGTCGACTGACATTAGTCACATTTTTTTCACCAGCACATTGTCGCCGCAACAAATGCGTCTCCTACATTACCACCTTCATCACATCCACTCTACCGATGTTGACAAGATTCTGCACACATAGCCAGCCACGAGTCTTGACTCAACCTCCTTCCCTCTACCGTGTCCCACTCAGTGCATCGATTGCGCTCAAGGCAAGATGCACCGTTCCACCTATCCCCTCTCTGCCTCTATGGTGATCGCCCCGCTCGACCTCGTTCACTCTGATTTCATGGATCCCCTCCCAACAGAGTCCGTCGGTGAGCACGTTTGCTACGTTCTGATCCTTACGGATGACTACTTTCGCTATCGCTGGGTCTTCTACCTGCGGCATAAAAGTGACGTCGCTCCCACCATTCGGGACTGGCTTGTCCACGCTGAGTACGAGTGTGGTCGCTCCCTCCGCCGCTTGTGCTCTGATCGCGGGGGTGAGTTTCTGGGGAAGACCACTCTTTTCCTTGCCTCTCGTGGTGTCCATCATGAGACGTCAGTGCCTTACACACCAGCCTTGAACAACGTCTCTGAGTGGTGGAACCGCACAATGGCACACGCTGTCCGCACCATGCGTGTCAAACATGGCATCTCCAACAGCTTCTACTTTTAGGCCATGACCTACACGACGTGTGTCTGGAACCAGATTCCCTATGGACCCATTCCTCGTCAATCTACCCCATACCAGCATTGGTGTGGAGAACGCGCCGACCTGCGTTCGGCTCGTGTCCAAGGCTGCGGCACCATCGTGTGGTTGCCTACCCCGCACTAGGGTGGCAAACTGAAGCCTCACGGTCGCCCGTGCACCTTCCTCGGCGTCTCCCGTTAGTCAAAGGCCTAGCGTTATTGGGATGCCACTCGATGCTACATCGTCGAGTCCCATGATGCCCTCTTCTTTGAGGACCTGTTTTCCCCATGACCTCATTTGCTCAGGTACGTCGATGCTCCTCCCGTTGCGTGGGGAAGTGGCGGGTCCGTCCTCCGTCCCACCACGTCCGGACACTCCATGATCTACACCTGCAGACGAGGGCGAGTGCCCGAGTCCGTTCTGTCACGACGGCACCATCGTCTTAGGCGATCATCGACGAGAGTGGTATGCAACAGAACCAACTGCACTTTTGACAACGGTCGCAGTCAGGAGCCTTATCAGCCTTATTGGCCTCAACAAAGCAGAGTTGAAACGAAGCATAGAAGACGAGCAACCATAGGAAATGGTGGATCTGACTCAAGCCCGCCTTGAGGCATGTAAGTCCAATTCACGGGGACATGATTTCCCTTGTGGGAATGGCAGTTTCCGATTTTCATGAACGTGCGTGGCTACCTCGACATCGTAAAAGGGACCGAGACAGCACCCGATGACATGATAGTGACCACGCATGCGGCTGACCTTGCAGCATGGACAATGAAGAACAACATGGCTCCCACAATTCTTGTGACATCCATCAACGAGACTCAACACTCCCACATCATAGGATACACGTTGGCTGCCGAGGCCTACGCAAAAATCGAACGCGTGCATCAATAAAACACCTTGGAAAACCAGCTCTTTATCTTCCAAAGATTGATATTGATAAGGGTGAGTGAAGGAGAATCGATGCCCGCATTTTTGCAGTCGTTCGACAACGTGCTGCCAGAGGTCCATTAAATGGAATGGAATCTCGACTCCAAGATACGTGCCATGATCCTTCTGATGGCACTGCCGAAAAGCTGGGGGTCCTTGATTACCGTATTTGGTGGTTGGAAGGAGGCAGATCTGACGGATGAGGCTGTCGCCGGACACGTCCGCAACGATTCCATGCGACGCAGCGGCAGTGAAGCAAAACTCTCAGCCTATGCCTCTTGCTTCGATGGACAAGGTGCAAGATCTCGCTCTTGTCAAGGTAACAGCGGAAGCGGTGGTAGTGGAGGGAAAGGCAATGGTGGCGGGAAGAGTTCCAAGGAGCCCGACAACTGTCACAAGTGTGGCAAGGTTGGGCACTGGGCTAGGGACTTTCGTAGTCCCAAGAAAGAAGGTGGGAACAAAGGTGGGAAGGAGAAGAAGGAGCTCACCAATGTGATGGCTAGAGGGTTTCCCTTAAAGGGAACAATGATCCTTAGGCCCGGGGCATTTGTTCTTGACTCAGGCACCAACCACCACTTATCAAAAGAGAAGGGTGGATTTGTCTCCATGGCCGAATCAGTCATGCGCATCAAGTGTGCGAACGGCAGCGTCGTCCAAGCCATGGGCGAAGGGGAGAAGGTGATCACGTTCAACGTGAACAGTGCGGAGAAGGCAGTCAACCTTCAAAAGGTGGTGTACATGCTTCCTTTGCCGCCAACTTGCTGTTTGAATCACAAATCACTCACAACAACATGACAGTAGTGTTCACCAACAAGGAAGCTGTGGCCCTAAAATCAGACTTCAGCTCATCCAGATTTTGTACACCGGAGATGACCTCATGCTTCAAGTTCCAAGAGTGGATGGCCTCTACGTGCTTCAAACCAAAGGCACGAAGGCATCTTATGAGGGAATCGCATGTGCCACCAAGACAGTGGCACCGGAGCCAGAGGATGCACCGCCGGCAACCATTGTGGCCGCCACATCAACCAGGGACACTGACTCTGAGTTCTGGCACCGGTGATGTGGCCACGCGGCGAAAAACACTCTGCAAAAGATGCAGGTACAAGAGGTAAACCGCTGAATGGAAGGGTGCGCCATGAAGCATGGCAAAGGTTGTACATTGGGAGAACCATGCCTCCAAACAAAGGCAACGAAGAAGCTGTTTGGGAGAGGAAGTCAACGAGCAGAGCATGTCTTTGAACTGATGCTTTGTAACGTGTGTGGAATCTACCTCACAATGTCTAATGGAGGAAGCAAGTACTTCTTGACCTTCATTGACGACCACAACCGCAAGTTGTGGGTCTACTTCCTCAAAGCAAAGGAAGAGGTTAAGGAGAAGCTCCTCAAGTTCGTCGCCATGGTAGAGCGGCAAACGTCAAAGAAAATGAAGATGCTCAAAAGTGACATCGGGGGTGAGGCATTTAGGCCTTGGCTCAAGCATCATGGCATCTGCCACAAGAAAACAACCCCTTACAGCCCCCAAAGCAATGGCGTGGCCGAGAGGATGAACTAGACCCTACTTGGCATGGTGTGAAGCATGCTCCTCGACGCAAAGCTGCCACCTCACTTTTGGGCTGAAGCTGCAACAATGGTCTGCTACCTCTTGAACCTCACACCAGCAACTGCCTTGCGGAAGCATGGAAGGAGCATGAAAAGCAGCTGAAGATCCCACAAGAAGCATTGTCGGGAAAGAAATTCAATGCCTCTCATCTTAAGGTGTTCCGGTCAACTTCATGGGTGAAGATCCAGTCCAGAGAAGGTGGATGCGAGCTCAAAGCACGTTCCAAAAAGTGCTCCATGGTTGGGTACGACACGTCACACAAAGCCTATCTACTTTGGGACCAGGCAGCAGGCAAGATCGTGAGGAGCCGCGACGTTGTGTTTGACGGATGCACCCTTGGAAAGGGAGAGCTGCAGGACCCGATCCTCTCTCTAAAGGCAGGAGAGTGGATAGTGTTGCTAGAGTCCGGAGACCAAGCACCCAACAACCGGCCTGCTTTGTCAGCAGGTGCTGGGAATGGGAGAATAGCTATGGAGGATGATATGGTATCTGGCATGGATACAGATACCGAGGCATCCGGGGCTTCTGAGTCTGACTTGGAGTCTGATGACTCTTCTGACGAGGATGACAACAAAGCCACACCACCATCTATGGAAGCACAAGCACCAAAGCAAGAAGCCACACCAGCACCCCGGGGCAGTTTGGGACGAAAGAAGGCACCTTTGCGATATGAGGACGATTGGACTGGCCTTAGCTGGACGTGCATGGCTCAAGGAGAGCCATCCACAGTGGCGGAGGCGATGAATGGCTTGGATGCAGCCAAGTGGAAGGAGGCAGTGGACAGCGAGCTCATATCAATTGCCGAGAACGGCACATGGGTGCTGGTGGATAGACCCGACAAGGTCCACGTGGTGGGATCCAAGTGGGTCCTCCGAGTGAAGGAGAAGGAAGATGGAAAAATGAAAAAGTTAGAGGCGAGGGTAGTGGCAAAGGGGTTTCTTGATGCCCGTGCTCTGAGTACGACAAGACGTTTGCACCTGTCGTGACCTTTACCTCCATCCACTCTCTCCTTCCCACCGCAGCCGCAAAGAACCTGGAGATACACTAGATGGACGTCACGACGGCTTTCCTATATGGGAAGCTCGACAAGGATTTGCTGATGGAGGTGCCCAAATGAGTCAAAGCTCCTAAGGGTAAGGTGTGTAAGTTGGTAAAACCGCTACACGGGCTGGAACATGCACCAAGGATATGGTGCAAAGAGATGGATGGTTTCATGACCGGTCTCTCCTTTGCGCATTGTCAAAATGATCCAAGCATGTACGTGCCTATGATGGGAGTGGGCTCATGCTTGTTGCACTGAATGTGGATGATCAGATCATTTTCTCGTCTTCAGTCGAGCTGTTGGATGAGCTGAAGTCTGATCTCAGCAAAGGGCTCAAAATGAGGGACATGGGTCCTCTCGATTACTACATCGGGAACACCATCCATGGCAACCAATCAGCAGGAACCATCAAATTCAATGACACCAAATACATCGGTGAGGTACTAAAGCGCTATCACATGAAAGATTGCAAACCTTTCAGCACCCCAATGATGACCGGTGCAAAACTGAAGATCTTGATGTTGCCAAGCAATGAAGCACAACAAAGGGTAGCATCATGTACGCCATGGTAGGTACTTGTCTGGACATCTTCTATGCTGTGGGACAAGTGAGCAGGTTCGTGGCCAACCTAGGGCCACAACATTGGTAGGCATTCAAGCACATCTTGCGCTACCTACAGAAGACACGTCATATGGGCCTCGTCCTTGGAGGCCAAGAAGGTACGGAACCCCTTCGCCCAAAGTGCTACACCGATGCAGACTGGGGAGGAAATCTCGGCGACCAAAAATCCACCTCTGGATACGTGTGCATCTTGAATGGCGTTGCCATCTCATGGGTCAGCAGGAAGCAGGATTGTGTTTCCGTGTCCACGTCTGAGGCAGATTACGTTGCTCAGTCTGAGTTGTGCAAGGAGACTCAGTGGCTACGCAACCTTCTTGGGGAAATGACAGTGCCACAACAGGATGCCATGGTTGTACACGTTGACAACATGAGTGCCATCTCCATAGGTGAAGATGAGATCATCTCCCGGCAAACGCAGCACATCGACATACGTTACCACTACTCACCTGACCTGGTCATGAAGAACGTGGCGGACTTGCAGCACTGCAGAACCAAGAGCATGCTTGTTGACTGCATGACCAAGCCGCTAGGTATGCGGGCATTCGCGGATTCGGCATGAGGAGTGCGGCAGAGGAAGGGTGATCCGCAAGGCATCGATGGAGCTCTGTGAGTGACAGATGGACAAATGTACGAGGAAGAGATTTGTTGAATGGTATGCACCTTTGTCAGGATGAGATCCGCGTGGTGCGGTCCCGACGTTTGTCTGATCGCCTCTAGTGGTTCACGTCTACTGTTTTGGGTGAGTCTGAGACTGAGCGTGAGCTTTCTGGTCGCCTCACGCTATGTGAGCAGAAGTTTAGAGACAGTCAGTTTGCGAAGGGAATAACGTCGTTTTGCGTTAGTTTTTTAACATAGACATGATCACAACATTTATGGGGCTAGTCATGAGCTTTTCAACGCACCAAACTGTGCACAAATCGGCCAAGCGTAACTCAAGTTATGCTTGCCGAAGCGCAGGTCTCACCCACCAGAGAAACCTGGCGCCTTCGTTCACGTGCGAAGCGCCTTTCCCAAGGCGCATATCCCATTACACATGGTGTGGGAGTCCCCTGCACTGTTTCCACGCACCCTACCCACTTTTGGGTCGTGTTTGGTGATGGGGTGTGACGAGGTTCAAAACCTGTCCGTGGACATGCAGTCAGAATTTGACCAAGTTCCCGAGTAACAAAACGTACTTCTGAGTTTCGGACGCCGAGCCAGATTTTTGGCTGTCCCTCAGTAACAACCTGCACTACTGGATCCGGTGGATGATCCGCCGGATCAGGTGGATCATCCACCGGACGCCTCGGCAGGCCTATCGGAGCAGTTTCTCCAGATGGTATTTTTTGTTACTCGGNTGTTTCCACGCACCCTACCCACTTTTGGGTCGTGTTTGGTGATGGGGTGTGACGAGGTTCAAAACCTGTCCGTGGACATGCAGTCAGAATTTGACCAAGTTCCCGAGTAACAAAACGTACTTCTGAGTTTCGGACGCCGAGCCAGATTTTTGGCTGTCCCTCAGTAACAACCTGCACTACTGGATCCGGTGGATGATCCGCCGGATCAGGTGGATCATCCACCGGACGCCTCGGCAGGCCTATCGGAGCAGTTTCTCCAGATGGTATTTTTTGTTACTCGGTCCGGTCGATTATCGACCGGATTTCGAGTCGCAGCAGGCTCCCAGAGCCGCTACACATATCCCAACTTTGGAAGGCCATATCTCCCTTGATACTTGTCCGATTCCGGCGAAACAACCTCCACCGGATTTAGCAACCCGTCAAATCTAAGGAGCAGTCCTCCATTTTCGGATCCGAGCAATTTTCAAGTCTCCAGATCCGCCGGAGCGGAGTTTCCATTTTCTGGCGGCTCCTCAGTGCCTCCCGGCGTCGCACTTGGGCATGTGGAGGGGCAATTTTTCAACATTCTCCCCCTTGCACCTGCCATGCCCGCTGCTCCTTCTTGCTCTCACTCATCTTCCGCCACGCCCTCCAACCTGTCATAGCTGGTCATCCCAAGTCCGGCCACGCTCATCGCGTGCCGGTCCGCGGGTTGCGCCTTGGTCAAGCAATCCGCAAGCATGTTGTGCATGCTACAGTGCTGCAGCACCACCTGCCCCTTCTCGACCATGTCTCGTGCGTAGTGATAACGCAAGTTGATGTGCTTTGTCCTCCTGTGCTGCGTCGGGTTGTTTGTCAGCAAGATGGAGCCGGTGTTGTCTTCTTGCACCACCGTAGGCTCTAGCTGCGGCACGCCCAGCTCCCCCAGCAACCTTCGGAGCCACACCGCCTCCTTGACCGCTTCGGCCAGCGCGATGTACTCTGCTTCCACTGTGGAGGTGGTGACGCAGTCCTGCTTCCTGCTGCACCACAAGACCGTTGCACCAGCAAGGAAGAACACGTAGCTGGATGTGGACTTCCGCTTGTCCACATCCTTAGCGTAGTCTGCGTCCGTGTAGCACACCAGACGCAAAGGGTCCGCCCGCCCTTTGTCGTCGAACCTCAGGCGCGCGTGCCGCGTCGCCTGTAGGTAGCAGAGGATGCGCTTGACCGCCTGCCAGTGTAGTGGCCCTGGATCAGCCACGTACCTGCTCACTTGGCCCACCGCGTAGGCCAGGTCCGGTCGAGTCGCCACCATGGCGTACATGAGGCTGCCCACCGCCGATTGGTACGGCACCCCTACCATATCCTCCCGCTCTTCTTTTGTTTGCGGCGCCATTGCCGCACTCTAATCACAGGTCGTGGAGACAAGACTGCACACTGGTTTGTAGTCCTCCATGCCGTACCGCTTCAGCACCTCGGCCACGTATTTTGCCTGCCCCAGCTCAAGCGTGCGCGCCCTCCGGTTCCGCGTAATGCTCACACCAAGGTAGAACTCAAGCTCCCCCATGTCTGACAACTGGGACGTGCTGCTCAACTACTCTTTCAGGTGCTGTAGGCTCGGCAGGTCTGAGGAGCACAGGATCAGATCGTCCACGTAGAGTGCGACAATCTGATGGAGCTTCTTGCCGCGCCGCACGTACACATTGTGATCCGCCTCACAATGCTTGAAGCTGAGTTGTGCCATGAAGCTATCCATCTGTTGGTACCAGCATCGAGGCGATTGTTTTAGCCCGTACAAGGACTTTTGCAGCTCACACACCTTCCCTTCCTGTGCCTCCACCCCCTCCGGTACCTGCATGTAGATTTCTTTGTCAATGATGCCGTTGAGGAAGGCCGTCTTTGCGTCCATTTGGTGGAGCCCCATGTCCTTCGCGGCTGCCACCGCAAGGATCTCCTGGATGCTTGTGAACTCGGCAACGGGGGCGACCGTCTCATTGTAGTGTTCACCCTTACGCTGTGCGTACCCCTTCGCCACGAGCCGCGCCTTGTACTTGTCAACCACACCTTCCTTTGTGAACTTGGTCTTGAAGACCCATTTGGAGCCGATGACCTTGGCGTCTTTCGGCCTATCAACCAGCTGCCACGTGTTGTTTTCTGCAATGGAAGCCAACTCTGACTTGATGGCGGCGTCCCACTACTCCCCCTCGAGCCGCGCAAGTGCCTCTTTCACAGGCGTTGGTTCCGTTGATGTAGCCAGCATGCAACGCGTCATGCGGGTCCATCGACCGGTGCCTGTGTCAAAACGCTTCCCTGCTCTCCGCTGCCTCCCGCTGCGGCGCATCAGTCTTGGCGGCGTCTCGTCGCTTTGCTGCGATCCTTCCGACTCAGCCGGCTCCCGTGAATCATCGACCGGACAGCTCCGCGAGGATTCTTCCCGCTTCGGTGAACCATCAACCGGATGGGCGGCGCGTCCAGAGGATTTTTCTCCAACGCCCGACGCAAACTCCGCCGGGAGTACGCGCTTCGGCACTCGCGGTGCCTCCTTTGACGGATCATTCCGCTTGATCTCCAGCCCAGCTGCATCGTTGTCGGAGTCTTCTATGTCGGCTGGTGCACCTGATCCACCGCCGCGCTCCGACGCCGTATCATTGAGCTCCGCGTCCGCCGGTTCCTCCTCGTAGTCAAGGAGCTCGAGCCACTCCCCTTGTTTTGGAGTGTTCCCAAAGCTCATGTCGTTGCTCGTGCTGCTGAAGCTCTGCTGCTCGTCGAACTCGACATCACAGCTGCGGATGATCTCTTGAGTGCGCGGGTCACAGAGCCAATACGCCTTTTGCACTCTCTCGTAGCCAAGAAACAAGCACGGCTTCGCCCGCGGTTCTCGCTTGCTGTC
>SZWC01001109.1:24960-44842 GCA_023375785.1 Penium margaritaceum
CTCGTAGTCAAGGAGCTCGAGCCACTCCCCTTGTTTTGGAGTGTTCCCAAAGCTCATGTCGTTGCTCGTGCTGCTGAAGCTCTGCTGCTCGTCGAACTCGACATCACAGCTGCGGATGATCTCTTGAGTGCGCGGGTCACAGAGCCAATACGCCTTTTGCACTCTCTCGTAGCCAAGAAACAAGCACGGCTTCGCCCGCGGTTCTCGCTTGCTGTCGCGTTGTTGCGCCGCCTGCACCATCGCGTGCGCCTTGCACTCAAACACCTTCAGGTGGGCCATGTTTGGCTTGCATCTGCTCCAAACCTCCTACGGCATCTTCCAGCTTCCCTTGCCCTTCAGCACCGCTGTTGGGGTGAGGTTGATGATGTAGCTCGCTGTACGCACAGCCTCTGTCCAGAACTCTCGCGGAAACCCCGCATCCACAAGCATGGTCCGCACCATGTTGAGCAGCGTCTGGTTTGCCCGCTCCGCCACTCCGTTGGACTGTGGCGAGTACGGCATAGTGGGTTACCACTTAATGCACTGTTGCTTCATCCACCCGCTGCAGCCCACGTTCTCTCCGCCATTTTCGCTGCGTAGCGCTCTGACCTTCCGGCCAGTCTGCCTCTCCACTGTTGCGACGTACTCCTTCAGCCGGTCCAAGACCTTGCCTTTCTGCTTCATGAAGTACACATAGAGCTTCCTGCTGCAGTTGTCAACGAAAGTGACGAAGTATCTCAATCCGCCATTTGACGGTGTTTTGAACGGTCCGCACACGTCGCTCTGCACGACCTCCAGCAGTTCCTTTGTGCGAGCCTCGTTCTCGTTGAACGGCTTGCGCCGCGCCTTGCCCAAAATGCAAGGCTCGCACTTTTTGTGTGCTGCTGCATCTGCTGCCGCGTCTGCACCGTCGATGACGAGGCCGCGCACCATGTCGCGCATTGCCATCTCCTTAACGGTTGTGGGCGCCGAATGCCCCAACCATCGGTGCTAGAGCTCTAGATCACCGCTTCCTCCCTTGGCCATGTTGACGACGCGCTCCTGCAAATCTGCTGCGTCGGATGCCGCGGGGACTACCTTGGTCTCCACGATGTAGAGACCGCCCTCGCGCTTCGCCTCCAGCACGACCTTGCCGTCGCCATCGATGCGCGCCACTGTGCCTTTCCTGCGGAAGAGTACCTCATATCCCTTGTCCGTCAAGCGGCTAACACTCAGGGTGTCAGCAAGGCCGGGGACGTGCTGCACATCACGGATTGTGCACAGCTCCTTCTTAACGCCCACCACAACTTCCACCTCCACGTCGCCTTGGCCGGCCGCCGGCTCGACTTTGTCGTTCGCAACCACCATTGACTTGGAGGACTTCTCGTAGGTGACGAACCCCACCTTCTCGACTTGGGTGTGCTCCTAGGCCCCGGAATCCAGGCACCGCCTGTTGGCCTTCTTGAGGAAGTGGTTCTTGTTGCCGTTGAGGAGCGACCTGCCCTTGTTGTTTTTGCCTCCGGTCTTTGCCTCCTCCGGGCACCCACGGGCCCAATGACCCTCTTTGCCGCAGTTGCGGCACACACCTATCTTGGCGCCCTTCGTGCCGCCGCCCTTTCCGCCACTTCCTCGGCCCCGCTTCCGCCACCACGTGTTTTGGTGACAAGGGCCAATGAGGAGGACGAGGAATCCCCGCAGCTCCGGCACTGCACCTCGTTGCGGATGTACTCTGCGACCGTGCCATAGGTGAGGTTGTCCTCCAACCATCCTCCAAGGACAGTGATGAGTGGGCCCCAACTATCAGGTAGGGCCATGAGGAGGGCCATCGCTTGCAGCTGCATGTCGATCTTCCGCCCAACATCATTGCATTGCGAGGCGAGCGACTCGATCTGCTGCATGGAGGAGATGACATCATCTCCCTCCTCGATTCTCACCGTGAGGAGTCGCTTCATCACGAAGATTTTATTCGCGAGCGACTTGGATTGGTGGATGGCAGAGAGCCTTTCCCAAGCTTCGGCTGCCAGCTTGCAGCATTGGAAGTAGCCCCACTACGACTTGGCTGTCCCAGACACCAGGAGCATGAGGGCCTCTGTGTTCTTCTTTTTTAAGGCATGCTTCTCCGCGTCCGTAGCAGTCGCCTCTGTGAGCACCTCCTTTCCCAACATGACATCCAATAGCCCCTTATGCGAGAGGTGCAGCTCAAACTGCCACCTCCATAACCCGAAGCCCGGGCCGCCCGCATATTTCTGGATGGGCTGCGTCTCCTTCTGCGCCATGTGCGCAACTGCTACTCCGACGAGTTCTCAGAACTTCACGGCCACGTCCAAGATGACGATCACGTGTGCTGCGGAAGACGTGAACGTTGGAGGCGTTCAGACCTATGGGCCCATAACCCTTTGTCAGGATGAGATCCATGTGGTGTGGTCCCGACATTTGTCTGATCGCCTCTAGTGGTTCACGTCTACTGTTTTTGGGCAAATCTGAGTTTGAGCATGAGCTTTCTGGTCGCCTCACGCTATGTGAGCAGAAGTTTAGAGACAGTCAGTTTGAGAAGGGAATAACGTCGTTTTGCGTTAGTTTGTGAAAATAGACATGATCACAACATTTATAGGGCTAGGCATGAGCTTTCCAACGCACCAAACCGCGTGAAATTTGGCTAAGCGTAGCTCAAGTTATACTTGCTGAAGCGTAGGTCTCACCCACCACAGAAGCCTGACGCCGCCACTCGCCGTGGCGCCTTCGTTCACGTGCGAAGCGCCTTTCCCAAGGCGCATATCCCATTGCACATGGTGTGGGAGTCCCGTGCACTGTTTCCATGTACCCTACCCACTTTTGGGTCGTGTTTGGTGATGGGGTGTGACGAGGTTCAAAACCTGTCCGTGGACCTGCAGTGAGAATTTGACCAAGTCCCCGAGTAACAAAACGTAACACTGAGTTTCGGACGTCGAGCCAGATTTTTGGCTGTCCCTTAGTAGCAACCTGCACTACTGGACCTGGTGGATGATCCGCCGGATCAGGTGGATCATCCACCGGACGCCTCGGCAGGCCTATCGGAGCATTTTCTCCAGATGGTGTTTTTTGTTACTCGGTCCGGTCGATTATCGACCGGATTTCGAGTCGCAGCCGGCTCCCAGAGCCGCTGCGCATACCCCAACTTTGGAAGGCCATATCTCTCTTGATGCTTGTCGGATTCCAGCGAAACAACTTCCACCGGATTCAGCGACTTGTCAAATGCAAGGGAAATCCTCCATTCTAGGATCTGAGCAGTTTTCGAGTCGCCAGATCCACCGGAGCGGAGATTCAAATTTCTAGCCGCTCGTCAGCGCCTCCTGGTGCCGCACTTGGGCATGCGGAGGGGCAATTTTTCAACAACCTTGTCCACTGGCTAGCTGGCTCATTACACGGAAAGACAAGGCATGCACTACTATGGAGTACTTCCCCTGGGTCTGTTCTAAGATAGGCCAGGAATACACTTACCATAATGGGTATGTTCCCTGGAGATCATCATAGGAAACACAACACTGTGGTCTAGTTGGGACAGGTGCTGTAGCTCATGGGTCGCAGGCTGAAATCCCGCGACGGCTGCATTGTTTCTTTGTGGCCCAAAATGGGACAGGAAGTTTCTAGGAAGCTTACTAGAGCCTGCATTGAGGATGAGACTTGGCGGTCTTAGGCCGCGCCAGGTAGGACTGTAGGTTGAGGTTGGTTCTTGTGGAGCCAGTATGAGCAGAAGAATAAGCAATTCCCTGCAAGTATAAAAGCCTGTGCCCTGCATGCATCCATTTAAAGTTCTTGCCTTTGAGACTCCTCACAGAGTTTCCAACCAAAGGTAGACACTAAAGACCAACGTGCGGACTTCGTGAGGTTGCAAACCAGATGAACCTCAAGTGTGGCTCCCTCATTCGAGGGTGATATGTTATCTTGGTTGCAAGACCAAGATTGGTTGGCGGCCTCCCATGTTGGGACCCGTTTTCTAGACCGTTGCTATCGGGCACATTGACAACCGCTACTACGAGTAGGGAAATCTGCGCCTCCAGATCATGTCCATGTTAAAGAATGAGTACAATGTTTTGTTATTACCTTTACAAAATTGACAATCTCAAAAATCCCTTCTTCTCCCAAAAACATAGAGTGAGGCAACCACAAAGCTCATGCTTAGACTCAGAATCCACATGCCAAAAACAGAGAAAGCCATGAACACCAGGTGGAAGAGGGGGTGGAGGCGCCGGAGGGCAAGGTGTGCAAACTGTGGAAGTCCTTGTACGGGCTAAAACAATCACTCCAATACTGATACCAAAACATGGACAGCTTCATGGCACAACTCGGCTTCAAGCGCTGTGTGGCAGATCATAGCATGTACGTGTGGTCTAGCAAGAAGCTCCATCAGATCGTCGCACTCTATGTGGACCATCGGATCTTGTGCTCCTCAAACCTGCCGATCCTACAACAGTTGAAAGAGCAATTGAGCAGCAGGTTCCAGATCTCAAACATGGGGGATGTGGACTTCTACCTTGGGGAGAGCATTACATGAAACCGGAGGGCACGCACGCTTGAGCTGGGGTAGGCCAAATATGTGGCCAAGGTACTCAAGCGGTACGGCATGGAGGACTGTAAACCATTGTGCAGCTATGTCTCCACGACCCGTGAACTAAGTGCTGCAATGGCACCACAAAAAAAAGAAGAGCAGGAGGATATGGTAGGGTTGTCCTACGAATCGGCAGTGGGCAGCCTCATGTATGCCATGGTGGCGAATCTACCGGACCTGGCCTATGCGATGGGCCAAGTGAGCAAGCACATGGCAAATCTAGGGCCACTATACTGGCAGACTGTCAAGCGCATCTTCCCTTACCTGCAGGCAACGCGGCACACCTCATCCCTCCAAATCACCTACGTTTGGCTCCGCGTAAATCTTGGTATTAGAGCGCATCGGTGCTGGAGGGACACCTGACGCATTGACTACCTGGCAACAAGCTGGCACAAGTCCTCAATTCTTCTCTACCAGCCACATGATCGTAGACTTTGCAACAACAATGGTGAACAGAATGAGAGAAACCGACGACAAGCAGCACTCCTCGGAGAGTACTTCGGTTATGGAGGATCAGTAGCACACAGACAATGATGCTCTTGAGGCAAACCAGACAACAACGGCAGCTTTTGCAATGAATGGCACAGCACTGCTGAACCTGACGGCCAAATCCATGAGGGATCTCTCGGGCTCAGCGGACCCTTCGCCCCCGCCACAGCCCATCAAACCAACACCTGGCACTCTGGAAGGCGCCGGATGACAATCGTGAACCAACAAAGACAAGTACCAGAAGTTGTACCCAATAACCATCTACTTTAATAACACAATGCGACAATGGATGTGCTTCAATATCCTCATGCACGCAAAGTACTGCTCACCGAGAGAAAATTGCTGCTATTGAGTTAATCCCAGATTCGGCCGGCACTTCCTAGGTCGTTCGATTTTGTGAACTCAAACAGACCGACAGTCAAGATGTGGTTGATGAGTTTGGAGGTGTGCTTTACCACAGCAAGTGTTGACCACAGATAGAATAAAATTGAGTTCGCGGCCTCGGTTTTGTGCAGCATGGCTTTGAGTTGGTGGTCCGATCAAAAGATCATCTAACGGCTGCATGAGGCTGGCAAAGATTCATCAATGGCTCACGCAACGGCTCTCACATTGTTGACGACAGGCGTACAGTACCATGGGCTGACATGAGCATGGACTTCATGACGGGACTACCTGCCATCTCGAGGGGTATGACGCCATCCTTGTCATGGTGGAAAAAACTTCAAAAATGTTGTTCTTAATCCCAACAACGACCAGTGTCACCGTCACCATAGAAGGAACAGTGTGGTTCCTTTAAAACCAGATCGTACCGCTATACGATGTGCCATGTTCCATCATTAAGGACACGAACAACGGCTTCACTAGCCATTTTAAGTGCAAAGTGATGACACGTTATGGCAGTCAGGTCCAGCTATTGATGATGTTCCATCCTCAAATTGACAGGTAAACAGAGTGGACCAACCAGACGCTCGAACAGCTTCACCGCACACTATGCGAGCCACACAGCACCTATTGGGCAACCAAGGTACGGACCCCAAACTCGCATACAACTCCACCATTTCCACCGCTACTTTCCAAATACCATTTGATGTTGTTTATGATAAAACTCCTGCCACAACGGCTGGATTACATAGTCAAAGAAACATCCCCCCGCGGTCAACATCCAACAACTGGACATCCCACGCGTTTGGGAGAAACCCAGCAGACCCTCGTGAAAACTCAAGCGGCTATGAAGCGAGCGGCTAACCGGCATCATAGGAATGATGTGTTTAGCGTTGGCGATCACGTCCTCCTGTTATGTGCCAGACGTACACGAGTCCCTGATCTTTCCGAGTGGGCATTTCTATTATTACACAAACAGTCCACCGCATCACGAGATCTCGATATTCACTCCAATAGTCAAGGAGAAACCGGCCAACTGCCTCACCTCCAGTGAATCTTCTCGAACCTTGTGACAACTTTCACCACTCTCGCAACGCTACGACAGACATATCGAAACCTTTTGGTCAACTTCTCGATGCACCAAAGACGAATCTAGATTTATAAAGATGCATCTTGCATCTTAACTGTCGTTTCTTGAAGACACCCAACTTCTCGGTGGAGCTTCTTGAATCAGACTACTCACGACGTGACTCCACACGCGTCGCTCGACAATTGACCCAATGACCCCGACTATGTCTAATCCGTAACTCAATGTGTGTTTGTACATGTTCGATCATTTCGACACTCGTCATCAAAATACACTTACTCCTAGTTAAGTGCTCAAGTGCCCAAATTTCTAGATCGTGTTCTTCCTCCCTACTTCTACCTGTTCATCATCCATGCTCCGTTCAGCATAACACTTGGTATCAGAGCGCAGCGGTGCTGGAGAGGCATCCGACTACTTCACCCATCTAGAGGAGTACCTCCCACAAGCTGTCATTGCATCTCACACATCAAGACTTCGTAGACTTTGCGATTACAAAGTGAGATGATCAAGCGCAACCGACAAACAGCAGTGTGTCTTCGGCGACGACTTTGGGGATGGAGGAGCAGAACGTGCTATGCACGTGAATATGAAGCAACAGCAAACGCTACCATGGCAGGCTATGGGACAGCTGGATAAACTCCTACGGCTTCGACGACTAATCCGGGTCCGACGCCAGCGGCGATAAACCAGCCGCTCCTATTGACAGCCTCGACGACGGCAATAGGAACGACAGGTGCTACTGGACGACAGGCACCAATCTACAAAAAACTGGAAAACTGAATGTCCACGCTCAAAGGGATCGATAGCCATTTGCTCCGACAGCTCAACGTCGTGATAAAGGCTCTTTGCAATGCAAGTTCATGGGAAGTGGTGCTTGTCAAGAGAAATTCCCAACTCTCGAGAAAACCCATAATTCTTCCAGCTCCACCAAAATGGTTGGCTTGTGTAAATTCAAAAGGACCGACAATTTGGATGTGGCTGATAGTTCACCGATACTGGGGTCCAGAACGAACAGAAGAAGATTGACATCCGGGCCACGCTTTTGCGTGGCATGGTGCTAAGTTGGTGTTCAGATGTAAAAACCATCCAACGGCACCAGGAGACCAGTGGGGCTTCATCAACAGTCAACGTCGCCTGTCTCATATCACCTACCGCAGGCGTTCTACTATTGGAGTAGATCAATCTGCAGTGGCAAGACACGCTGACACCACCAACCGACTGGAATGAATTCTCGCATACGATACTTTCACAATTTGAATGACTAATCAAAAATTCTGGCACACGTACCAACTCCAGCATCTCCGTCACCAGTCCAACGTGGCAGAGTATGCACGGAGATTCCCCGAGATCATTACGGGTGCATACATTGCCCCTGAAGAACTCTGTTTTCACTACAACAACGGCCTGAGATATCCGACAAGTAATTGCTATTTTTGGTAACCGAAATTCCTTGCCTTGGATGATTGCAGCAGTAGAAAGGATTCACAGCATTGATTACAACGCTTCCATCCAAGAATCCTGCAACTGGAAACCTCACAACCACAATTATCATGGAAACGGAAAACTTTCGTCAGGGGAATCCTCAACTCTTGTGGAAGTGGATGCCGTCAACCAAAGAAAAATGCAAACCCGCTACAACTACGGAAAAATCGGGCACACAGGTCGCAATTGTCGAAGCAAGCAGCAAGCCAAAAAGGGGAGGAAGTCTCAGAAAAATATGTCAGGAAACTGCAAAGGGCAAGACTGAAAGGCGCAAGTCTTTTCTGCACAAAGTGATTTGCACCAAACCATCGTCCATCTGAATGGTCTACATTGCCGTAGAGGTTTCTGAGATTGCAAAATTCGACAAGGGGAAAGAGGACGACCAACCAGCGATCTTGTTAAAATTTTAGCCTCAAGGATACAAGAGTTGCAGAGTAGTACCGGCACTGTTGGATGGAGGAGCTTCTCATACTTTCGTGACTAACAACATGGTGCACAAGTTAGGTTTGTAGACCAAACCAGAGATGTTTGAAGGAAAAAATGTCAATGGGAGATTATAAATACAGCAACTCTGAGAACCACTATGACTACAAGTGGGAAATGTATGGCATGTAACAGCCTAGAGGTCGTGTCCAATAAGTGACCATGAAATCATTCTCCAACGACATTTCCTATACCTTCACAATCCACATGTTGACTGGAACAGCAGTCACTTCTACGTGGAACTCGACGGCACGGAGCAAGAACTTCTGCACGTGGGACGGAAGACGACAGCCAAAGCAGCAAAGGTGAAAGCAGCAAAGGAAGCTGTAGTAGCCAAAAGGCCACAACCTATGTAGCTAATACCTCTCAATGTGGCCAAGCATTGCATACGAAGTGGATCTTGTGAGTGGCTCATACAACTCAAGCCAATGGAAGAAGCAGAAATGGCACCAGTTGACTCATCATCCGCCTCATCAGCCTCATCGACATCAACAAAGTTCGTGATGGTACCCAAAGAGTTTGCCCCACACATCCAGGAGTTTGCAAACGTCTTCCCCAAAAACCTCCCGAGAACCCTCCACCCTCAATGAGAAATTGACCGCCGCATTGAACTGAAGTCACATATTACACCTATTGTTCCAGGAGCCTATCAGATCAGCGATCACAAGCTGACCGAGCTGAAAAAGCAACTTGACGAGATGCCCGGTCAGGGGTTCATCCGTCCATCCACGTCACGATATGCCGCACCAAAACCGTTCGTCAAAAAGAAAACTGGTGACATGTGGGTGCCATTGATGGGGCGTTGAGGGACATTACCATCAAGAACCGCTACCCTCTTCCCTGAGCCGACGATCTTTTTGACTAACTCTGAGGGGCTCCTTTTTTTCCAAAATCGGATTGCACAACGGTTATCAACAATCCGCGTGGCAGACGTTGATATCGAGAAGACGGCGTTCCAAACTTGCTACGGGCACTTCAAGTTCATGGTCATGCCATTTGGAGTCACGAATGCCCCAGCGACGATCATGGCGGCAATGAACAAAGTTTACCGGCCATACCTCAACATTTTTGTCGTGGTACATCTTGACGACATTCTGTTGTACAGTTGCACCCCAGAGGAGTACGATGGACATCTTTGAAAAGTTCTCAATGTTCTACAAAGAGAGAAACTTTTCAGAAAACTCTCAAAGTCTGACTTCGGTTGCCGTTCGATGGGGTTTTTTGGTCACGTCATCAATGGTGGAAGGATCACCATGGATCCAAAAAAGTGGCAGCAGTTGCTGATTGGCCAACGCCGACCAACGTTCGAGACATTCAAATTTTCCTTGGCTTTTGCAATTACTATTGGTCTTTTGTACAGGATTACGCGCGAGTGTCAACACCTCTTTCCGACTTCACTCAAAAGAAAATGAGCGGCGGTGGGGAGACAGCAAAAAAGAAGCATTCACTACTTTGCAAAACGCTCTGCGCCATTCCTCGGCGCCATTCCTACAATTAGCGGATCCCGCGGTTGACTATGTCATGGCTACAAGTGCTTAAGACCAAGCCATCGGCGCAGTCTTCTCACAAGACCATAGCAGTGGCGAGCAACCGGTGGCATACATCTCTTGATAACTACGAGGACCAAAACTCAACTATGTCGTACACGAGAAATAGATGCTGACGGTCGTACATGCATTTCAGACATGGTGGTGTTATTTGGAGTGCCGCCAATGCATTGCACGCACCGACCACCATGCACTGAAATGTTTTATGATGCAGCCAAACCTCATTTGACATCAAACTTGAAGGATGGGGTTCCTCAAATCCCGGTTCGACTACAATATTGAATACCAGCCACAAAAAAACAACCCAACCGGCGCATTCAGCCACCAACCATATTCAATGCCTGAGGTCGCAATGCTACAACTACATCGAGATCCATACCTCAAGCGGCTATTCACATGAGGGTACGACCAGTACGGCAAATACAACTGGGCACAAACTTGGTAACCTACTGGCAACGACGATTTACTCCCCAGGTGGTTGTTCCCCCAAACAATGAACTTCACTATATGCTACTCGAAGAATGCCACCACATAGGTCCAGGTGGACACTTTGGACAGGACAAGACACTGAGGAAGCTGGCGCAGAACTATTGGTTGGACAAGATGCAATTGGACGTGGTCAACTTCTGCAAATCCTGCGACACATGTCAGCAAAAAAAATCCCATCGCACACGGCCACCCGGACTCCTGCAACCACTCCCTATTCTGAAGGAACCGTAGACTGACATCTCCATGGACTTCGTCACAAGATTACCAATCATACCTTAGGGATATGACGCAATCCTTGTGGTTGTCGACAGGTTTTCCAAAATGTCTCATTTTGTCACGACGACAACCACCGTCACCACCAAAGGAACAGCATGGCTATTTTTTCACAACATCGTGCGGCTACACGGCGTGCCAAGAACCATCACAAGCGACATACACGGTCGCTTCACCAGCCGTTTTTTTGCGCAAACTAATGACACACTATACCTGCAGAATTCAACTTTCAACGGAGTTTCATTCGTCAACCGACGGCCAAGCCGAGCAAACTAATTAGACGCTCAAAAAACTGCTTTGAACACTATGCAAACACCATGGGACGGATTGGGCACAAAACTTTCCAACCGCCAAAATCGCATAGAATTCGGCAGTCTCAACCACAACAAGAAAAAATCCGTTTGAAGTGCTGTACGGAAAACTTCCTGCCATACTCGCCAAACTACACAATCGAAGCAACATTTGCGCGGGTGATGTTAAGCACCGTGACTTCACCACTATCTAGGAAGAACATGGCAGGCCCTTGCAAAGATGCAAGCAGCGATGAAGCGAGCAGCTAACTGACATCGCAGCGACAATTTTTTAGTCGTTGGAGATAAATTCCTCCTTAGTGCGGTCAACATAAAGACTCGTGGAGCCGACTACTCAAAGCTCAAACCCGAATGGTTGGGACCGTTTTAAATTGAGCGCATGAAAACTGCTGTGCTTGCGCAACTCAAACTCCCTGTCACTATGCAAGTAAATCCGGTGTTCCATATTAGCCGACTCAAGCACTACCCACACCCCAGAGAAAACTTCCCAGCCAGGGATGTCCCTCGCCCTCCTCCTGTTCAAGTGGATGACCACACAGAGTACGTCATCGAGGACATCCTTGGCCAATGATGACATGGCAAAACAACAGAGTATCTTGTCAACTGGCATGGCTACGACATCGCGCATAAGAGCTGGGAACCCTAGGACAACCTCTGAGACATCGATCACCTAATCGACGGCTACTACCGCCGTCACCGGGCCAGATCAGAACGCATACTGGGACGTCGCGGCTAAAGGGGGGGAAGTGTTACGTACCAGATTAAGAGACCCTAATATTTCTGAGTGTGCATTTTTGTTATTACACAAACAGCCAACCGCGTCGCGAGACGTTGATATGAACTCATTCAATCAAGGGCAAACCGGCCAACTGCCTCCCCTCTAGGGCATGGTACCAAATCTTCTGACAATTTTGACCACTCTCACGACTCTACAACAGACGTATTACGACCTTTCTGTTGACTTCTTGATGCCCCAAAGAGGAATCTAGATTTATAAAGATGCATCTCACATCTTCATCGTCGATTCTTGAAGACCCTTGACTTCTCGCCAGAGCTTCTCAAATCTGATCACTTACGACGCGACTCCACACGCCTGGCTCGACAATTGACCCAACGACCCCGACGATGTCTCATCATAACTCAACACTTGTATATATATATTTCATCGTTTCGACACTTGACATTGAAGTACACTTATGGCTCATTATAAAGTTTTCAAGTGTCCCAAATTCTAAATCATGTTCTCCCTCGCAACTTCTACATGTTCACTATCCCCGCTCCATTTTGCATAACACCTCCTCATCTCAATGAACATCAACATTTGAGGATAGAATATTGCAACCATTTTAGATCAAGCAAATGCAAACCCCTATCGTCGCTTGACTTAGCTTATCTAACAGTATGGCAATCCATCCTGTCTTCCACACAAGGAAGCTCAAGCACTAGCAGAATCCCATTGAAAACTTCCCCTCCAGAGATGTCGCACCTCCACCTCCTCTAGTACAAGTGGTCATGAGTACGGAGTATGTGATTAAAGACATCCTCGGACATTGACACCGTGGAAAAATGACAGTGTATGCGTTCTAATGGCATGGCTCCAATGCTACGCACAATAGTTGAGAGACCACCAGCGTCAATCATCTGATTTACGAGAGCTACCTTCGTCACCAGCTCACGTCTGCTAACCCACCAGGACGTCGCGACTGAAAAGGGTGGATAAGTGTTACTTCCTTGACGTACACGACTCCCTAAACTCCACTCGTGGACATTTCCATCATTACATTCATCGCCCACATGGCGTCAACCTCCAGATTCTTACATTCAGCCGAGTGCATTTTTTCCAACCACCACAAACTCTGGTGTTCCCTTCCTAACGTTTCTGACAACTTTGACCACCTTCTTGTAAGGTTGACAGGAGCATCTCAAACTATATCGATTTTCGGATATTGTTTGATCGACTCTTGACGGCGTTAGACTTTTGTAAAGACATGCCCCGATCTCAAAGCCCCCTGACTTCTTGGTGAAGCTTCTTGAAGCAGCCACTCACCGCACAACCTTGCACGTGTCTCTCAGCTCAAGCGCCAAGGACCCAACATACGCATCATTTTAATTCTCCGTATTGTACATATGTGCTCGACTTTGCGACACTTGTCATTGAAGTGCACTTTCTGTTCAATACAGAATATCCATTTGTGCCCAATACTCTTATCTTCTTTTTCCCTGCACTTCATCCCTGTGAACCACCCACGTTTTGATCGGCATAACGAGGGTAAAAGGTAATTTCTATATTGAAGCATGCAGTTGCCTTTAGCCGGTGATTATGCACGCACAAAGAATGAGGCGTCCCCGTGTATAAAAGGACAAAAATGAACAAATGTGTTTAATGTTAAGAACAGACTCATGCATTACCCAGTTTAGAAAACAAATATGACTATAATGCCAGGATTCTATTCAGTTTTTGTCAAAAGTGGACATTGTAGTCATGCTTAGTTGTTCTTTGCTTTCTGTGGACAATTTGCTCAGTCGTTGGTGTTACCTACCACACGTACACGAGTCCCTAATCTTCTTGAGTGGGCATTTCTGTTCTTACGGAAACAGCCCATCGTGTTGCAAGAACCACGATATTCACTCCGATGGCCAAGGGAAAACTGGCCAACAACCCCATCCTCAGTGGATATTCTCAAACCTTATGACAGCTTTTACCACTCTCCTGAACCTACAAACGGAGTTATCACGACCTTTTGTTCGACTTCTTGATGCTTCACTACAAATCTACATTCATAAAGATGCATTGTGCATCTTCATTGTCGATTCTTGAAGACCCCCGACTTCTCGGCCGACCTTCTTGAATCCGACCACTCACGAAGCGACTCGGCACGCGTCGCTCGACATTCAACCCAACAACCCCGAGTATGTTTCATTCGTTACTCAAAACTTGTATATATATATACATATATGTTCAATCCTTTCAACGCTTGTCATTGAAGAATACTTACTGCCAATGATGAATTGCTCAAGTGTCCCAAATTCTATATCGTACTCTGCCTCACAACTTCTACCAGTTCACCATCTACGCCCTGTTCGGTGTTGTCAATGCACCGGATAGCAACGGTCTAGAAAACGGGTCCCGACATGGGAGGCCGCCAACCGCTCTTGGTATTGCAACCAAGACAACATATCATCCTCAAACAAGGGATCCACACTTTAGGTTCGTTTGGTTTGTAACCTCACGAAGTCCGCATGTTGGTCTTTAGTGTCTACCTTTCTTTGGACACTCTGTGAGGAGTCTCAAAGGCAAGAACTGTAAATGGATGCATACAAGGTACATGCTTTTATACTTGCAAGGCTCTGCTAAAGCTTCTACTTGTAGTGGCTCCACTGGAGCCAACCTCAACCCACATTCCTACTTGGCACGTCCTTAGACCGCCAAGTGTCATCCTCAAGGCAGGCTCTAGTAAGCTTCCTAGAAGCTTCCTATCCCAGTTTTGGCCACAAAGAAAACTACGGCCGTCGCGGGGTTTGAACCTGCAACCTCTCCTTTGAGACTCCGGTGCCTATTCAAACAAGCCAAAAAGGTATTGTTCGTATGATGAGCCATAGGGGACATACCCATTATGGGCAGTGCATTCTTGGCCCATGTCAGAAAAGACCAAGGGGACATAGTCCATAGAGCAGTGCATGCCTTGTCTGTATGTGTAGCTAGCCAGCTAGGCAGTGGACAAGGTGCATAGTGTTTCAACAAATCTCTCCCTTGCACCGCTATCCATCTGTCGCTTACTGGGCTCCGTCGATGCCTTGGGGATCCCCCTTCCTTTGTTGCACTCCTCATGCCGAATCCACGAATGCCTGCATAGTGCAAGTCACTCTCCAGCGGCTTGGTCATGCAGTCAGCAAGCATGCTCTTCGTTCCCCAGTGCTGCAAGTCCACCACGTTCTTCATGACCAGGTGACGTGAGTGCTGGTAACGTATGTCGATGTGCTTCGTTCGTCGGGAGATGATCTCGTCTTCAGCCATCAAGATGGCACTCATGTTGTCCACGTGTACGACTGTGCCATCCTTCTGTGGCACTGTCATTTCGCGAAGCAGGCTGCGCAGCCATTGAGTCTCCTTGCACACCTCAGACAGAGCAACGTACTCTGCCTCAGCCGTGGGCGCGGAAACACAATCCTGCTTCCTGCTGGCCCATGAGATGGCAGCGCCATTCAAGATGCACACGTATCCAGAGGTGGATTTCCTGTCGTCGAGATTTCCTCCCAAGTCAGCGTCGGTGTAACACTTCAGGCGAAGGGGTTCCGTTCCTTCTTGGCCTCCAAGGACCAGGCCCATGTGATGTGTCTTCTGCAGGTAGCGCAAGATGCGCTTGAATACTTGCTAATGTTGTGGCCAAGGGTTGGCCATGAATCTGCTCACTTGTCCCACATAATAGCAGATGTCCGGAAGATTCTCTACCATGGCATACATGATGCTACCCACATATACGCCATGGTAGGGACTGGTAGGGGATGTCTTGCATCTCCCTTTTTTTCTGCTTCGTTGCTTGGCGACATGGAGGCCTTCAGCTTTGTATCGGTCGTCATTGGGGTGCTGACAGGTTTGCACTCTTCCATGTCATTGCGCTTCAGTACCTCACCGATTTATTTGGTTTGGTTGAGTTCGATGGTGCCTGCTACTCGGCTGCGGTGGATGGCAATCCCAAGGTAGTACTTGAGAGGACCCATGTCCTTCATCTTGAACCTTTTGCTGAGGTCAGACTTCAGCTCATCCAGCAGCCCGACCGAAGACAAGCACATGATCAGATCATCCACGTATAGCGCAACCAGCATCAGCCCTCTCCCATCATCGCGCACGTACATGCTCGGGTCGTTCTGGCAATGCGCAAAGGAGAGACCGGTCATGAAACCATCCACCTCTTTGTACCACATCCTTGGAGCCTGTAGAGCGCTTTCACCAACTTGCACACCTTGCCCTTGGGAGCTTTGACTCCTTCGGGCACCTCCATCAGCACTTCCTTGTCAAGCTTCCCATAAAGAAAAGCTGTCTTGACGTCCATCTGGTGTATCTCCATGTTTTTTGCGGTTGCAATTCCAAGGAGAGAGCGGATGGAGGCAAAGGTCACGACGGGCGCAAACGTCTCATCGTACTCGGAGCCCGAGCATTGAGAGAACCCCTTAGCCACTACCCTTGCCTTGAACTTGTCGATGCTGTTGTCTTGCTTCTTCTTCACTCGGAGGACCCACTTGGATCCCACCACATGGGCCTTGTCGGGTCTATCCACCAGCACCCACGTGCCGTTCTCGGTAATGGACAAGAGCTCGCTGTCCACTACCTCCTTCCACTTGGCCGCATCTGGGCCATTCATCGCCTCCGCCACTGTGGATGGCTCTCCCTGAGCCATGCACAACCAGCTAAGGCCAGTCCAATCGTCCTCATATCGCAAAGGTGCTCTCTTTGGTTGCAAACAGCGCCGGGGTAGTGGTGCGGCTTTTTGCTTTGGTGCTGGTGCTTCCATAGGTGGTGGTTTGTCGTCGTCGTTGTTGTCAGAAGAGTTGTCAGACTCCAAGTCAGAATCGGAAGGCTCAAACGCCTCTGTATCTGCGTCCATGTCAGATGCCGCATCATCCTACGCAGCGACTCTCCCATTCCCACCACCTACTGGCAAAGCGAGCCAGTTGTCAAGTGCTTAGTCTCCAGACTCAAGCAACACTATCCACTCTCCGGCTTTGGGAGTGAGGTTTGGGTCCAACAGCTCTCCCTTTTCAAGTGTGCATTTGGCAAACACAACATCGCGGCTCCTCACGAGCTTGCCTGCTGCCTGGTCCCAAAGCCGATAGGCTTTGTGTGATGTGTTGTACCCAGCGATGATGCACTTCCTCGAACGTGCATCAAGCTTGCCTCCACCTTCTCCCGATTGGATCTTCACCCATGCAGTTGACCCAAACACCTTCAGATGAGGTGCGTTGGGTTTTTTTCCCGACGATGCTTCTTGTGGGGTCTTCAGCTGCTTGTCATGCTCCTTTCCACGCTTCCGCAAAGCAGTTGCTCGTGTGAGATTCAAGAGGTAGCAGGCTGTTGTTCATGCTTCTGCCCAAAAGCGAGGTGGGAGCTTGGCGCCGAAGAGCATGCTTTACACCATGCCGAGAAGGGTCTGGTTCATCCTCTCGGCAAGGCCGTTGCTTTGGGGGTTGTAACGGGTAGTTTGCTAGTGGCGGATGCCATGATGCTTGAGCCAAGGCTTGCATGCATTGTACTCACCCCCGTTGTCAGTTCGGAGCATAATCACCTTCTTGGACGTTTGCCGCTCCACCATGGCGACGAACTCGAGGAGCTTCTCCTTGACCTCTCCCTTTGTTTTGAGGAAGTAGATCCACAACTTGCGGCTGTGGTCGTCAATGAAGGTCAGGAAGTACTTGCTTCCTCCATTTGACAGTGTGCGGAAGGGTCCATACACGTCACTGTGTATCAGCTCCAAGACGTGCCCCGCTCGTTGACCTCCTTTCCCAAACAGCTTCTTCTTTGCCTTTGCTTGGAGGCATGATTCACACAATGCACACCCTCCGCCATGCTTCATGGTGCACCCTTCCATTCCGCGGACTACCTCTTGCTCCTGAATCTTCTGCAGCGTGCTGTTGGCCACATGGCCAAATCGCCGGTGCCACAGCTCAGCCTCAGTGTCCTTGGTTGATGTGGCGGCCGCAGCGGTCGGCGGCAGTGCATCCTTTGGCTCCGGTGCCACTGTCTTGGTGGCACATGCGAGTCCCTCATCCGACGCCTTGGTGACTTTGGTTATAAGCACGTAGAGGCCGTCAACTCTTGGAGCTTGAAGCATGAGATCATCTTTGGTGTACAAAATCTGGATGTCCTCGTTTTTTAGGGCCACCGCTTCCTTATTGGTGAACACCACTGTCATGTTCTTGTCAATGATTTGTGATACGGACAGCAAGTTGGCTGCGAAGGAGGGCATCTACACTACCTTTTGAAGGTTGACCGCCTTCTCCACACCATTAACGTTGAACGTGATCACTTTGTCCCCTTCGCCCATGGCTTGGACGACGCTGCCGTTTGCACACTTGAGGCGCATAACAGATTCGGCCATGGAGACAAGTCCACCCTTCTCTTTTAACGACTGGTGGTTGGTGCCCGAGTCAAGGGCAAATGCCCCGAGCCTAAGGATCGCTGCGCCCTTCATGGGCAGCCCCCTAGCCATCACGTTGGTGAGCTCCTTCTTCTCCTTTCCACCTTTGTTCCTGCCTTCTTTCTTGGGACTACGGCAGTGCCTAGCCCAGTGCCCAGGCTTGCCACAGTTGAGACAGTTGCCGGGCTACTTGGAACTCTTCCCGCCACCATCGCATTTCCCTCCACCGCCACCGCTTCTGCTATTGCCTTGACTAGAGTGAGAGCTTGCACCATGTCCACCGAAGCAAGAGGCATAGACTAAGATGTTTGCCTCACTGCCAGTGCGTCACATGGACTCGTTGCAGACATGTTTGGCGAAAGCCTTGTATGTCAGCTCTGCCTCCTTCCAACTGCGAAATACGGTGATCAAGGACCCCCAGATTTCCGACAGCGCCATTAGAAGGATCATGGCACGCATGTTGGAGTCAAGATTCCATTCCATTTGTTGGACCTCCTGCAGCACGTTGTCGAATGACTGCAAACATACGGGTATTGATTCTCCTTCGCTCACCCTCATCGAAATCACCCTTTGGAAGATGAGAATTCGGTTTGCTAGGGCGTTTGATTGATGCACGTGTGAGAGGTTTGAGTAGGCCTCAGCAGCAAACGTGCATCCTGTGATGTGGGAATGTTGAGTCTCGTTGATGGACGTCACAAGAATGGCGAGAGCCACGTTGTTCTTCATCGTCCATGCTACAAGGTCAGTCGCATACGTCGTCACCATCGCATGGGCGGGTGCTGTCTCGGTCCCTTTTAGGATGTCGAGGTAGCCACGCATGTTTATGACAGTCTCAAACTGCCATTTCCACATGGGAAACCCTGTCCCCGTGAATTTGGACATACCGGCCTCAAGGCGGGCTTGAGTCGGATCCGCCATTTTCTGCGGTTGCTCATCTTCTTTGCTTTGCTGCTACTCTTCTTCGTTGAGGGCGATGAGGCTGATGAGGCTGCTGACTACGACCATTGTCAAAGGTGTAGTTGGTTCCGTTGCATACCCCTCCCGCCGATGATCACCTAAGGCGATGGTGCCGTCGTGAGAGAACGGACTCGGGGTCGTACCACCTTCTAAAAAAAGGGTACAGCTTAATCCCATTGGGGCTCGAGGGTCTTGTCAAACATGGACAGAGCTGTTCCTTATCCCCTAGTCTGCCACGTGCGTGCACCCTACCTGAAGAAGCCGATGGAGCCGATGGAGTAGATTGGAGCCGTCCGATCTTCGTGTCCCTGTTGTACCTGGGCACCCTACAAGACCACGCGCTAGTCCGTCTTGGAAGCGTGCCTTAGAACTAGAAGTGTGGGCCCAGAACCCTTTGTCAATGCGCCGGAAAGCAACGGTCTAGAAAACGGGTCCCGACATGGGAGGCCGCCAACCGCTCTTAGTATTGCAACCAAGACAACATATCACCCTCGAACGAGGGATCCACACTTTAGGTTCATTTGGTTTGCAACCTCACAAAGTCCGCATGTTGGTCTTTAGTGTCTACCTTTGGTTGGACACTCTGTGAGGAGTCTCAAAGGCAAGAACTGTAAATGGATGCATGCAAGGTACAGGATTTTATACTTGCAGAGCTTTGCTAAAGCTTCTGCTTGTAGTGGCTCCACTGGAGCCAACCTCAACCTACA
>SZWC01001109.1:51668-107624 GCA_023375785.1 Penium margaritaceum
CCCCCCCCCCCCATTATCAACTTGACACAGCTGGTGCAGGCCCAACGGAACACCGTTCAGGCAGCAGAGCTGCTCCTGGCGGTGTTCCGCAATGTTCCCATGCTCGTCGACATGGTCCAAGCCCAGCTCCGGCCTATCTTAGAGGGAGCTAGCACAACAGCACCGCGCGAAGGGGTCCTAGGGGAGGCCGTGGCAGGAGCGGCAGCCAGGAAAAAGACAGGCACAGTGGTACTCTCGGAATTCAGTGAGTCACCACAAGAAAACGAGGAGCGGTCCATCGGAAGGGGACAAGGTCTGCTCCGACTCACTGAGGCTAGAGCAAGATGGCTACAGGAGACGGAGATGATTGAAATCCGTTACAGACAAGGGAAATGTCATGCAAGGCCCCAGAGACACGCCTACGGGACCAGTGGGATGAAGGAAACCTCCGCGTAGTGGGGATTCTCTGTCTCTTCCCAGCACCGGAAAGTTGGGACAAGGAACCCCCTGTCTACGATGAGGAGAACCGATGGCGAATGCAGGTGATGAAAGCGGAGCAGGACAAGAGGCGGGCACGGGGGATTCTGTGGAAGGAGCCGAAGACAAAGAAGAAGAAGCCTGAGGAAGCAACCGTGGAAAGGGCGGGAAAGCCAAAGGGGCCGGTGGAGACGCAGGAGTGGCAAATTTGGCAGACGGCCCATATTCTCCTCCGCGCCAACACTAGGGAGCAGCAGAAAGCGAAAGCGCGGAAAGTGTACGAGGCCATGGAGAACACGTCAGGGGTGGAATTCGATGGGCGCAAGAAGGACGACCTCGCCCGCCTTTGTGAGTAATACGCTTGGGAGGAGGGTCGTCTTTGGCGGATCACGCCACAGATCTTGTGGTTACCGCCGCCCACCTTGCAGAAGACCGTGATCGAGACATACCACCGCCATCACCACTCCGGCATGCAGGCGCTCAAGGATTGCCTGACCCCTATCTTGCACGTGCCGAAGCTTGCAGCACTGGCTAAGGAGGTGGTGTAGCAATGCGCCCCCCGTGAATGGAGCTGCAAGATCACGCCGCGGGACATGCCGCTCTTCCTGCCCTCCTCCATTGGTGAGCCCCTGGAGCGGATCATTATCGACTTCCACAGGCCATGGCCTCGCCGCGCCCAAGGGGACGCGTACTGGATCACCACGGTGGACCACTTCACGAAGTACTTGTGGGTCCGCGCAGTTCCCGACAAGTGCTCAAGCCGGGCTGCACGGTTCATCCGCGAAGAGATCTTCTACCAATTTGGGAGGTGCAGCATGGTGCACAACGACAATAGCACCGAGTTCATGGGAGCATTCCGCAACGCGCTCGCAGAGTGGGGCGTGTAGCACGTACACTCCGGGTTGTACAGACTTGAGTCCCAGGGTCAGGTCGAGAGGTTGCACGACATTCTAGAGAGAGCAATGGCGAGGGCGGAGAACAATGACTGGGGGGAAACTTTGAAGAAGACGGCACACTTCATCTACACGACCCCCTGTCACGCAACATCATTCTCTCCACACCTCCTCCTTCTTGGACAACCTCCACGCGCAGCCCTGGGCATGCCGCAGAAGCCACTGCGGCTACCCCTAGACCTGAAGGAAAAGCAGGATGGACTCTTGGAGGAGGAGCGGGAGGCCGCCAAAGACCAGGAAGTACAAGAGTGGTTCCGGAAGCACTGCCAAAGAACAAAGGCGGTATGCGCGGAAGCGAGGCTGTGGGGCTTTGTATTGGCTTGGTGCGGATGTGATGGTACCAGCCAGCGGCTTAACCACCGGCCAACCACGGAGGGGAACCTGGTCAATCTCCGCCCCTTTCCAGGCGCAGGGCGTGAAGCCGGAGAGGTGTGCGTGGTGTATCGTGTGGCCAGCGTGAACGCCGGACATGTCTGGTTGGAGGGACCAGACGGATTCAGCAACTGCAGCTACCCGGCCACTGAAGTTTTGCTCTTACCTCTAGCCTTGCAGACGCACATCCCCGGAACAAGCAGAGAACTACCTGCACTCGCGGAACGCAAGGGCTTCAGAGGCTGGAAAGCAGAAAAGGTGCTGGAGCAGTACGAGACACCATTGCTTGCCCAGAGCCGCGGAACGGGGTTCCGGGGAGAGGAGCTGGAAGCCACGAGGTGGTAGGCTTGCGTGAGGCAAGAAGTGGACCGCAAAGTATCACTCATTTGTGAGGCTCTCGCATGTAGGTCAGTCTTATGGGTCATAGTGTTGGTTGATCAGGAACAGTATTTCTTCGTAGTAGCCGCGGAAAAACCTTGGCCCTGATCATCTGCATTAGAAGCCTGGGATCCGCGGATAGCGCGGAGCCAGAAGTAGTGCGGAGCAGAAGATTGCGTGGAGCACGGTAGGCGCGGAACAAGAGAAATGCGGAACAAGGCAAGCGCGGAAAAATCCTGCAGCATGGCAAAATTAGGGGTATTAAGCAGCCGAAAGGATCGATAGCACCGACTACAACACTCGGATCCAGGAATCCTCTGGCAGGAAACCTCCTAACCATAATTATTGTGGGAATGGAAAAATGACACTTGGTGAACTCCTTGACTCTGATGGAAGTGGACGGTGTCAACCAGATAGATATGGAAACTTGTTAAAACAGTAGGAAAGTCTGGCACATCGTTTGTAACTGTCGAAACAAGCATCATGCCAAAAAAGGGGTGAAGTCGTAGAAAAATGAGTCGCAAAACAGCATAGGACAGGAGTAAAAGGCACTACTCTTGTTTATGAGGAGCTATCTGTGCCAAATGATCGCCCATCTGAATGGCTCACATTACCGCACAGGGTTTCTGAGCTCGCCAAATTAGGAGAGGGGTACGAGGATGACCAACCGACGATACTACTAAAAGTTCAGCGTCGATGACGGAGAAGTCGTTGAATGTTATCGACACTTGGATGGAGGCGCTTCACACAACTTCTTAAGCAACGACATGGTTTGCAAGCTGGGGTTGCAAACACCCCAGTATATGTAGTCCCCTTGAAACATCCCAGGGGTGTTTCAAGGAAAAACCATTGACGGGACACTACATGTACTGAATCTCCAAGAACCACTTTGACTACAGGTGGGTTTTCTACGGAATGTAATGGTCTAGAGGTCTTGTCCAATAAGCAATCACAAAATCATCCTCTAATGAGATTTCCTGTACTGGCACAATCCGTAGGTCGACAGGAACAGCGACGTCGTCTACGTGAAGATCAACGGCGCCAAACGATAGCTGTCGCGTGCAGGAAAAAAGCCAACAGCAGAAGTAGCAAAGGTGGAAGTAGTGCAGGAAGCTGCGGAAACCAAAAGGTGACAACCTGTGCAGCGGATACCGCTCAACATGTCCAAACACTTTATTCCATAAGGAGCTTGTGCGTGGCTCATACATCTCAAGCCAATGGGAGGAGCAAAAGTGGTAACATCTGACTCATCATCGGCCTCATCACCTTGATTGGCCTCGACGAAGCTCGTGTCGGTACCCAAAGATTTCTTATCCCTCATCCAGGAATTTGCAAATGTCTTTCCCGACGAGCTGCCAAAGACTTTATCTCCTTGGCTAGACATGAACCATCGCATTGAGCTGAAACCGGGCAGTAGACCTACCGTCCGAGGGGCCTATCGCATGAGCGATAACGAGTTGACCGAGCTAAAACAGTAGCTCGAAGAGATGCTTTGTCAGGGGTTCATCCGCCCATCCACGTCACCCTACGCCGCACTAGCACTATCAAAAAAAAAAAAAGCTCGCGAGATGCGAATGTGCGTGGATCATCGAGCGTTGAACGACACTACCATCAAGAGCTGCTACCCTCTTCAATGTTTCAACAAAATTGACTTACACAACGGATATCATCCGATACGCGTGGCAGACGCCGACATCAAGAAAACGGTGTTTCGAACTTGCTACAGGCACTTCAAGTTGAGAGTTATGCCATTTGGACTCACGAATGCCTCAACAAGATTTATGGCGATAATGAACAGTATTTTCTGTCGATACCTTGATGATTTTGTCATGGTTTATCTCAACGACATTGTGGTGTATGGTCGCACATTAGAGGAGCACAATGGATCTCTCCAACACGTTCTCAAAGTTTCACAAAGAGAGAAGTTTTTTGGAAAACTCTCGAAATGCGACTTCAGTTGTCGTTCATTCGAGTTTTTGGGTCACGTCATCAATGGCAGAGGGATTACCACGGATCCACAAAAAGTTGCAAAAGTCACTGATTCATCGACGCTGACCAATGTTCGAGAAGTTCAGTTTTTTCTTGAATTTTGTAATTACTACCAAAGACTAGTACCGGAGCATGCGCGAGGGTCAACGCCTCCCTCCAACCTCACTCAAAAAGAAAATGACTGGCGGTGGGGAGACAGTGAACAAGAAGGGTTCAACGCTTTGCGGAACGCTCTGAACTTGGTGCAAACCATACGATTAGTTGATCCAACCGTTGACTACGTCATGGCTACAGATGCATCAGACCGGGCCATTGGCGTGACTCTTTTGCAAGATAACGACAGCGGCAAACAACCGGTCGTCCACGTGTCTCGAAAACTACTGGGATCGGAACTCAACTATGTGGTCCATGATAACGAGATGTAGGCGGTCATGCACGCGTTCGAGACATGGTGATACTACCTCGAGTTTCGGCGATGCATCGTGCGCACCGACCATCATGCACTTAAGTATTTGAAGACGCAGCCAAATCTCAGCCAACGTCAATACTGATGGATTAAGTTCCTTGAGTCTAGGATCAACTAAAGAATCGAATACCGACCAGGAAAAACCGATCCGACGGATGCACTCAGCCGCCGACAACATTTAATGGCCGATGTGGCTATCCTACAACTACAGCGAGACCCCTATCTGGAGCGATTATTTGCACGAGGCTACGACCACCACGGTGTATATGATAAAACCAAATTCTACATTGACGCACCATGCTGGCGACAACGCTTCACTCGCTAGGTGGTCATTCCCCCGAATGATGAAATTTGACGTATGCTACTCGAAGAATGCCACGACACAGGTCGAGGTGGACACTGTGGGATGGACAAGATGCTAAAGAAATTGGCAAAGAAATATTGGTGGGACATGATGCAGTCCAACGTGGCTAGCTTCCGCAAAACCTGCAACATATGTCTGTGACAAATCACGTCGCACGAGGGCACCTAGACTTCTGCACCTGCTCCCTGTTGCGACAAAACCATGGGCACGCATCTCCATGGACTTCGTCACCGAATTACCACTCACACCCGAGGGGTATGACACCATGTTCGTGGTTGTCGACAGCTTTTATAAAATGTCCCACTTGATGAAGACAACGACCACCGTCATTGCCGAGGGAATAGCACAAAAATTTCTAAACAAAATTGTGCACCTAGATGACGTACAGAGAACCATCACAAGTGACAGAGACGGTCCATTGACCAGCCATTTTTGGCGCGCATAGATGAATCGTTATGACAGCATAAATCAACTTTCAACGGTGTTTCATCATGGAGCCATTAGTCAAACCGTGCGGATAAATCAGACGCTCGAACAACTACTATGAACATTATGCAAACCTTACGAAATGGATTGGGAACAAAAACTCCTTACCGACAAAATCGCATATCATTCGGCAGTTTCCACCGCAACGGGTTCAACCCCCTTTGAGGTAATGTATGGAAAACTTCCCGCCACACCAGCCGGAATACAAAGCGGCATTAATATTCCCGTGGTCGACGTTCAACACCGAGACTTCACCATCATCTAGGAAGAAACATGACAGACTCTTGCGAAGACATAAGCAGCAATGAAGTGAGCAGCTGACCAACATCGTAGCGACAACATCTTCAACGCAAGTGACAAAGTCCTCCTTAGCTCAGCGAACATCAAGCTCCGCGGATCCGACTGCTCGAAGCTCATACCCAGATGGCTAGGCTTGTTTGAAATCGAGCGCATGCAAGCCCTGTGGTTGCGCGACTCAATTTCCCCGACACTATGCATATTCAACCGGTGCTCAATGTCAGCACTACCGAGACCTCGGAGAGAACTTCTCTAGCAAAGATGTCCCTCCTCCGCCTTCCGTCCAAGTGGACGAAGACACGGAGTACGTTATTGAGGACATTCTTGATCATCGATGACGAGCCAAGACAACAGAATATCTGCTCAAGTGGCATGGCCATGACACCGCGCATAACGACAGGAAACCTTACAAAAATCTCTAAGACGTCGATCATTTCATCGACAACTATTATCGCCGTTTGCAGGCCACATTTGCACGCTTGCCGGGACGTCACGACTAAATGGGGGGGAAGTGTCATGGAGCAGATGTACACGATTCCCTAATCTTCTCGATTGGGAATTTCTGTCATTACAAAAACAACCCATGGCCTTTTGAGAACCGCAATATTCACTTCCGGGACCAAGGATATACTAGCCAAGGGACCCGCCATTAGTGGATATTCTCGAACCTTCTGACAGCTTCGATTACTTTCGCGAACCTACGAAGAGAAGTATCATGAATCTTTGGTGGAATTCTCAACACTCCACAACAAATATGGATTTTTAAAGATGCATCGTGCATCTTCATCGTCGATTCTCGAAGACCCACGACTTCTCGACGCACGTCCTAGAATCTGACCACTCAGGATGCGACTTAGCACGCGTTGCTCGACATTCGACCCAACGATCACGACTTTGTTTCACTCATAACTCCACACTTGTATATATGTTTTCGATCATTTCGACACTTGTCATCGAAGTACAATTAGAGCTAATTACATATTGCTCAAGTGTCCCAATTCTAGTCGTGTTTAGCCTTGCAATTTCTATCTGTTCACCAACAACGCTCTGTTTGGCGTAACAGTTGGAACGAGTGGGTATTCCTTGTTATCAGTGTGAAAAATGGGTAAATGGAGTGATAACGCTAAAAACGTGGGTAAAAGGTAGTTATTCCAAAGAAAGAAAGGTCAGTTTCAGTCAAGGCCGACATAGTTTGCAGGAGAAAAATGCGAAAACAACGCCCTTTTGAAAGTAGCACGCAAAATTGGCGCCCCCCCAATGTGAGCACGCATTATTGGCGCCCCCCCCAAAGCGAGCACGCAAAGATGGCGCCCCCCCAAAGCGAGCACGCAAGCATGGACCCCTCCTAGAATAGCACGTAAAAATGGCACCCTGCAAAAATGGCACCCCGCTAACTAGCAGGCAAAAATGGCACCCCCCCTCCGGCGACGCCACGTCAGCAACCCATCTTTGCGATTGAAATCTTTCCTGTCCATTTTTCGTTACGATTTCTCTTATGCAAAAACATTGCAGTATTTGGAAAGAACGGAATTGACTCGAGAAAGAAGGTGATCAGAACTCTTGGCGGAACAGGACCCTCTTATTTCCACTTGCGCTTTTTTCCTCCCATTGCGTCGAAGGCCTTTTCTTTGTTTTTTTTTCTCGCGTCGAAATCGATCTGCCCGCTTTCCCCTCCCCTTCCCTCTCCCCCTCTTAGTTGGCTTCAACGCGAGAAAAGAAAAAAAAAAGGGCGGCAGATCGCCTTCGAACACGATCTGCCCCAACTTTGCCTCCCCCTCCCTCCCCCTCTCAGTTGGCTTCGACGCAAGAAGAAAAAAAAAGCGGGGCAGATCGCCTTCGAAGGCGATCTGCACTGCTTTCGCCTCCCCCGCCCTCTCCCACTCCCAGTTGGCTTCGATGAGAGAAAAAAGAAAGAAAAAAAAACGGGGCAGATAGCATTCAACGTGACGGCAAAAAATAGAAAGAAAAAAAAACGGCCTTCGACGCGATGGGGAAAAAAAAAGGCGTGAATGGACATAGTAGGGTCCTGTTTCGCCTCGAGTCCTGATCACTTTCTTTCTGGAGCGCATTCTGTTCTGTCCAAATATTGCAATGTTTTGGCATGAGATAAATGGGAAAGGAAAAATGGGCAGGAAAAATATCAATCGCAAATTTGGGTCGCTGATGTGGCGTCGCCGGAGGGGGGGGTGCTATTTTGCGTGCTAGTTAGCGGGGTGCCATTTTTGCAGGGCGCCATTTTTGCATGCTATCCTAGGAGCGGTCCATGTTTGCGTGCTCGCTTTGGGGGGGCGCCATCTTTGCGTGCTCGCTTTGGGGGGGCGCCAATTTTGCGTGCTAACGTTGGGGGGGCGCCGATTTTGCGTGCTACTTTCAAAGGGGCGCCATTTTTGCATGCTATCCTAGGAGCGGTCCATGTTTGCGTGCTCGCTTTGGGGGGGCGCCATCTTTGCGTGCTCGCTTTGGGGGGGCGCCAATTTTGCGTGCTAACGTTGGGGGGGCGCCGATTTTGCGTGCTACTTTCAAAGGGGCGCCATTTTTGCATTTTTCTCGTAGTTTGTAGTGGCCCGGACCCGGCGACTGCGGCTCGACACCACGTGTGCGGACGCGCCAAGAGGGATCACCGTATTCGAAGGCAGCAGGCTGCGGCGATGCGCAGAGCTGCTGCTGCTGAGACGCCCAGCCCAGTTTGCCGGTGCATAAACCTCTTGGGCCCGGATAGCCCAAGCTCGGCTTGGTCGTCGCAGAAGCCAGGGGCTGCAATGCAGAAAAGTGGTTGTTGGGCGGCGCAGACCCTTGTAGGCCGACTTGGCGTCTGCATGCCGCGCAAAGCCAGGTGACACGTCAGCCATGTAAACAGCGGAACCCGCTGGAAAGCAAAAGCTGTTCATTTGGTTCCGCGGATGGAGGGCGACTGGTGGGCCGTTAGATCTCCAACGGTCGGCTTGGCCAGGTCAGCTGCGGCCTTGAAGGTGTGAGGATGACATCCTATCCTGCGATGTCGGCTTGCCGTGTCACGACGCGCAGTCCTCTCGTGAGCAGTGGCGGGATGGTGTTGCTTCCAGTCCGTTTTGAGTCCGGCGACAGACCAGCTGAAATTAAAATTCTCTATTCTACCAACGTCGCTCTATTGAACTGTGAAACCATTGAGGTGCGAATGTATGAAGACAGCAACGTGTGCTGGTTCCATGGGTTGCATAATCAAGAAATGCCCACAGCGAGCACTTTTTGACAAATTGCGGAAAACGCATCCCACCATATTCTTCAAAGGTGGAGGTCACGGCGTCTGTGGTCTCCGAATATAACGCAGCAAAAAGGCTGCAACGATGTTCGCTGGTTTAACGGGAAACCGCACATGGCTTGATCCGCAAACTCCATATGGAGATGGCAAACTACATGTCCCAAGTGAGGGGATGGAGGAAAGGCGGAGGGAGTCCTGCAGAGGTGGTGACGAGCAGCGCGGGAACGCTGCAGCCCTTTGGCTCCGACGTCCTCGGGCACTGCATCTGCGGTTGCAGATCACCATTCACGAGAGCTGGCTGCAGCCTGAGCGATAGAGGGACGCAGGCGTAGCTTTGCCCGTGAGTTGCGGAAAGCCTCGCCTACAATCTACGCCATGTTCGTCACAAACTTGGCTGTGCGATACGTAGCACACAATCTTCCATTCCAGTCGAGAGCAAGTCCAATCCAGTCTTGTGCAGTTCAGTTGCACCGTGGCAATCTGCAACGGCAGCAGCTTCGCCCCGCACAGCTCACCCACCTTCAGATAGCAGTTACAAGAAGCATCCAGGAAGCATCGTGTCCACATCCAATCTTATTCTAGCAGGACTTTTTCCGAGGATGGACGGCCCACAGCCATGCAGCGAGACCCACGCATGGGCAAAAGCACGGTGGACTCAGCTGTCCGACAAAGAAAGAGAGGTGAGAAGGGTCGCCTGCCTGCCGCGTCGACTCATCCACTCCTCTGTCGTGGCAGCTCTTTGTTAATGTCTTCATCTTTTTCTCTTGACACCAGCATACGCGGCATCATGTTGAGAAACACGTTGCTGCAACTTGAGTCTTGTGGACATGAGTGACACTTCAAACCATGAAAGGGTTCCTTGCTTGGATACGAATTCGAATGAGCTTTAGCTTGTGGCCGTGTTGTGACTAGTTTTATGTTCTGGCTGGTTGTGGACCTGAGTTTCCTTTCTGCTTTGAATCCGTCTCTCAAATCTCGGTGTCCACTTTGGTGCTTCCCTGCAATAGATCATTGCCATGGTGTGCCTTCATGGGGAGGCTGGTTGGGTGAAGTTGCTGACAGCCTCGAACCCTTCCATTCAAACATGCCCACACGATCCTCCTGTCTTTTGTTATCCTTTTGGTTGCAGATTGTGAACGACCTTTTCACAAAGGGAATGAAGGTGGAGGAAGGCCGGAGGAAGTGCCAGATTGTCACCATCCTCATGGCGTATGAGCATGTGTTTGCGTACCGCGCGTTCAAGACCATGAGGGTGGCAGTGGAGGAGAGGGAGGAGAAGAAGGTGTTCCGGGCGTGGGAGGAGGCAGAGGCAAGCTACAGCGAGAAGGAATTCATCTACTGGTGCGGCACAACAACCCCAAAACGCCAACTGCCGGCCCAAAGCAAGCGGGGCCTGAAGATTACAGAAAACATGGAGGCAGACCAGATCTTGCTGCAGGCATGGGAGGAGGCAGAGAGGTGGTACAGTGAGGAGGATTACATCTGCATGAGCGGGGAGACTCGTGCGGACCATGCGGATCCTAAATACGGTTTTCTCCGAGCACTGGAGGAGGCAGCAGTTTATGGGCCTGCAAGTGGGCGCAGCACCAGCGAAGAAAGCGAGCTGGGAAGCAGCGGGAGAATGCAACAGGGCCGTTCTTTGGCAGGAAGCTACGAGCTGATGGATCGGCTGTTTGAGTCAGACTTTGAGAGCGACGATTTTTTGGAGGACGAGTTCCTCTACTTTTGGCATATGCCTGGTGCCGCGGATGAAGATAAGGATCAAAGCAAGGCCAGGCTAGATGACGGTGCAATGGATGGGAGACCTCATAGGGCTAGCATGTCTGCAACACATCCATGCTGAATATCCTGGTTCTTTTAATTGTGCTGTTCTTGTTAGAATTTTAAATATGATACCCAAGTAATGTCTCATTCCTCTGTGCTCTATGTGCACCACTCCCCCCCCCTCCCCTCCCCCCTGGACCTGAAACATCCTTCCACGATTTCATGATGAAAACCAGGGTGCTTATCACAGGTGCAACAGACATCACTGTGTTTTTTTCAGCACCTTCTGCATTTAGAAGCGTAGTGGCAATCACAGTCGCAGGCTGTGGTGGCAGTCCTGATGGATGTAGTTTCTTCTTCCTGTCGTGTTCATTGTCGTCAATCTCCTGGCAGTCCCAGTTGCAGTTGTACCTGTAGAGGAGAAGACATGCGTTTGATTTTTATCCAAAGCGTCCAAGTTAGAGAAAGGATTGGATTCCTGCCACTTCCATTTATCAACATATGCCTCATTTGCATGCTTCATGCAAAGCCAAGTCAACGTGTATTTCATGAGTGTCCAAGAAATCAATCCACCATTAACAAGCTAGAATTTTCTGTCAGACAACACAACCGCACCCCTTCAGTTTTCTTTGCAAAAGACCTAGTTTTGACCAGTGGCAGCTACTGTAAAGTCTCTCTTTCCATGAAGTATGCAAATACCACTTCCCAATTCTGTTAGGCAACGAAAAACTTCTGTGGAATCTGACTGCTTTTTGTGGCATAAAATTTCACTCATACTTTGAAACTCCCTGAATCAGCACCTTGTGTCCTGTCACGCATTGTAAAAACAGAAAACAGAAAACACAACCCAATCATTTACCCAACATCCATCACTCTGTGGGCTTGAACTGTCCCCCTTCCCCTCCACCTTCTCCTCTCAATATCCACTCCTGAGTTTTTGAGTGGGCAGACATTTCTGGAAGGATGAATCCGACCACGCCTCTCGCAACTTCTCCATTGTAAACACTAGTTGAAGTCATAACAAAGTTGAACGACACGGCTAATTTTTTGTATGAAATAGACCTACCTTTGACTTGTGGAAATGAAAGTTTTAACTCTTGGGGAGTCTAAACAAGTCGTATCAAGGTCATTATTTCCACGTTCGACCTAAAAACCCTAGTGAAATCAGGTTAGGTATCTTGAGCTTAGGGCATGCTTCGATCTTTTTTGCTAGTGGAATTGTTGTGATGTGGGCCATTCCCGTCCGTCTGTACAGCTAACTATAACCAATTGGTCGTGTCCATGATCCTGCAGATCCATGGTGCTGACCCAGCTGGCGCCAGAGCAATGAAAGGTGGTGACTCCACCCACCAGCAGCTGCCAGCAGCTGCCAGCAGCTTCCATGACATCCCAGGTGCTTCCTGGGGTGCTCTGCAGTTTTGTGGACTCTCTACAGTTTTCTCAGTGGACTGGCTCTTGAGCCCAATTTGCATGTTATGCATTTTTTGTCTACCGATTGGTGCTAGACCTGTGTGTGTGTGTGACAAGTCATAGCATCCGGCTCAAGATTCTACATCTTTAAGTTCAGACGTTGTTGGGTTGTGATGCCCCTATGCAGATTTATGGCCAAAACAGTGGTTTTGGGTCTGGCTTAGGACAAACTGGCACTGCCGCGTGCGTCACCCGCCGCGCATCGCGGCAGCCATTCATGCTGTGTGCTTGTTAATCTTCATCTCTCTCTGAATCACTAAAGCATTGGAGCTTATGAGACTTTGGGCGTCTCCCTAGCCTAATCCTTTCTGTTTCTTCATGTATGACCAATGGCCTTGCCCCTGAAACTTTGTATCAACAAGTGTACTCGAAAGTGAACAAACTAGAGAACATGGAATGTTTGCAGAAACTGCTACATATCACATAGACCCCATTAAACTTTTAATTCTATGAAAGGAATGATCATCTGTGCTTTACTGACATGCAGCCATGTGGATGTTTTGTGAAAAATGATGGCGTGGAGAAATACATGTTTTGATACACTGATCATCAAGTGTGTGAATTTGGGTTGATTAACCATAACTCAAGTCACTGCAGCAGCTGTATCCTGGGACCTGTTGCAACAGCCGTAGCAGCAAGAAGCTACAGCAGTAGGAGCAGCCGTGCGCAGCAAAAGCAGTGCAGCAGAAGTAGAAGAGGCAGCAGCAGCACAGAAGTAGCATTGCATCACCTGCAGCAACAGCAGCAACAACAGCAGCAACAACACTACAGCAGCACCAAAGCAGCCGCAGTGGCTACAGCAGTGCAGCAGCATTGGGGCCATGGGCTGGCCTTGTGCTATGGGGCTGCTACAGCAGCAGCAGCCCCACGGTAGCAGTAGCCACGGCTGCTGTCTTGTGCAGCAGTGCTGCTGCGCAGCAGCTACCACTCAGTAATGCTATGCAACAGCACTAATATGCAGTTGTGAAAGTCTATGCAGCTCCTGTGCAGTCGCAAGCAGGGGCTGACGTGGTCACCCCCCTTCCACATCCATGAAAACTCCGTGTGAGTGTAAAAAACGGATAGAAACAAAAAAAGGGGCAGCTTTGCTGCCAGAAGATGTGCCAGTGTTTTAGATGTGGACGTAGAACAACACTTGCATCATTATCATACTACTGACATCAGCAATTTTTGGGTCAAAACGGCAACTCAACAGTTCTTGATTCTAACAAATTTGACGTTCGGACCCATACTAAGCAATCAGTAACAAGTAGAAGTTGAGTGCCATGTGACCACACCACGTCCTGTGCAATCATATGGCTTCAGACATTGACAAGGGAATGGTGTCTATTGATCCCTCCGGCTCTAGTTCCTTGTCGGGCTCGTGGAGTCCGCGCACTTTGGTGATTGACAAGTTGCGAAACCTTTCTCTCAGGATGAGATTACGTGCCAGCAGCAGGAGCAGTTTTCCACTCTCCGGGACATCCAAACCTTGTTGTAGAGCTTGTCGGGATTGCACCAGACTCCACCTGGTGCAGCCGGATCTACACCGCAGGGGCAGGAAACTACATCCACTGGCTCCGCCAGGTTGCAGCAGGTAGTTGAGGAGTAGGATTCAGAGTAAAGGAAGGCAGATGCACGGACACACCAGATTTGCATGCAACTGGGTCACCTCCACCTCGGCCCAGAACACACAACCGCGGTTGTATTATTGGCACCAGCATGTCAGACCCCATTGAGATGGATCAGTGGCCTCACTTTTGGTGACCTGCCCATTCCGCGGACGCTCACCCCAGTGCCCGAGGTTCCCTCCCTACAGAGCAGCCACCAAAGGACTTCAAGAATTCGCCACCTCATTACAAAAGTGATGCTGGGTATGACTAGTGGAAGGTACTCTTCCAGGTGTCGGCTGACGCAGAGGGGGTGTGGCCAAATGACTTGAGCGAGTACCAGCCCGCAGACGCACACTAGACTCAGACAGCAGCCAGAGCCATGCGCGGTCAACTCTACGCCGTTCTCCAAGAGACCGTCGTTGACTTGCGTATTTCCTGGGCGCACATTGCACGGGTGATAGGGCTGACCCTCGTCGTGGGTAGGAGTTAGCCCTCACCTTGTTCACTGCAGATGCACACGCAACAAGGGCCACCTGCCTTAGAGAGTTCCCCTCCCTACATCGGGGAGATTCAAAGTCGGGAGTAGCATACTGGTGTTGTGCAATACACATCGTCAGCTGGCCGGAAACTAGTGGAGGATGTTGAGAATCTACCCCTCCCCATGCCCAAGTGCGGCAATGGGAGTCACTAACGAGAAGCCAGAGGGAGGAAAATCCTTGCAGTTGAATGTAGAAGCTTGAGGATTGTTCCAAACTCAAAATAGACAACTGTTGCTGAAATAGGAAAAGGCACTAAATCTGGTGGAATTTGTTTCACTGGAATCGGAGAAGTAACAAGGGAGATATGAGATTCCAAAGTTGGGGTGTCCACAGCGGCTCCGGGTGTCGGCCGTGACGCGACTGCCTGTGAAAAATCAACCGGAATGAGTAACAAAAATGAATATGGTGTTTTTCCCCTGGAGGACCGCCAAGTCGCTCCGGCAAATGATCTGCCAGATGTTAGTAGTACATGTTGTTACTGAGGGGAGTCGCCAAACTCCTGGCTTGGCATCCAAAACTCAGAAGTACAGTTTGTTACTCGGGGAATTGGTCAAAATTTTGACTGCAGGTCCGCAGACAGGTTTCAAACTGTGTCACACCCCATCACCAAACACAACCCAAAGGTGACCAAGGAGCATCAAAACAGTGCTGGGGACCCCTCCATCACGTGAAAAGGGATGCGTGTGTTGGGAAAGGCGCTTCGCACGTGAAGGAAGGCGCTACGGCATGTGCACACCATGGAGGCGTTAGGCGTTTCTAGTGGGTGCGACCTGCACTCCAATAAGCATAACTTGGGCTACGCTTGGCCAAATTTCACACAATCTGGTGCGTTGGAGAGCTCATGACTATTCGTATGAATTTCACATAACTTCTATGTTCAATACTTACACAAAATTCCACAATTCCCTTCATAAAACTGGCTGTCTTTAAATTCCTGCTCACATAGCATGAGGAAACCAGAAATCTCATGCTCAGTCTCACATGTTGGAACTGCCACCACGCAGTTTCTGACAGAGGATCCCAGATTTGGATGGTCGTTACCGTCATGCTTGGTGTTTACATGGAATACACTAACCTCTTAAGCTTCTTCTATCAACCCACCAAACAGGAGCTGTCTGATTCCCTTGAGCTCCTTTCTTTGGTCCAGCAATAATGTTTCAAAAGGACAGGGACCAATAAGGCTGCTTGAGGGTATTAGCAGAGCCCATTGATAGCGGTAATGACTGTATTCCCAGAAAGTCATCTCGCTCTAAGCTTGTCCTCCTCTTCTTCCTCTCCCCCTTTCTTGCCTGTATCAACCATATAACCAATCACCTCACTCTAGAAACGTTTCACACAAAAGTGTATTGGGAAGTGAATAGAAAAGGGAACATTGATCTTTCACCAAAACTTTTCTCCTTCACAAAAAAACCTTTATCATTGTCATGTTTCACAAGGAATGTACATGTGGGGTCTAGTCACATGTATTCATATTTATGATTATTCAAAAATCAATTAACACAAGAGTACAGTTGTTGATACACCAATTGTGGAGTGTATGAATTTGGTTCGGTTAACTATACCTTGTATCAACCCAGGATGTGGGCTCTACCACACAGGGGAAGAAAGGGAAAAAAAGATACAGCAAGGGGCTTCAGCAGAAGCAGCAGCAGCCAGCGGGCAGTGGCAGTGGACGCTTTATCCTTTACTACAGTTATGACGGCATACATCCATGCACAGAGTGCGCGCAGCCATAAGACTGGAGCCGGATCACATGTGGCCTCCAGGCTGCACACACCAGAGGCCGTCTCCCGGCACCACTCAAGTGGGTCATGCGGCGACCGTGACAGCAGCAGATTCTCTTATCACTCTAGGCGGCACCGGAGGCATGGATCCACAGGACTGCATGATTTTGGAGCTTTGTTAGCAGCTGGCGCTACGCACTCAGTGAGATGCCAGTGTGATGTCACGGCCGGGTGGTCTCCATATCGTTTTTCTGCATGGTATGTTGCCCAAGATGATGCTTGTAGGGGAGCTCGTTCAGCTTATGATGAGGTTGGAACTAAAAGTACCAAATGGTTTGACAAGTCCCAGGTAAGTGCCTTTTTTCATTGCCCCAGGCCCTGTGCTGAGCGTCTAGCACGGGCAAAGTGTTTTATGGCACGTTGTTCAGTTTCAACAACAAGTTGTGAGTGGAGTGTCAACTATATCATTGACTCCAGAACCATGCATCACATGATCTCATTATCATAGAAGTTTCATCGTGTCTGGTCCTGTTGTGACCGTTCGTTCACTTCGCACATGGTCTGCTGACTCGCTGACTTTCAAGGGAGTCGAGGTAGTTGTCATTACGCCGGATAGTAATGGTCTAGAAAACGGGTCCCGACATGGGAGGCCGCCAACCGCTCTTGGTATTTCAACCAAGATAAAATATCACCCTCAAACGACGGATCCACACTTTAGGTTTGTTTGGTTTGCAACCTCACAAAGTCCGCATGAAGGTCTTCAGTGTCTACCCTTGGTTGGACACTCTGTGAGGAGTCTCAAAGTCAAGAACTGTAAATGGACTCATGCAGGGCACAGGCTTTTGTACTTGCAGAGCATTGCTAGTGCTTTTGCTCATTGTGGCTACATAGGAACCAACCTCAGCCTACAGTCCTACTTGGCGCGTCCTAAGACCGCCAAGTGTCATCCTCACGGCAGGCTCTAGTAAGCTTCGTAGGAGCTTCCTGTCCCATTTTGGGCCACAAAGAAAAATAAGGCCGTCACGGGATTTGAGCCCGCGACCCATGAGCTCCGGCACCTGTCCCAACTAGACCAAAATGTTGTGTTTCCTATGATGATCTCCAGGGGACATACCCATTATTGGTGATGCATTCCCGGCCTATCTCAGAACAGTCCAAGGGGAAGTACTCCATAGAGCAGTGCATGCCTTGTCTTTCCGTGCAACCATCCACCTAGCCAGTGGACAAGGTGCATACCATTAAACAAATCTCTCCCTTGCACCTCTGTCCATTTGTCACTCACTGAGCTCCATCGATGCCTTGGGGCTCACCCTTCCTTCGCCGCACTCCTCATGTTGAATCCACAAATGCCTGCATTGCAAGTCGCTCTCCAGTGGCTTGGTCATGCAATCAGCAAAAATGCTCTTGGTTCTGCAGTTGTGCAAGTCCACCACGTTCTTCATGACCAGGTCACGTGAGTAGTGGTAACGTATGTCGATGTGCTTCATTCGCAGGGAGATGATCTCATCTTCAGCCATCGAAATGGCGCTCATGTTGTCCACGTGTACAATCGTGGCATCCTTCTGTGGCACTGTCGTTTTGCCAAGCAGGCTGCGCAGCCACTGAGTCTCCTTGCACAACTCAGATAGAGCAACGTACTCTGCCTCAGCTGTGGACACGGCAACACAATTCTGCTTCCTGCTGGCCCATGAGATGGCAGCACCATTCAAGATGCACACGTATCCAGAGGATGATTTTCGGACGTCAAGATTTCCTCCCCAGTCAGCATCGGTGTAGCACTTCAAGCAAAGGGGGTCCGTACCTTCTTGGCCTCCAAGGACCAGGCTCATGTGACGTGTCTTCTGCAGGTAGCACAAGATGCGCTTGATTGCCTGCCAATGTTGCGGCCCTGGGTTGGCCATGAACCTGCTCACTTGTCCCACAGCATAGCAGATGCCCGGACGAGTACCTACCATGACGTAAATGATGCTACCCATGGCGGACTGGTAGGGGATGTCTTGCATCTTCCTTTGATATTCTTCATTCCTTGGCGACATTGAGGCCTTTAGTTTTGCATCGGTCCTCATTTGGGTGCTGACAGGTTTGCTGTCTTTCATATCATAGCGGTTTAGTACCTCACCAATGTATTTGGTTTGATTGAGAGCCTGATGATTGGTTCCGGTGGATGGCGATCCCAAGATAGTACTCGAGAGGACCCATGTCCTTCATTTTGAACCTTATGCTGAGGTCAGACTTCAGCTCATCCAGCAGCTCGACCAAGGAAGAGCAGATGATCACATCATCCACATACTGTGCAACGAGCATGAGCCCACTCCCATCACCGCGCACATACATGCTCGGATCATTTTGACAATGCGTGAAGGAGAGACTGGCCATGAAACCATCCATCTCTTTGTACCATATCCTTTGGGCCTGTTTCAGCCTGTAGAGCACTTTCACTAACTTGCACTCCTTGCCCTCGGGAGCTTTGTCTCCTTTGGGCACCTCCATCAGCAGTTCCTTGTTGAGCTTCCCATAGATGAAAGCTGTCCTGACGTCCATCTGGTACATCTCCAGGTTCTTTACGGCTGCGATGGCAAGGAGAGAGCAGATAGAGGCAAATGTCACGACAGGCACAAACGTCTCGTCGTACTCAGAGCCCGGGCGTTGAGAGAACCCCTTTGCCACTACCCTCGCCTTGAAATTTTGAAACATTTCCTTCTTGCTTCTTCTTCACTTAGTGGACCCACTTGGATCCCACCACGTGGGCCTTGTCAGGTCTATCCACCAGCACCCATGTGCCGTTCTTGGCAATAGATGCGAGCTCGCTATCCACTGCCTCCATCCTCGTGGCCGCATCCGGGCCATTCATTGCCTCCGCCATTGTGGATGGCTCTCCCTGAGCCATGCATGACTAGCTAAGGCCAGTCCAATTTTCGTGATACCACAAAGGTGCTTTCTTTGGTTACAAACTGCGCCGGAGTGCTGGTGCGGCTTCTTGCTTTGCTGTTGGTGCTTCTAGAGATGGTGGTGTTTTGTCGTCGTTGTCGCCATTGTCAGAAGAGTCGTCAGACTCCAAGTCAGACTCAGAAGCCCCAGACGCCTCTGTATATGTGTGCATGTCAGATGCTGCATCCTCCTCCGCAGCTGCTCTCCCATTCCCACCACCTGTTGGAAAAACGAGCCAGTTGTTGGATGCTTGGTCTCCGGACTCAAGCAACACCATCCACTCTCCCGCCTTAGGAGCGAGGATGCGGTCCAATAGCTCTCCCTATCCAAGGGTGCGTTCGTCAAACACAATGGCGTGGCTCATCATGAGCTTGCCCGCTGCATGGTCCCAAAGCCAATAGGCTTTGTGTGACGTGTTGTACCCAACCATGACGCACTTTTTGGAATTTGCATCCAGTTTGCCACCACCTTCTCCCGACGGGATCTTCACGCATGCAGTTGACTCTAACACCTTAAGGTGAGAGGCGTTGGGTTTTTTTCCTGATCATGCTTCAGCTGCTTGTCCTGCTCCTTTCCACGCTTCCGCAAGGCGGTTCTTGGTGAGATATTCAAGAGGTGGTAGGCCGTTGTTGCAGCTTCAGCCCAAAAACAACATGGGAGCTTGACATCCAACAGCATGCTTCACACCATGCTGAGTAGGATCTGGTTCATCCTCTCAACCATGCCATTGATTTTGGGGTTGTAAGGGGTGGTTTACTTGTGGCGGATCCCATTATGCTTGAGCCAAGGCTTGCATACCTCGTACTCACCCCCGTTGTCTCTTCAGAGCGTCTTCACCTTACTGGACGTTTGCCGCTCTACCATGGTGACAAATTCCAAGAGCTTCTCCTTGACCTCTCCCTTTGTTTTGAGGACGTAGATCCACAACTTGCGGCTGTGGTCATCGATGAAGGTCAGGAACTACTTGCTTCCTCCGTTAGATGTCGTCCAAAAGGGTCCACACACGTCACTATGTATCAGGTTGAAGACATTCTCCGCTCTTTGACCTCCTTTCCCAAATGGCTTCTTCTTTTTCTTTTCTTGGAGGCATGCTTCACACAACGTACACGCTTCTCTATGCTTCATGGTGCACCCTTCCATTTCGCGGACTACCTCTTGCTCATGCATCTTCTGCACCCTGTAGTTGGCCACGTGGCCAAATTTTCCGTGCCACAGCCCAGCGTTAGTGTCTGTGGTTGATGTGGCGGGCGCAGCGATCACCGGTGGTGCATCCTTTGGCCTCGGTGCCACTGTCTTTGTGGCACATGCCAGTCTCTCATCGGATGCCTTGGTGACTTTGGTTTGAAGCACGTCAAGACCGCTGAATCTTGGAACTTGAAGCATGAGGTCATCTCTGGTGTACAAAAGATTGATGTCCTCATTTTTTAGGGCCAAGGCTTCCTTGTTGGTGAACACCAATGTCATTTTGTTGTCGGTCATTTGTGAGACAATCAGCAGGTTTGCTGCAGAAGAGGACCAGTATACCACCTTTTGAAGGTTGACCGCCTTCTCCGCACCGTTCACGTTAAACATGATCACCATGTCCCCTTTGCCCATGGCTTGGACGCCGCCACTATTTGCACACTTGATGCGCATGTCAGATTCGGCCATGGAGACAAATCCACCCTTCTCTTTTCATGAGTGGTGGTTCATGCCCAAGTCTAGGGAAAATCCCTCAGGCCTAAGGAGGGCTGCCCCCTTCAGCCATCATGTTGGTAAGATCCTTCTTCTCCTTCCCACCTTTGTTTCCACCCACCAGGACTACAACAGTCCCTAGCCCAGTGCCTAGGCTTGCAACAGTTAAGACATTTTTCGGGCTTCTTGGAACTCTTCCCATCACCATTGCCTTTCCCTCCACCGCCACCACTTCCGCTGTTGCCTTGACTGGAGCGAGAGCTTTCACCTTGTCCACCAAAGCGAGAGGCATAGGCTGAAATGTTTGCCTCACTACCACTGCGTCGCATGGACTTGTTGCGGACGTGTTCGGCGGCAGCCTCATATGTCAGATCTACCTCCTTCCAACTACCAAAAACGGTGATCAAGGACCCCCAACTTTCCGGCAGCGCCATCAGAAGGATCATGGCACACATGTTGGAGTCGAGATTCCATTCCAGTTTCTAGACCACTTGTAGCAAGTTGTCGAACAACTGCAAAAATGCGGGTATGGATTCTCCTTTGATCACCCTCATCGACATCAGCCTTTGGAAGATAAAGAGTCGGTATGCTAGGGCATTTCATTGATGTACGCGTGAGAGTTTTGCGTAGGCCTCGGCAGCCAATGTGCATTTTGTGATGTGGGAGTGTTGAGTCTCTTTGATGGACATCAAATTTATGGCAAGAGCCATGTTGTTCTTTGTTGTCGATGCTGCAAGGTCTATTGCATGCGTGGTCACTTTCCCATCGGTGGGTGCTCTCTTGATTCCTTTTAGGATATCAAGGTAGCCACATACATTTATAACAATCTCAAACCGCCATTTCCACATGGGAAAACCTGTCCCCGTGAATTTGGACATACCTGCCTCAAGGCGGGCTTGAGTCCGATCTACCATTTTTGGTGGTTGCTCATCTTCTATGCTTTGCAGCTACTCTAATTTGTTGAGGCCCATGAGGCTGATGAGGCTGTTGACTGCGACCGTTATCAACGGTGCAGTTTGTTCTGTTGCATACGCCTCCTGCCGATGATCACCTAAGGCGACGGTGCCGTCGTGAGAAAACGGAATCGGGGTTGTACCACCTTCTAAATGGGTAGAGACTTATCCCGTTGGGGCTCAAGGGTCTTGTCCAACATGGACAGAGCTATTCCTTGTCCCCTAGTCTGCCACGTACGCACACCCTATCTCAAGCAGCCGGTGGAGCCAATGGAGCAGATTGGAGCTGTCCAATCTTTGTGTACTTGTTGTACCTTTGTGCCCCGCAACACCACGCACAATTTGGTCTTGGAAGCATACCTTAGAGCTAGAAATGTGGGCCCATAACCATTTGTCAATGCGCCTGATAGCAATGGTCTAGAAAACGGGTTCCGATATGGGAGGCCGCCAACCACTCTTGGTATTGCACCCAAGATAACATATCACCCTCAAACAAGGGATCCACACTTTAGGTTCATTTGGTTTGCAACATCCGAAGTCCGCATGAAGATCTTTAGTGTCTACCCTTGGTTGGAGACTCTGTAAGGAGTCTCAAAGGCAAGAACTGTATATTGATGCATGCAGGGTACATGCTTTTTTACTTGTAGAGCTTTCCTAATGCTTCTGCTTGCCGTGGCTCCACAGGAGCCAACGGTAGCCTAAAATCCTACTTGGCGCCTTCTAAGACCGCCAAGTGTCATCCTCAAGGTAAGCTCAAGTAAGATTCCTAGAAGCTTCCTGTCCCATTCTGGGCCACAAAGAAAAATGCGGCCATCGCGGGATTTGAGCCCGCGACCCATGAGCTTCGGCGCTCGTCTCAACTAGGCCACAATGTTGTGTTTCCTATGATGATCTCCAGGGGACATACCCATTATTGGCAGTGCATTCCTGGCCTATCTCAGAACAGACCAAGGGGACGTAATCCATAGAGCAGTGCATGCCTTGTCTTTCCATGCAACCAGCGACCTAGCTAGTGGACAAGGTGCATACCATTCAACACATCCTTAGTGCAGTCAGATGAGACGTGTCTCACCTGGTAATGAAGTGCACATTACGGTGCTTCTTTACAGGGGTGTGCATGCGATGCAACTCAAGGAGGACATTGTCTGCCTCTGCTGTCCGTACCCCTCTTGAGAAGGTTTGCAGCTTCACGCAACAAAAATCTGGACACCCGGCCCATGTGCTTTGTGGAAATGGTTGAAGCTGGTAGGGAGAATGAGGAGCATGCATGGATTGGTGTTGGAGAAGTGCGAGGCAATGGAGGTAGGGAGGAGGCGGAGGGGGGATGGGGGGTAGAAGGAGCGGGAGAAGGAAGAGGAGGGGAGGAGGAGAAGGGGGAGAAGGGGAGCAGGAGGGGGAAGAGGGGGAAGAGGGGGAGAAGAGGGAGGAGGGGGAGAGGGAAGAGGGGGGGAAGGAGGAGGGGGTTGATAATGGGTGGAGGAAGGCTATGAGGAGGGAGAGAAGGGGGATAGATGGGAGAGGAGGGGCTAAGGAGGGGGAGGCGGAGGGGGAGGAGGTTGGGGAGGAGGGAAGGAGAGGAATGGAATGACGAGGGGGTGGAGTCAGAAGAGGTAGGGAAGGAAAATGAAGAAGATAGCAATGATGGGGGCAGCAGGGGTATCAGTAATAGTAGGGGGGGTGGCATTTGTGGTGGCGGCGACAGCGGCGGTGGTGGCAGTGGCAGCAGCGGCGGCTGCGGCGGCGGAAGTGACAAGGAAAATGGCAGTCTGACAGGCCCTCTTGCAGCTGCTACTTGTGTGGCCAGCTCAAGCCCGAGCTAGAAGACATGAGGAAACCTGAATCAATGGGATGCACTGAAATGCCACAAGAATTTGTTGATTCCTGGGTTTTCAACACCAGCCGAAGCCTATCCTTTGCTGACCTTTGCTTGTTTTCAGCGCTCAACAGACAGATTTGTTCTGTGTGGCACTCTTCCTTTTGCGATTCCATCATCCCCCAACTTCAGACCAGCACGAAGTCTCCAGTAGGACCTGACCTCGCTCTCACGCACATGGGCACACAGGCGCTCAAACGCACTGCCATCGTAGAAGATGGAAGCCAAGTAATAAGCGCAACTTGAATCAACACATTCTTCCATTCGTGCCAAACGTTTCAGCAAGCGGAAGATTGACCGACTGGAGAATTCTGAGGCACTGAAGTGATTTAAGTTGTTTCCTGGAAGGTTTTCACTGGAAACTTGCATTGCCAAGTGAATGGGAATCATTTGGAATGCTAAGTAAAGACTTCCTGAATAGGAACTTTGCAGCCTTTTGCAATGCAAACCCTGATGTTAATGGTGATCACATGTTGCACCAGAACACCCCGATGGCGGGGGAATGAGAGCCTTGGAAATCCTTTTTGGCAATCGGAGCTTCAAACGTTAACATTAGTGCTAACCTCTAGTCCAGTCAGTGTGGTCACCGCTCCGCTGTCAATCCACTCAGCTTCATGTGGCTGGCTTGGACGCCGGGGAATAAGTGCCGCTGCACATGCTGAGTGTGCTCCACGCCCCGTGTTGTGTGGTTCAGTGGCATGTTAAGGCGTTACAACCTTCATGACTTCTACTGGTGGATGCGAATGCCAAGACATGTTCAATACGCACTATGTTTATCCTTGTCAGAGCTGCTGCTGCTGCCGCTGCTGCTTCTGCTCTTGCTGCTGCCGATGCTGCTTTTGCTTCTACTTCTGGTGCTGCTTCTGCTGTAGCTACTGTCAATGGCAGCAGCAGCATCAGCAGCCTGCTGATCGGGGATGCCAAACCGTGCTATTGAGTACTGCGGTAGAAAACTACTGCGGTACCCGTGTACCACGGTATCCATACCGCGGTGTTATACTTTTCTGGCGGGTCAGTTCCGGTACTAGTACCGATACCAAGTTACCCGTGATATCAGCTATACACCGCGGTATTCCAGTTGCACCGTGGTAAATGTTTTACCGTCCATCGTAAAACCTCATCTTTTAGAGTAAACGTCAACTACTGCGGAAAGCATAGCACGGATAAACTCTGAAATCCACTTTCAAAGTGTAGAACGTTTTGAAAACAGTAATCAGCCATACCATCGGACGTGTTTTACTCTTCGTTGAAATTTACCGCGGTACAATACTATGGTTGGAAGAGGGGTACCACTCTAGGTGAGAACTGGTGCCGCCAAAACAATAACGGTACCGCGGTACAAAACTGCGGTATACCGCGGTACCGGTAGTACCGCTGCTATCCCTGCTGCTGATCTTGCTGCTGCTGCTGCTTTTGTTGTCGTTGCTGCTTGCATCTGCTGTTACTGCTGGCCCTGTCGCATTGCAGCTTCTTACGTTGTCCGTTGCTCCCCAAAACGCAGTGACAGTACTCCCATCAGGTCGGGGGAGGTATCGCCTCTCTCTGCTCTTGGTACGGCGTCAGCCTGCGCAGCTGTCACGTCGTTGCCTTCAATGGCCTGCAAATGCACCAGCTTCTTGGCATCCCGCACGACAATCATTGTGGGTCTCGTGCATGCACGGTCGTGATTTCTACCGTTCTGCAAAACTTGAGTATGCTATGTCACCGTCATGGTCTAATCGACGTTGTCACCGACCGGTGGCCATACCCTGCTCCATCCGCAACCTGAAGAGCTCCTTAGCTGGATCCACAGATGCCGCCGACCATGCTGTTTTGCGGATACCGATGCAGAAATGGAACATGTTTAGATGCCTCCAAGACATCGCTGGGTTCAAGCTCACTGTCACATCCACGCACGCACTTTGCCGCGTGTCACCGGCCGTGATCTGACGTCTTTGATATTGATTTTTATTCTTTTGTGACCCATAATCACCACGCAAATCAGTCAAAATGGCTGATGTATCCATGCAAAATTCAACACATAAGCCTGAGATATCTGTAACTTGAATATTAACAACACCATGTTCAGAAAGTTAAAAGAGACATCGCCATATCCTTTTTCATGGCGATGCCCGGTTGGCGACTGAAGTCACCAATCCAGCAAAGCAAGAGGGGTGATGTAACATGCCCCTCGTTTCACTCCCCCCCCCCCCCCCCCCCCCCCCCCCCCCCCCCCCCCCCCTCCCTCTCGTTGCCAGAATCATGATCGAGCAATTAGCCTTTTTTTTCTTTTCCAACTCGCGAACCCCCATTCGTGGATTTAGGATATTCTATGTTTTGCGCGGGCAGAGCATGCGCAAACACAAAACCCTACATCGGGAATGAGGGTTTGGGAGTCTGAAAAAAAAAGAGGCTAATCGCTCGATCGTGATCGAGCACAAACACGTTTTTCAGTTTTTTCTGGAGAAGCAAACTCATTTTTATCCATGCTAACAACTCTCAAACCCTACCCCAAATTACACTTGGGGTTTTAGGGTTTTGTTTTTGTGCAGGCTCCTGCTGGGCCCCGCTACCGCAGGGCCCAGCAGGTTCCCTTTCAATGCACGGGGTGTTTTGATACCCCTACTCAAAACTGTCACAAACCTTTGTGAGAAAATTCACAAACCCCTCTATAGAGGGGTTTTGTGATTCTTCTCATGTCTGACGACGTGAGCATATTGTCGCTGGATGGCATGCAGTGTCGACATAGCGTAAACATTTGGATATAGCCATTTTTTTGCATGCTCGCTGGACATAGCATTATGAAAGAAGCAAAAATTTCCAAAAATGGATAAGGCGTGGTTAATGTGCAAAACTTGGATATGGCAATAGATATCAAGAAATTTGTGGATATATGGTCACTCCCCCGCATCAGTCGAAGTCTTCGATTTTGCACTCATTATGTCCAGTGTTGTAATCAGCAGAAATCAGTTGATTGTGGGATTAGTCTCCCGCAATTTTGTCCCTGAAATCATGGGAAGTCGGTCCTGATTTTCTGCATGCATTTCGTTGCATGTTGCCGTTGAGGTTTGAACCTGCCAACGACCACTTCCCGATGCGCATTCTTCAAAGCACGCACATCAACCAAGTCTTTTGTTTGTGAACCGTTGGCAGGCCATCGGTTGCATCAACTGAGGCCGTGAAACACATAAGAAGGGTATCTGTTGTTACTACCCAGTACTTGGTCTGAAATATGATGGACCCACCAAGAGATCCCCGATCTGCGCGAGGGCTCCTCTTCCGTACAATATTTGAACGCCAAGCAGCTGCTGGACAAGCCATTATTGCCGTGCTAGGGCTCATTTTGCGATGGATTATCAACCGAGTTGCGCGAAGGACCATTCACACTGGCATCCTCACAGGGAAGCGGTGGTTGAATGAGTTGGTACAAGGCTGTCAAGGGAGGCTGTTCAACATGTCGCGCATGACAGCTGAAATGTGGGTCAGCATTGTGGGCAAAGTCCGCAGCCATGGCTTGTTTGTGGCACGCGGTTAACCCTGGAGGACGAGATGCTCATCTACGATCAATGTGTTTGCTACGCATTGCCAGTGTGCATGCTCATGCAGCGCTTCCAACGCGGCCTGGTAATAGTGCTTCGTGTGCTGCGTGAGGTGGTGGCTGCTCTTGTCTCCATTGCACCAAACTTTATTCAGAAGGTGCAGCCAGACAATCCGGTCGTGCCGGAGTGGGAGAGCCGGCGCGACTACCTCCCCTGGTCCAACGATTGCGTGGGGGCGATCGACAGCACCCACGTCCGCGTTGGCTTCAGGTCCTCCACTCGCCGAGGGGCCTATTTTGATCGGTTCCGTCAACTCACACAAAGCTGCCTTGCTTCATGCAACCAGGCCCTGTCAGGAACCAGGGTGCGGTTCCAACATGGCTCGACAGGTCTACTTGGTGTTCACGGCTATGTTTTGTGGGGGTGGTTCTAAGTCTAAGTGTGAGCTTTTTGGTCGTCCCACGCTATGTTTCTGGCAGTTGAAGACAAGTGCAGGAAAATCACTTTTGGAAAGGGAATAACGCGATTTTGCATTATTTTTTAACATAAACATGGGCTAAATATTTGTAGGGCTATTCATGAGCTCTCAAATGCACCAAACCGTGTGCGATTCGGATAACCGTAGCTCCCGCTACATTAGTCAAAGCGCAGCACTCCAAACCAGCCGCTCACTCGGCGGCGCGTACCACGTCGCCCGCCGAGGTGCCTTCACACATCAAGGACCCATCAAAACTCCATTCCAGAGGCGCAGATGTCCCTACGCGTAGTGGCGGCGCCCCTTGCGCCTTTGGGGTCTGTTTCAATGAGTTAACCATCGAGTTTGGTGATGGGGATGGATGTAGGTCGAAACTGGTTCGCGGACCTGCAGTCGGAATTTTGACTAAGTCCCCGAAGTAACAAAATGTACTAGTGAGTTCTGGACGCCGTCCCAGAAATTTGGCGAAGTCCCTCAGTAACAAAGTGCACTACTGGCATCTGGCGGATCATTCGCCGAACGCGTCAGCAGCCCTTCCGGAACAAAATCTCCAGATGAACTTTTGTTACTCGGTCAGGTGGATTATCCACCTCCAGCCAAACCGCGACCGACTCCCAGAGCCGCCGCGCACACCCCAACTTTGGAAGCCCATATCTCCCTCGTTACTTGTCCGATTCTGGTGAAACAACTTCCACCGGATTCATCGACTCGTCACCTTTCAGGGGCAATCCTCCATTTTAGGATCGGAGCAATCCTCAAGTCGCCAGATCCATCGACAAGGATTTTCCTCTCTCTGGCGGTTCGTCGGCGCCTCCGGGCGCCGCACTTGGGCATGCAAAGGGGAAAATCTTCAACGTTCTCCCCCTTGCACCTGCCATTCCCGCTGCTCTTGCTTTCTCTCACTCATCTTCCGCTGCGCCCTCCAGCCCATCATAGCTGGTCATCCCAAGCCCGGCCATGCTCAATGCACGCCAGTCGACGGGTTGTGCTTTGGTCAAGCAATCCGCAAGCATGTTGTGTGTGCTGCAATGTTGCAGCACCACCTGCCCCTTTTCAACCATGTCTCGTGCGTAGTGGTAATGCACGTCGATGTGCTTCGTCCTCCTGTGCTGCGTTGGGTTGTTGGTCAGTGAGATTGAGCCGGTGTTGTCCTTTTGCACCACCGTAGGCTCCTGCTGTAGCACGCCCAGCTCCCCTAGCAACCGGCGGAGCCACGATGCCTCCTTGACCGCCTCGGCCAGTGTGATGTACTCTGCTTCCACTCTGGAGGTGGACATGCAGTCTTGCTTTCTGCTGCACCACGAGACCACTGCACCTGCGAGGAAGAACACGTAGCCGGATGTGGACTTCCACTTGTCCACATCGCCAGCGTAGTCTGCGTCCATGTAGCAGACCAGATGCAAGGGGTCCGCCCGCCCCTTGCCGCCGAACCTCAAGTGTGCCTGCCGTGTCGCTTGCAGGTAGCGGAGGATGCGCTTGACCGCCTGCCAGTGTAGTGGCCCTGAATTGGCCACGTACCTGCTCACTTGGCCCACTGCGTAGGCCAGGTCTGGTCGAGTTGCCACCATGGCGTACATGAGGCTGTCCACCGCCGATTGGTAGGGTACCCCTACCGTATCCTCTCGCTCTTCTTTTGTTTGCGGCGCCATTGCCGCACTCAGTTCACAGGTTGTGGAGACTGGACTGCCAACTGGTTTGCAGTCCTCCATGCCATACTGCTTCAGCACCTCAGCCGCGTATTCGACCTACCCCAGGTCAAGCGTGCGCGCCCTCCGGTTCCGCGTGATGCTCACCCCGAGGTAGTAGTCCAGCTCCCTCATGTTCGACAACTGGAATCTGCTGCTCAGATGCTCTTTGAGCGACTGTAGGCTGGGCAGATCCATTGAGCACACAATCAGGTTGTCCACGTAGAGTGCAACGATCCAATGGTGGTGTTTGTCACGCTGCAAGTACACGCTGTGATCTGCTTCACAGCGCTTGAAGCCGAGTTGTGCCATGAAGCTGTCCATCTGTTGGTACCACCATCTGGGCGATTGTTTCAGCCCGTACAAAGACTTCTGCAGCTTACACACCTTGCTCTCGTGCGCCTCCACCCCCTCTGGCACCTCCATATAGATCTCTTTGTCTATGATGCCATTGAGGAAGGCCGTCTTTACGTCCATTTGGTGGAGATCCATGTCCTTCGCGGCCGCCACCACAAGGATCGCCTGGATGCTTGTGAACTTGGCGACTTGAGCGAACGTCTCATTGTAGTGCTCGCCCTTACACTGTGCGTATCCCTTCGCCACCAGCCGCACCTTATATTTTTCAACCACACCTTCCTTTGTAAACTTGGTCTTAAAGACCCACCTTGAGCCGATGTCCTTGGCATCTTTCGGCCTGTCAACTAGCTCCCACATATCATTTTCCATGATGGATGCCAGCTCCAATTCGATGGCTGCGTCCCATTGATCCCCTTCAGGCCGTGCAAGCGCCTCTTACACAGCAGTCAGCTCCGTTGATGCATCCAGCATGTACCGCGTCATGCCAATTCATCGACCGGTGCTTGCGTCGAAGTGCTTCCCCGCTTTGCGCTGCCTCCGGCTGCGGCGCGGTAGTTTTGGTGGTGCATTGTCACTCTGCTGTGATCCCTCCGACTCAGCACGCTCCGGTGAATCATCGACCGGACGCCTCCCCAAGGATCTCTCTCACTTTGGCAAAGCATTGCCCGAAGGACTGGCGCATCCAGTGGATTTTCACTGACGCCTGATGCACAGTCTGTCGAGTGTGCGCGCCTTGGCACCCTAGGTGCCTCATCTGCCGGATCCTTCCGATGGATCTCCTCATCAGCTTGATTGTCATCAAAGATCTCCGCGTTGGCTGCCACCGCTAATGTACCTTTGCACTCTGATGGCGCATCCTCAACTTCAGCGTCCACCGGCTCCTTCTCGTAATCAAGGAGCTAGAACCACTCCCCCGTCTTTGGGAAGTCCACCACGCCCACTTTATTACTACTGATGAAGCTCTGCTGCTCGTCAAACTCGACATCTTGGGTGCGGATTACCTCCTCCTTGCGCATGTCCTAGAGCCTGTATGCCTTATGCACGCTCTCATAGCCAAGGAAGAGATACAAATTTGCCCGCGGCTCCAGCTTGCCATCACGTCTCTGCGCAGCCTGCACCATCGCATGCCCCTTGCACTCAAACACTTTCAGGTGTGCCACACTTGGCTTGCGCCCGCTCCAAACCTCCTACAGTGTCTTCCAGCCGCTCCTCCCCTTCAGCACCGCCATAGGATTGAGGTTGATGGTGTAGCTTGCCGTACGCATAGCTTCCGCCCAGAAGCTTTGCAGCAATTCCGCATCCACCAACATGGTCCGTACCATGTTTTGCAGCGTCTGGTTCGCCCGCTCCGCAACACCATTTGACTGAGGCGACGACGGCGTAGTTTGTTGCCATTTTATGCCTTGCTGCTTCGTCCACCCGCTACAGCCCACGTACTCTCTGCTATTGTCGCTGTGTAGCACTCTGACATTTCGGCCAGTCTTCCTCTCCACCGCGGCAACATACTCCTTCACCCGGTCCATGACCTCGCCTTTCCACTTCATGAAGTACGCGTAGAGTTTTCTGCTGTAGTCATCTATGAAGGTGACAAAGTAAGGCGCGCCGCTCTTTGACGCCGTCTTGAATGGTCTGCACAAGTCACTGTGTACGACCTCCAGCAGGTTTGAGGCGCAATTCATGTTCTCGTTGAACGATTTGCGCCGTGCCTTGCCCAAAATGCAAGGCTCGCACTTTTTGTACATTGCTGCATCTATCGCTTCTTCCGCACCATCGATGACAAGGCCGCATACCAGCTCCCGCTTTGCCATCTCCTTCAGGACTGCGGGTGAGGAGTGCCCTAGTCGTCGGTGCAAGGGCTCTAGATCACCTCCCCCTCCTTTGGTCAGGTTGACGGTGCGTTCTTGCAAGTCTGCTAAATCTGTTGCCACGGGGATCACCCTGATCTCCACGATGTAGAGGCCTCCCTTGTGCTTAGCCTCCAGCACGGGCTCGCCGCCACCGTCCTTCCGCACAACTGCCCCTCTTCTCCTAAAGAACACCTCGTACCCCTTGTCAGTCAGGCGGCTAACACTTAGAATGTCAGCCAAGCCGGGTACGTGCTGCACCTCCTTGATGACGCGCTGCACCCACCAACCACCACTTCCACGTCCACGTCTCCTTGGCTAGCCCCCGGCTCGACCTTGTCGTTCGCGACCACCATGGATTTGCTGGACTTGGTGTAGTTGATGAACCCAACCTTCTCGACCTGGGTATGCTCCTCCACTCCGGAGTCAAGGTATCGTCAGTTGGCCTTCTCCAGGTAGTGGTTTTGAGTTCCGTTGAGGAGCGCCTTCTTGCCTTTGGCATCCTTGCCACCGGCCTTTGCCTCCTCCGTGCACTCACGGGCCCAATGGCCCTCCTTGCCGCAATTTTGGCACGCACCCTTCTGCGCGCCCTTCTTGCTGCCGCCATGTCCTCCACCTCCCTTGGCCCCGCTTCCGCCACCATGCGTTTTGGTGACGAGGGCCGATGAGGACAACGAGGAATCCCTGCAGCTCCGTCGCTGCGCCTCATCTCGGATGTACTCGGTGACCGCGCCATAGGTGAGCTTGTCCTCTGCCCATCCTCCCAAGACTGTAATGAGAGGGCTCCAACTGTCAGTAAGGGCCATGAGGAGGGCCATCGCCTGCAACTGCGTGTCAATCTTCCACCCCACGTCATAGCACTGTGAGGAAAGTGACTTGATCTGCTGCATGGCGGTGATGACATCATCTCCCTCTTCGATTCTCACTTTCAGGAGACGCTTCGTTGCGAAGATTTTGTTCGCCAGCGACTTGGATTGATGGATAGCACAGAGTTTTTACCAAGCTTCCGCTGCCAGCTTGCAGCCCTGGAAGTAGCCCCACTGCAACTTGGCCGTTCCGGACACTAGCAGCATGAGCACCTCCATGTTCTTCTTTGCAAAGGCCTCCTTCTGTGCTTCCGTCGCCGTCGCTTTGTCGAAGACTTCCGTTCCCTTCATGACCTCCAGCAGCCCCTTATGTACGAGGTGCAGCTCGAAATACCACCTCCATAGCCCATAGCAAGGGCCACGTGCATACTTCTGGATGGGCTGCGTCTCCTTCTGTGCCATTTGTGCAGTCTTCAACTCCGGGACCTCAGAGCTTGACGGCGAAGTCGTCCCTGACGACAATCCCTTCCGCCGCGAAAGCCATGAGTGATGTGTAGACCGGTCAGGACTGTGGGCCCATAACCCTTTGTCAGAAGCTAGGGTGCGGTTCCAACGTGGCCCGACGGGTCTACTTGGTGTTCACGGCCATGTTTTGTGCGGGTGGTTCTGAGTCTAAGCGTGAGCTTTCTGGTCGCCCCACGCTATGTTTCTGGCAGTTGAAGACAAGTGCAAGATAGTCAATTTTACGAAGGGAATAACGCAGTTTTGCATTAGTTTTTTGACATGGACATGATCTAAACATTTGTAGGGCTATTCATAAGCTCTCAAAAGCACAAAACCGTGCGTGATTTGAATAACCGTAGCTCCCGCTATGTTAGTCAAAGCGCAGCACCCCAAACCAGCCGCTCACTCGGCGGCGCGTACCACGTCGCCCGCCGAGGCGCCTTCACACATCAACGACCCATCAAAATGCCATTCCGGAGGCGCAGATGTCCCTACGCATAGTGGCGGCGCCCCTTGCGCCTTTGGGGTCTGTTTGGATGAGTTAATCATCGATTTTGGTGATGGGGATGGATGTCAGTCGAAACCTGTTCGCGGACCTGCAGCCGGAATTTTGACGAAGTCCCCGAGTAACAAAATGTAGTGCTGAGTTCTGGACGCCGAGCCAGAAATTTGGCTAAGTCCCTCAGTAACAAACTGCACTATTGGCATCCGGCGGATCATTTGCCAGACGCCTCGGCAGCCCTTCCGGAGCAAAATCTCCAGATGGACGTTTGTTACTCGGTCAGGTGGATTATCCACCTCCGGCCGAACCGCGACCGACTCCTAGAGCCGCCACGCACACCCCAACTTTGGAAGCCCATATCTCCCTCGTTACTTGTCCGATTCTGGTGAAACAACTTCTAACGGATTCAACGACTCGTCAAATTTCAGGTAAAGTCCTCCATATGAGGATCCGAGCAATCCTTGAGTCGCCAGATCCGTCGACAAGGATTTTCCTCTCTCTGGCGGCTCGTCGTCGCCTCCCGGCGCCGCACTTGGGCGTGCTTAGGGGTAAATCTTCAACAGCAAAGAATGGTGATCACACGCCACATGTCTTGCATGAGGGGAAAATCTTCAAGGATTGCTCAGAATCCTTGGAGCGTAGCATGATTGCGCATGCAATCATGCAGAGGGGCAAATCCTCGGAGCGTAGCATGATTGCGCATGCTTTTGGAATCCTCAAGTCCCTCTTCATTATCCTGCAAGACGTTCCACTGCACAAAGTCTGGTTTCAGTCTTGCCTCATCCTAAGCTGCTTTGTCGTGCACAACTTTATTTAGTCTAGGCAGTCACTGGAAAATGGCACGGTGGGGGGTGAACATCCCACATCCACCTCGGAATGGGCCTCATTACGGAGAGAATTCCCATGGTGAACGTTACGGGGATGCTGGCATGTGTGCGCGATGAAACAACATCGCTGCTGCAATGTGGGCTGACTACATGACATGGAGAGCAGACAACACCATTGCGGCTGATGACCTCCCGCCCAAGGAAAATCAGCCACGCAATCCTGATCAAGTGTTGAATCATCGCATTGTTTGGATCAATCAATAGTTGAACATTAGACAACAATGTGAAAAGAATAATTCTTTTCAAAACACATTGGCTTGCTACTGTGCAAACATGTCTTTGATACAGTCAGATTGTCCACATGGAAAAGAGTGGATAGGGTTGCTGCAGCCCTATCAATCACTATATTTTTGGTTCCCTCCATGTCTATTTCCTCAGAATCACCATCCAATCTGTCATCACATTCTTCACCTCCTCCATCTTCACACTCATCATACTCCTCCTCTGGTTCTCCTTCCCCTCACTCGTACTCTGCTGCATTGTCGTTGTCACCAAAGGCCAAATCACCACCTTCTTTGCCTCCACCACTACCATGAGGCATGGTTAGTCAAGGTCATTTTGTACACCATCATATGGGTGTATAGTTCAGTATGATGATACATGAAGGTTACATGAAGTTTCTGACATGGAGAGTTCCTATGCGGTGAGTGTGTTGGGGGAGTGTATGTGGACATGGGTGCTACATGTACACTGGTATATAATGTTTTTCTTCAAACATGCAAGTTCATGTTGGAGTGAGGGGGTTCTATATGGTGAGTATATGGGGGGAGTGTGTGGGGAGATGGGTGATAAATTTGCATTAGTGCATAACGTTGTGATTCAGATGTGTAAGTGAATAGGGGGGGTTGTATGTGGTGAGTGTATGGGGGGAGTGTATGTGGAGAAAGGTACTAAGTGTACACTTGTGTATAATACTATGATTCATATGTGCAAGTGAGGGTGGGAGGGGGGAGGATCTATATGGTGAGTGTATGGGGGGAGTGTATGTGACGATGGGTGCTAGATGTATGGTATTGTATAATGGTGTGATTCATATGTACAAGTAAACGTGGAGGGAGAGAGGGGTTGTACATGGTGAGTGTATGGGAGGAGTGCATGTGGAGATGGGTGCTAAATGTGCACTGGTGTATGGTGTGATTCAGATGTGCAAGTGAATATGGGAGGGGAGAGGGGAATGAAGGGGGGGGGGTGTTGTATGTGGTGAGTGTATGGGAGGAGTGTATGTGGAGATGGGTGCTAAATGTACACTAGTGTGTAATGCCGTGATTTAGATATACAAATTATTATGGGAGGGGAGGAAGGGAAGTGAAGGGTAGTGTGGGTTCTATGTGGTGAGTGCATGGGGGAAGTGTATGAGGAGATGGGTGCTAAATGTACACTAGTGTGTAATGCCGTGATTTAGATATACAAATTATTATGGGAGGGGAGGAAGGGAAGTGAAGGGTAGTGTGGGTTCTATGTGGTGAGTGCATGGGGGAAGTGTATGAGGAGATGGGTGCTAAATGTACACTAGTGTGTAATGCCGTGATTTAGATATACAAATTATTATGGGAGGGGAGGAAGGGAAGTGAAGGGTAGTGTGGGTTCTATGTGGTGAGTGCATGGGGGAAGTGTATGAGGAGATGGGTGCTAAATGTACACTAGTGTGTAATGCCGTGATTTAGATATACAAATTATTATGGGAGGGGAGGAAGGGAAGTGAAGGGTAGTGTGGGTTCTATGTGGTGAGTGCATGGGGGAAGTGTATGAGGAGATGGGTGCTAAATGTACACTAGTTTAACATGCTGTGGTTCAGATTTGCGAGAGCATGGGGGGGAGGGGGGGCTAGGGGGGAAGGGTTGGGGGGGGGGGGAGTGGTATGTGGTGAGTGTATGGGGGTACTGGTCAAGTAATGTGGTTCTTGGAAGGTGCCTTCCTGTGTACATGGGGTATGTGTATGTCCTGGAAGTTGCCATCCGGTGTACGTGGGGTATGTGTATTTCCTGGAAGTTACCTTTCTATATGGTATACGATGTACACTGGAAAATGAGTGTATAATTGGAGGGTGATTGGTCATAAATGACTACCATCGGATGGAAGTGCCCGACTGGACCCATCGTGGCTTCCATGCTGTCCTTCCACATGCACCACACTTGGATTGCGCCCAGGCGCACGCTTGACTACGATAAACCTGATCTCTCCAGTGGAGTACACATAACTTGCACAAAACAATGGATTCACCTTAAAAATATTGAGCAAAGGTAACGTTTTTCTCCAGTGGATGTTAGCATCATTATTAACAGTTTCAACCATGACAAAACATGGTTTTTTTCTTGAATGTAGCACTCCACGGTCCCAGCTTTGCCCGCAATCCACTCCGCCTTGTTCAAGTGGCGGTCCACCACTGTCTTCTGCTTCAGCACATTGTCCACCTCGCTAGATGTGGGGGGTGTCAAACTGTCGACAGGGGTTGGAGTCGGCTAAACACTACTGATGACGTGATCACCCTTGGAAGTGTCATTGATGAACAACTTGCTTGTGTCTTCAGACCACAGAATGGGCCTGCCCTCCAGTTTCCCAAACAGGTGGCAGGTTCCATGAAGGTTCCACCACTCCTCCGCATTTTACTCCAACACCATAGTGGTATGGTCAAATGGGCTTCCAGACCGCTTGACTAAAGGTTACAAAGCCCTCCATGTTGCATGGATGTTGTCAAGGTGGTCGCGCAGCTCAAGGTCCGTGAGGCCTCCACAAAGACCCCACTCCTTTGTTAACTCTGGGCCAAGCTTCACAAACGCCCGTGCCTGCCACCCCTGCAAGGCCCCGTCTTTGTTTTGCTGTTCCAGAACAAGGAAGACGAGCCATGCATCCCAATCGGTTGTCCAAAAGTCGTAGGACATACGGTCAACGGAAGTTCTGACAGTGGCCAACGACGGTGTTTGCGCAGGAGTTTTTGTTGACTGTGGGGCCGGACTCGGCTGCGACGGTCGAGGAGACGCCATCGCAGCTGCAGAGTTTATCGGAGTAGACTGCGGCACGGTCGTAGGAGTCTGCGCCTGAAATTCTGCAGGCGTTGTTGATGGTGGTGGCATGTTGTCAGCAAGACATGGGGGGTTGAGATCCGGAGCGAGAGGCATCATGGGCATGTGCGCACGGTGCTGAATAGCATACACGCTTGCTTCCCTGAATGGAGACAAGTTGTAGCCCATCATGGACCCATTGGAGCACTGGGGGATGCCTCTGCCGCGCACGATTTGGCTGCCATTGGCGACACGTAGAACTTGACAAGCACGACCACACGTTGACGTGAAAGGGTGTGTTGCTGGTGCAGAGGCACTGGCGCTAGCAGCTGGAGTGGTGGAAGCCTGGTGATGGTGATTGGTCGAGTTCTGGTGAGCAGGTGACAAGCTCATGCACTGCAAAAGTTGCTGAAAACATTCCGAGAGCAGAGGAGCAAATCGACCACCATGGATGCGACTCGGCGCCCTAGCTCCAGCCGGACTCGTCTCAGGGCTGGGAAGTGAAAGACGAACATTCAAGCACATGAATTGGAAGGAACAAACTCCTAAAAAATCTACAAAATTCATATGTCCAACTACATGAATCGTGGACATGAGATTTATTTGACCTACATTTTTGTTCAACATGGTCGGACGAACGGCCAGACGTCCAACGTCTGAACTGAGTCCTTCCAGACATTCAAGAAACACGCTCCCAGATGTTGGAAGACATGCCATGTCAGCATAAAATCAGCAGCAACCTAGTACAATCAATGGCTAGATTTTTATTCTATCGCAAGGCCTTGCACAACAAGGGGGCGCAATAGTGACGCTTGCGTCAACTCGCGAAAATCCTCACCATTTTGCCTCCCGCCATCGCAAACTTTGCAAACTTAGAATCAAAATCAGTATCAAAGCGTCAGATCAAGGCCACCGTCTGTACCACCCTCCAACTCCAGGCGGAGAGGGCTGTGTCCTTCAAACTGGGGCTTTCCAGCGGCATAGCGGATGACCCGTGCACTTCTACCTGGTTTCCTTGCATCCCTACTGTGTGAACCGACGCACTGGTTTTGAGTTTTTTTTCTTACATGGTAACCTCTTACAATCTCTTTGCGTGGAAAATGAATTAGTTTTCCCTGATTTTCCTCATCTTTCCCACCTTTTTTTCCCGCCACTGAAACTATTGTTCTTTTATTTCTCCTCTGTTTTGCTTGATGTTTTCGGAGTACTGTCCGCCATTGTGTCCCTGCTCATTACGAAATACGATTCTTTCACTTGAACCCGCCTAGACGCAAGGTCAAATTGGTGTAGAGTACCAAGAAACAACCCAAAGACTGAATATGAGGAAAACAATGTGTAAAAAGCCTTGAAAACTCATGGTAGTATGTCCATTACTCCTCCAATGTCAGAAAAAAAACAACTTTTCTGCTTTAATCTGTGTAGTAGAGCTAGACAACTGTCATACTTAAAGAAGAGAATGTGCAATTCAAATGATTTTCTCCTTTAAAGTTCTCTTGATACATAGAAATGTATATCTACATGTATAGTATAATATCAACATGTATGGATTTTGATGTCAATGTGGATTTGGATGTGGATATACATATGGATATCAGCATGCATACATCTGGATAATCATTTGTGTATGTGTACATACGTACATATATGAATCTAATTTTGCAAAAATTACATAAGAGGACATGAGATAGATGTTTTAGGTGTATATGGATAGTATATGCACATCTATGTGTAGGATTACTATATAGCTGTAACGGATTCGATGACATCCTTTGCCGACTATGCCAAGAACGCAGTGCTTGAGGGTCTCCGACCCTCAAGCCATCCCGTCTCATCGCCCACGGTCCCAGGTTACCCCGCTGGAGCCACGTGGCTTCTTCGACCAGTCAGCATGGCACAACCACGCTACACTTACCCCTACTAGGAGTGAGAGCCGCCTCGGCATCTCCGGTAATCCCAATATGGGATTTTAGCCCTGGAGCTCTCATACCGATGTAACGGATTCGACAAAATCCTTGGCTGACTAGGCAAAAACCGCGGTGCTTTAGGGTCTCTCACCCTGAAGCCATCGTTTCTCACTGCACACAATCCTACTTGACCCTGCTCGAGCCATGTGGCTCTTTTGACCGGTCGGCATGGCACTGCCACGCTATGCTAACACTATGCACACTTTGCGTGCAACACCTGCCACTTGTCTTTTTTTTGTGGCACCAATTCTTTCGAAAACATGTGGGGGGGAGCGGGGGGCAACCCGAGCTCCAAGAATCATCTAGGGGTTGAACCCAACACCCAAGGATCAGAAAAATGGGATAGGAAAATCTAAAATGATTTTTTTCCCTAAATTTGAAGGCTAACACGAGGCTAGGTTAACAGCAGAGTTCCGTACCAATGAAGTTACACATACGGACTAAACCAAAGAGATCAGCCAAGACGGATTAACATCATATTTTAGCTCTCTTCCCATTTTGAGAATCAAAGATGGATGACATGAGCCAAATTCTTTATGCCGAATGGAGCGTAGATGGTGAACAGGTAGAAGTTGCCAGGCAGAACACATTTGAGAAGTTGGGACTCTTGAGGAATTCATAATTAGAGGTAAGTGTACTTCGATGGCAAGTGTGAAAATGATCAAATATGTACATACAGGTGTCAAGTTACGATTGAGGCATAGTCGGAGTAGTTGGGTCGATGGTCGAGTGACGCATGTGGAGTTGCATCATGAGCGGTCGAATTTGAGAATCTCCGCCAAGGAATCACGGGGCTTTGAGTGTCAAAAGCGAAGATGGCAGATGCATCTTTATACATCTAGATTTGTCTTGATGCATCAAGAAGTCAACCAAAGGTTTTGAATCGTCTGTTGTGGATTCTCAAAGGTGGTCAGAGTTGTCAGAAGATGCAACAAGGTTTGTTGGAGGGTGAGTGCAGTTGGCCGAATTGCCCTCGACCGTCAAAGTGAGAATCAGGGTCTTGAAGCGCGGTGGGCTATTTGTGTAATGATAGAAACAGCCAGTCGGAAAGACTAGGGACTCGTGTACGTCTGGTACGTAACACTTCCCCTGTTTTTAGCCGCAACGTCCCGGCGCGCATAGAGATGTTGCCCGATGACAGAAGTAATATCCGCCGATAAGGTGATCTTCTTGGAGGTTGTCGAAGGATTCCCAGCTGTTATGCGCGGCGTTGTAGCCGTACCACTTGACAAGACGTAACATTGTTTTGCCACAAAGTCGATGTCAAAGGATGTCCGCAATGACGCACTCTGTGTCCTTGTCCACTTTAACAGGAGGAGGGGGAGGTACATCCCTGCCGGGGAAGTTCTCTTTTGGGGTTTTGGTAGTGCTTAAGTCTGCAGATATGGAACACCGGATGAACTTGCATAGTTTCTAGGATTTTGAGTCGCACAACAACGGGAGTTTATATGCGCACGATCTCAAAGGGTCCCAACCATCATGGTTTGAGCCTCAAAAAATGGCCTTACGAGGCTTCATGTTGGTCAAGCTGAGAAGAACTTTGTCGCCAGTGGTAAAAATACTGTCACTGCAATGTTGGTCAGCTGTTTGTTTCATTGTCGCTTTTTTTTGTGTGAATGTCTGCCATGTTTCATCCCAGATGGTTGAGAAATCACGGCGTTGAACGTCAACCGCAGGAATGTTACTCTGCATGTGTCGTCCTGTTGGTGTGACGAGAAGTTTGCCATGTATCACTTTGAATGGAGTGCTACCCGTTGTAGTCAAGACCGCCGAGTTGTTTGTAATGTTGGTGGTCGGGAGTTTATGTGCCCAATCCGTCCCATGAGGTTTGCATAGTATTCAGAGAAGTTTTTTGAGTGTCTAATTGGTTTGCTCGGTCTCACCGTCGAGTTGAGGATGAAATACCCTTGAAAGTTGGAACCGAATATCTTAGCGAGTCATCAGTTCACTCCAGAAATGGCTGGTGAATGGACCGTCACCGTCAATGTCTTAGCAGCCGTCACTGTTGCTCATGATGGTCCTTGATACGCCTTACAACTGTACAATGTTGTTAAGAAACAGCCGTGCTACCCCCTCGGCAGTGACGGTGGTTGTTGTCGGAAAAAAATGGGATATTTTGGAAAACATGCTGACAACCATGAGGGTTGCTTCATATCCCTCGGGCATGAATGGTAGTCCTGTGACAAAGTCCATAGAGATGTCCGTCCATGATTCCGTTGGAATGGAAAGTGGCTGCAAAAGTGGGGTGGCCGTGTGCGACGGGTTTTTTTTCGCTGACACGTGTCGCAAGATTTGCAGAAGTTGGCCACGTTGGATTGCATCTTATCCCACAGTAATATTTCGCCAGTTTCTTCAACGTGTTGTCCTCTCCAAAATGACCACCTGGACCGGTGTCGTGGCATTCTTGGAGGAGCATGTGGCGAAGTTCATCACTTGGGGGAACGGCCACTTAGCGAGTGAATTTTTGCTGCCAATAGGGTGTGTCGTACCCGAATGTTTCCTTGTCGTATCCGCCTTGCTGGTTGTAGCCTCGTGTGAACAACTGCTCAACATACGGATCTTGCTGCAGTTGTAGTGTTGCTGTCTCAGCCATCAGATCTGGTCAGCAACTGAGTGCATCTGCTGGGTTGGTTTTTCCTGGTCAGTACTTGATATCGTAGTGAAACCTGGATTTGAGGAACTCTATCCATCAGGTTTGACGTCGACTGAGGTTCGACTGCGTTTTCAAAAATTTCCGTGTATGATGGTTGGTGCGCACAATGCATGGGCGGCATTCAAGATAGCACCGCCATGTCTTAAGTGCATGTACGACTGGGAGCATGTCTTTCTCATGTACGGCGTAGTTGAGTTCTGGTCCTCATAGTCTTTGAGACATGTATGCAACTGGTTGTTCTTTGTTGCCGTGGTCTTGTAGGAGGACCATATCGATGGCGCAATCTGAGGCATCTGTTGCCATGACGTGGTCAACCATTAGATCAGCTAATCGTAGGGCTGGCGGCAAGGTCAAATAATTCCGCAAATTGATGAACGCTTCTTGTTTTCTGTCTCCCCACCACCACTCATTTTGTTTTCAAGTGAGGCTGGAGAGAGGCGCTGACACTCGGGTGTCATCCCATACGAAGCACCGGTAGTAATCCCAGAAGCCAAGAAAAACTTGAAAGTCTCGAATGTTGGTCGACGTCACCCAATCAAAGACTACTGTCTCTTTTTTGGATCCATGGTGATCCATTCGATGTTGATGACGTGATCTAAAAACTCAATTAAACGGCAATGAAAATCAAAATTTGAGATTTTTCCACAAAAAACTTCCCTCTCTGTACAACTTTGAGAAATTTTCAAAGATGTCCATCGTGCTCCTCTGGGGTGCGGTGTACACCAAGATGTCATCAAGGTACACCATGACAAAATTGTCAAGGTATGGGACAAACATGTTTTTCTATGCCGCCATGAACATCGCCGGGGCATTTTTAAGTGCAAAATACATTACCGTGATCTTAAAATACCCGTAATGAGTTTGGAACACCGTTTTCTCTATGTCGGCGTCTGCCATGTAGATATGGTGATAACCGCAACTTCGGTCTATTTTGGTGAACATTTGAGCCCCTCAGAGTTGGTCGAAAAGTTTTTCGGCTCCAAGGAGAGGATAACGGTTCTTGATGGTAGCATCGTTCAACGCCTGGTAGTCCACGCACATTTGCATTTTGCCAGTTTTTTTTCATGAACAGTGAAAGTGCAGGGTATGGTGAAGTAGAAGGACGGATGAGCCCTTGATCAAGCATCTTGTCGAGCTGCTTTTTCAGCTTGGTTAGCTCGTGATCACTCATCCAATAGGTCCCTCAAACTGTGGGTTGGCTGCCTGGACTCAGCCCTATGCGATGGTCGATGTCACATTGAGGTGGTAAGGCTTTTAGGACTTTGTCGGAGAAGGCGTCCACAAATTGGATTAGTGGTGCGAGCTGTTTGGGTGCCATCACGAACATTTTTTATGCCATTGAGGCCGATGAGGATCATGAGGCTAGTGAATCAGCTGCTGCCACTTCCGCTTCCTCCATTCCATGGAGATGCAGGAACTACACACGAGCTCTTCACCGTATGTAGGGTTTGGCCACGTTGAGCGGTATTGGAAGCACAGGTTGTCACTTTCTACTTTGGCTTCCACCTCTGCTGCTTCCACCTCTATTGCTTCCGCTGTCGTCTTCCCCTCCACGCGCGGAAGTTGTTCCTTGGCGCCGTTGATTTCCACGTAGACGTCATCGCTGTTTCAAACAACCTGTGGATTGTGTCGGTATAGAAGATACCGTCTGAGAATGATTTTGTGATCACTAATTGCACTGGACATCCAGACTGCTACATCCCATAGATCCCCCACTTGTGGTTGCAATGGTTCTCGCAGTCTCCGTATTTACAATCTCCTGTTGACATTTTTTCATGCAAATATCCCTGGTTCAGTCTGCAAGCCCAGCTTGAAAATCATGATATTGCTTACGGAACTGTCTGAAGCTCCTCCATCCAATAATGCGGGTATTGTTTTGCGACTCTTGCAACCTCCGGGTTGCGCTTTTAGTAGTATCATGGGTTGGTCGTCCTTGCACCCCTCGTCAAACCTGCGAACTTAGAAATCCTCTGTGGCGTCGTAGGCCATTCAAATAGGTCATCCTTTAGCACAGATTGCTCCTCAGAGACAAGAGTCGCACATTTCACTTCTGCCCTTTGTTATTTCCCGACCCATTTTTTTGCGACTCCCTCCCCTTTTTGGCCTGCTGCTTGCTTTTGTAGTTCCGAGCAATGAATCCAAGTTTTCCGCACTTTTGCGGGTATCTCTCTGGACAACAATCTCCACTTCTATCTGAGTCAAGGAGTTCCTTGACTGGCATTTTCCATTCCCAAAAAAGCTATGGTTGGGAGGTTGCTAGCTGTAGGATTTCTAGATCCACGTGTTGTAGTCGGCGCTGTGGATTCTTTCTGCTACAACGATAATCTGTGGTTAGTCTTTATGGATGCAAATGTCAGAAACTGGGTCCCCTGGTGGAGGCAGTTCCAACGTGGCCCGACGGGTCTACTTGGTGTTCACGGCTATGATTTGACCGGGTGGTTCTGAGCCTAAGCGTGAGCTTTCTGGTCGCATCACGCTATATTTCTCGCAGTTGAAGACAAATGTGAGACAATCAATTTTGCGAAGGGAATAACGCAATTTTGCTTTTTTTTATCTGAAAATTATCTGAAAATTTGTAGGGTTAGTCATGAGCTCTCCAGCACACCAAACCATGCGCAATTTGGATAACCGTAGCTCCCGCTACGTCAGTCGAAGCGCAGCACCCCAAACCAGCCGCTCACTCGGCGGCGCGCACCACGTCGCCTGCCGAGGCGCCTTCACACATCACGGACCCATCAGAACGCCATTTTGGAGGCGCAGATGTCCCTATGCATAGTGGCGGCACCCCTTGCGCCTTTGGGGTCTGTTTCAATGAGTTAATCATCGAGTTTGGTGATGGGGATGGATATGGGTCGAAACCTGTTCGCGGACCTGCAGTCGGAATTTTGCCTGTCTCTGAGTAACAAAATGTACTACTGGCATCCGGCGGATCATTCGCCGGACGCCTCGGCAGCCCTTCCAGAGCAAAATCTCCAAATGGACTTTTGTTACTCGGTCAGGTGGATTATCCACCTCCGGCCGAACCGCGGCCGACTCCCAGAGCCACCGCGCACACCCCAACTTTGGAAGCCCATGTCTCCCTCGTTACTTCTCCGATTCCGGTGAAACAACTTCCACCAGGTTCAGCAACTCGTCAACTTTCAGGGGAAATCCTCTATTTTAGGATCTGAGCAATCCTTGAGTCACCAGATCCGTCGACGAGGATTTTCCTCTCTCTGGCGGCTCGTCGGTGCCTCCCGGTGCCGCACTTGGGCATGCCTTCAACAGCAAAGAATGGTGATCACACGCCACATGTCTTGCATGAGGCCGTTGTTGTGAAAACAGAACTCGTCTGCACCACTGTTAATCTCGCAGAATCTCCCCGTGTACTCTGCCATGCTGGACTCCTGGCGGAGACGCTGGGGCTTGTTCTGACCTTTGGACTTCTTGTTCAGTCAACCAAATTGTGCGAGCATTGCGTGCGAGAGCTCGTTCCAGTCGGTGGGTGGCATCATTGCGCCTTGCCATTGTGGGTTGATCTCCTCCAAGGGCGGAAGGCCTGCGGTCGGTGATATGAGCTGGGCGCCATTGGCCATCGATAAGGCTCCGCCGGTCTCATGCCATTGGATGGTCTTTAGATCAGACGACCAACTTAGTACCGTACCACACAAAAGCGCGGCTGTGAGGTCAATCTTCTTTCATTTGTTGTTGACCCCAACAGAAGTGAAGTAAACTTCCTCACTTTTCAGCCACAACCAAACCGTTTGTCACTTGGAATTTTCAGGACTAAAAAGTGCGGGAGGGGCCAGCCGAATCTTGGGTTTGCTCAAGAGTCGGGTATTTCTCTCGAAAAGCACCGCCTCCCGTGCACTTGCATTGGGACGAGCCTCTATTGCGATATTGAGTCGTTGGAGCAGATGGCTGTTGATTCCCTTGAGAGAGGAGATATGGTTCACCCGCACCTGTTGTCTGGTGCCACCTGTGGATCCTCCTATCGTCGTTGAGGCTGTCGGGCGACTAGTTTACCGTCGATGGATCCGCGACCGGATTGGTCGTCCAAGCCATAGAGGTTGATCCAGCTGATGTATAGCCTACCACGTCGGTGTTTGTTGCCACTTCAGGGCTCGCATGCATGGGCACAATCTTCTTCTCCATCGCCAAAGTCGTTGCCAAAGACCTGCTGCTGGTCGTCGGGTGCGCTTGTTCACTTCACATTGTGGTTGCAAAGTCCGCAAATTCTTGACGTGGGAGATGAACTGACAGCTTGTGAGAGGTAGTCCTTTGGATGGGTTAAGTAGTTGGATGCCTCTTCAGCACTGCTGCGCTTTGATACCAAGTGTTATGCCGAATAGACTGTAGATGGTGAACAGGTAGAAATTGCAAGGCAGAACACGATTGAGAATTTGGGACACGCGGCATTTATAATTAGCGGTAAGTGTACTTTAATGGAAGGTTTCGGAATGATCAAAAATATATGTACAAATGTCGAGTTACAAATGAGTCATAGTTAACATCATTGGGTCTATCATTGAGCAACGTGTGTGGAGTCGTGTTGTGAGTGGTCGAATTCAGGAAAATCCGCTGAGAATTGGGGGGCTTTGAGGATCGTGGACAAAGATGCAAGATGCATCTTTTGTAAATCTAGATATGTCTTGATGCATCAAGAAGTCAACCGAACGTTTGTGACACTTCTGTCATGGATTCTCGAAAGTGGTCAGAGTTGTCAGAAGATGCGAGAAGGTTCGTCGGAGGGCGAGGGCAGTTGGCGGAGTTTCCCTTGACCGTTGAAGGCAAGATTGGTATCTCAACGCTCGGTGGGCTATTTGTGTAATGATAGAAATGCCTACATGGAAAGATTAGGGACTCGTGTATGTCTGGTACGTAACAAAATGTAGTGTTGGGCAGCAGAAGGAAATATAGCCACACGTTTTGAAGTGTGGGATAGATAGGTTTGTGCCAACCATTCTGTCACGTCAGGTGGAAAATAGTACAGCGCATGACCATCAAGATTGTGTTGTAGGAAAGGGTTTCCAATGAATTATGTGGTTTTAAAGAGTTGATTGAGGAAAAAACCTTGATAAAACTAGGGTAGGTGGGAGGTGAGGTCATCGAGTCTTGGGCATTTGAGAAAGCACAAACATGCACCTCTTTCATCCCAGTTCGTGAAGCAGAAAATTTTTGTGACACAAGTATATTCAAACAAAGAATCATCCCACTTACACTCCCCAAAAAAACATTCAACTTTCCCCCCTCTGCCAAAACACCATTGATCAAGTCACTAAGGATCAACGGAAGCTTCATAGTGTACTGAAGAACAGCATACACGCTTCACATAGTTCATGAAATTCATTCGATTAACTCTCCCTTGGTTACTCTTCATGCATGCAGGGCCATTTGGGTCACAATGGCAAACCAAATTCTTGTCACACAGTTTGCATGGAAAGACAATGCAACTCCCTTCCGACCCGTGATAAAAATAGCTGTTGTTGGACTCCCCCCCTCGTGTAAGTAATCATACTTGGGAGGATTACTACAAGACAGACAAGTATCCGGAGATGTTGGTCTGCAAGCTGTGTGAGTCATCGCGTGTAATAAATACCATGACCATACAACGTGGCAACACAATTTCACTATGGGCTCACGTCGCAGCTGCCCAACGCAAGGTTGCCAGGGCCCTGGTGGAGTCTGGCCATGGTAAACGGACAATTTGGCATACCGTCACCACTACCCATGATTCTGCTCCACATGTCCACATGCCCCCTGCATTTTGGAGTGCAGATTTTTTCTACACCTGCATCCCCAAGTTCTTCATTGAGAAACATATCCCGTTGGTTGCTTTCAAGTCTGATTGGCTCAAAGAGGCACTGTGTTTGAGTGGAGGTTTTTGTGTATTGCACTGTGTTTTCTTATTTCCATGCTTTTTTACATTCTTCCTCTGAGAATGTGCAGTCATTGAAATTCGGTTGTACATAATGAACTGTCCATAAAATTAAGCAATGCAATAGGCCACCACAGCAGCTTTATTCTTTATTCGGCAGCCAAATGAGTCAATAATGAGGTATACAGAAACATGGCATCTTCATGACGTCACAAGTGAGACTAAGAGTTAGGATGCAAGAGAGCTCTTACCTGCTTCCCAAAAGAGTGAGAGACGTGGTCTTCTGACGACCAGTAGTCTCAACAGCAACAGTCTCAAACTCTCTACTGCTGATGCCAAAAAAAGATCAAGCTCTTATGGCCATACATAATCCCTTCCTTCAACCCCACTGTGTGGAGAAAGCCATTGTGTGATGTCACGCGGCTTCCTGAAAGATCTGTCCAGCACATTGCCTCAAGAAACCCCTCCACAGACCCTCCTGAACTTCTTGGCTTTGTCAACCACAAAGCCAGGGATGACTAACCTTTGCCTACTAGTGCGTCCTTCTTCTCCCGCCTCACCTTCCTCCTCAATTGGCCCCCTAACAACTTCCTCCGAAACACGGAAAGTGCCCAGGTGCAAGCTACTTCTTGCACCCCTTTGCCTGACAGGTCGACTACGTGCTTGACTTTTGCCAAACAGCAGGCACTCCACGTCTTGGTTTGCATTTCTTGGGAGACGTTGTGTCACCGCGTTGCTCCTCAGATACTAAATGGTAAACAATACTATCACCAAACAATGTTGACCTTCTTTTTTGTTTGGCATGGAAGTCCATGGATTGAGAGCGATGGAGAGAGTGAGATTGACTATTCTTTCAGAAAGAAAAAACCATCGCTTTAGGTGTGTGCGTGATTCTACCAAAACAGCTGGCGTCTGTCAGATCCGCCAACCATTGGCCAAGGAGTAATGCGGTACTGGTACAGCAACATCTCTTGACGTTCTTGTGTCCATGCGCTCAACTGAGGCCCATACTGGAGGATCTTCAGTCCCCTCCGCTGGAAATGCACAAGGTGCATACGGCAGCTGCCTTGCAGAACTTATCATCTCTTCCGATGCCCAGAGTCACCTCCTCCGCCAAGCAGCCCCTCCCTGTGTCAGCTACCACCCCCAACCCTTTTGATGTCTCTACGACAGTCATTCTCCTCACCACACCAGAAGGTCCAACCGACCTAGCCCATCTCAGCAAAGAAGCCTCTCGCAAGTGTCTCGCTGACAAAAAATGTTTTCCTACAAGAGCTTCAAATGATGTGTGGGTGAGAGACACATCTCTTCGCATGAGCAATCCAGGAATTCAAATGCAGTTTGGAGGTCTGTCAATGGAATCACTCACCATTGCCGAGCTATTTTGCAAGCTAGGAGCCCTACATGTGAAAGTACCTGGCCACTCTGCCCCTGTCCTCGTGACAGCTTCCATCAACCCTGCCAGTCCCGTTGTGGACTACTCGGTTGAGACGGTCGGCATCATCGTCACGTATATGACCAGTTGCCTCACCCATGAAAGTGTGTACCAACAAGTGTATCAGGAAGTGAACAAACTAGTGAACATAGACTGTTCACAGACTTGGTAAACGTCACGTAGAGCCTTTTGTAGTTTTCGTTCTATACAAGGAATGTACATATGGGCTTTGCTGACATGCATTCATGTGTACGTTTTGTGAAAACAAAATTCATGCAAAACTACACTTTTTGATACACCGATTGTGAAGTGTGTAATTTTTGGGTGATTCACCATAACTCCATCATCAGCAGGGTTCCGCGAGACTACAGACCAGGGGAAATTACTAAGATCTTGACCTCTCCCCTCAAAAAACCTGGACCGCACCACCTCCCCCTCTCCCCCCCCCCCCCCCCCCCCCCCCCCCCCCCAATCTTGCGCTCAGTCCTCCACCTAGACCATGTGAAGCATGTACGCAGGGCCCTTAGAACCCTCAGCGGCTCCGCCCTCAGTCCGGCCGACGACCACAAGTGCCAGTCGTTCAACCCCCGCCTCTTCTTCCCCAATCTACCCAACAACCCTATGCTCATATCCTTTGACAGCGACATGTGTTCCCACTGCAACCGGGCGCACAAGTCCTCTGTTGACGATGAATTCCCCATCCGAGCTTCATACAGAGAGCTCCAACATCTTTCTCTCGCTGAAGCCAAGGTGTCGCACCTTAATTTTCTCCCTCTCACTCCGTCTTTCCAGGGTCGTTGTGATGACCAGGACATCCTCCTCATCTAGCAAGGTCGTCACCCGGAGCAATGGAAATGCAATCGGTGCCTTTGCCGGTGGACCTGGGGTCACGGAGTCAGCAGTTTGAACAACCACCTGACATCCCTTATCCATACTTCACTCTCCTCCCTCTAGATCTCCACATCCATGACCCTTGGAAACTTCTTCTGTGAACAACGCAAGAGACTTCCCGGGAACTAAGTGTTAGCCTCTGCGTTGTGCTGCTTACACGCAGCAGGTCAAGGTTTTGACCCTGACTAGAGAATTTGTCGAATGAGAATCTCATGACAGGCCTCCATGGGATGGGATGTTTCTGTGCACAAAGGCTAAAGAAAGGTTTGGTTGTCCGCTCACTTGTGTTGCTGGTAACACTATTCCTGTCTAGGCATTAGCCGTGAGTTCCTCAATCTTTCCCCATTGAACCGAAGTTTTACCCTTTCGTTCAAGTGCGATGCCTATCTTCTGATATATATCTCTGTTCCTTGCAGCTATTGTTTCTGCTTGTTTTTCCCGTAGGCCAATGGAATCATGTTGACTAAACATGCGGAGGTGGAGAACGTAGACTGTCTTTGTCAATTTGCAACAAATTTTGAAGTCAAATAGGTTACAAATCCCCCCCTCCCCCTCTCTTCAACCCCCCCCCCCTTATTCTCCTTGTATTTTGGTAAATCTCCCAAGTCTATGTCTATCCACGTGGGCCAAAGCAAGGGACATAGAGAGAGAAAGAAAGTGCTGAAAACTAGGGCAGCCCTCAGGGAGTTGATCAGGCTCAGTACGAGCCGCCTAGGCAGGACCAACTGCTTGTGAGAGGAAGTTGCAGGTTACACAGACAGAAACGTTGGAGGTGAATGTGAAAACGCAGAGAATACGAATGTCTGAAACTCTTGAGTGAGAAATTACATCATCACAGCTTTCTAACAAGTCCTTACATGCCTCATTTGGCCGAAGGAGCACTGAGATACACTCTGTCAAAGTTGACCCTCTACTTCACTCCTCCTCTACCGTGATGAGCGGCAGTCACATTGTCATGCATTAGAATTATGTCTCCCACGGCCTACACAACCAATAACCCTCAAATGATCCTTCCTTGAAGTCTCTTGAAGGCCCTCCAGCCGCATTTTCTCCTTGAAGGCCACTTCCTGCCGTCCTGGTCAATAGTTTTGGCCACCTTTTGTGCTGAAAGTGCTCTGGTCGCCACTTGAACCCGAACCATGGTCTCCAAACTTTAAAAAACCATATCTCACTCAAACGGACTCCAAATTAAGTTTTGTAAAGTGCGTTGGAACCTGTTAAACTTTCTCTACGCATCTGGTGTCAAATGATTTTTTTCACTTTCTGGCAATCTCTTATCCATCATTCTCTCACTTTGCAAGAGAATAAATCACACAAGTCCGCACTGCCTCCTGAGCTGCTGGAAGCGGTGCACTGCCAATGGCTTGGTCATGAAGTCTGCCAGCATCATGGTTGAAGGGCAGAACTTGATCTGCACAACCCGCTTAGCCACAAGCTCGAGGATGAAGTGGTACCGCAGATTGATGTGCTTGGTGCGGCCGTGAAACTCTGCGCTCATGTTGTCACAATAGATGGTGGTTGCTGTGGTCTGCACCTGCCCAAGGCTTGCTAGCAGCTCACGCAGCAACACGGCTTCCTTTGCTACTTCACTCAAGGCGATGTATTCTGCTTTGGTGGAGGAGAGGACGACACACTCTTGCTTCTTGCTCCTCCAGCTGATTGCACCTCCTCCGAACACAAACACGAACCCACTTGTTGACCTCCTTGTGCCCAGGTCACCCCCCCAATCTGCATCGCTGTAGCCGATGAGGATGGGGCTGTTTTTGCCGTTGAAGGTAAGGCGAAGGCTGCTGCTGCTGTCGAGGTAGCGCAGCACGCGCTTGATCGCCTCCCAATGCGGCATGCCCAGATTTTCACAAACCTTTCTCAGCACTCCCACTGCTTGGCTGATGTCGAGGCACGTGCTGACTGTTGCGTACATGAGGCTCCCAACTACAGCTTGGTATGACACTGTTTCCATGCGGCTGCTCTCTTGCATGCCGTGGGGATTTTGCGTCATGCTCAGCTTTGCTCCCACTTCCAGTGGTGTTGCGGCCTTGCGCGTTTCTGCCATGTTGAAGCGCTTGACAATGTTCGACATGTACGTGCTCTGCAAAGACTCCAAAGTCTGCTGCTGCCGGTTGCGCTTGACCTGGAGGCCAAGGTAGTAACTGAGCTCTCCCATGTGTTTCATGTCTAACCTGGCAGCAAGGGATTGCTTCACATCGTCCAAAAGAGACTTGGAGTCAGATGCAATGAGCAGATCATCAACATAGAGCAAGATGATGGCCTGGCTTGCCTCTTGCACGCGCCCATGGACCGCATGGTCGGCTTCACTGTGCACAAACCCAAGCCCAGCCAGCTGCTCATCCATCTTGTTGTTCCCTGTTTGTGGGGCTTGCTTCAAGCCGTAGAGGCCCTTCACAAGCTTGCACACCAAATGCTCCTTTCCCTCCACCACATACCCCTCCGGCTGCTCTATGTACACATCTTCCTTGAGGTCACCATTAAAAAATGCACCTGTCACATCCATTTGGTGCACCTCCCACTCCATGGCAGCAGCAAGTGCGAGGATCGCACGGATGGATGGGAACTTTGTGACAGGTGCAAATGTCTCATTGTAATCCACACCCCCAGTGTGCGCATACCCCATTGCAACCAGCCCTGCTCTGTGCCTGAGCATCTTACCATCCGCACCATGCTTGCGCGTGAAGATCCACCGGCATCCGATCACCCGGCTGCCACATGGAGCTTCCTCAAGGGTCCTTGTGTCGTTCTTCATGAGCGCACCATACTCCTTGCTGCGGCAGGCCAATCTGCTGCCTCAGCGTTATGCATGGCTTCCGTGAAGGTGGCTGGGTTATCGGTGACTGTGAGGAATAGAAGCTTGAGGTCAGATGACTCCGTTGGTGGTGGAACGGTGCACAGGTTCAGCCACTCCCCTTGTTGCATCTGCTTCTTTGCGAGCCTCTCGGACCGCCGTAGCTGCTCCCCACTCTTCTTCACACCTTTGTTGATGCGTGCAGACCGTCGTGGCAGCTACTGTTTGCTTCTTTACTGCTCCTCCTCATCGGATTCGGCTGCTAGCTCCTTCTCCTTCTCAGCTCCCTCCATCTCCTTGTCATTCCTGCTATCACCGCCATCTTCCGCACAGCCCTCCTCTCCGCCCGGTTCTTCTCCCACTTTAGGTACAATTGTGGGAGCAAGTGGAACTGCAGATATAAGGCTCCAAGTCCAGCCCATCACGTCCTCTTGAAAGACCACGCCACGGCTGTGGATGATCTTGCATGCGGCGAGGTTGTAGAGGCCATATCCCATGGTGTCGTAGCCAAGGAAGGCAGCCTTCACCGACTTTTCGTCCAACTTGTTGCGGTTCTCAGCAGGCACGTGCACAAATGCCCCACACCGGAAGACTTTCAGGTGCATCACTGTTGGCTTGCGTCCCGTCCATGCCTCCTCCGCTGTCATCAGTGGCACGACACACATGGGACTCCGGTTTTTCAGGTACACGGCAGCGTTGACCGCTTCTGCCCAAAAGGTTGGTGGAAGGTCCACGTCTTGGACCATGCTGTGAACACGCTCCATGAGCGTGCCGTTTGCACGTACAGCCACGCCGTTCAGCTGCGGTGTTCCAGGTGGGGTGTCCTCGTGCCTGATCCCGCGACACTTGAGGAAGTTGCGGAACTCGTTAGCGAGATACTCTCATCCACCGTTGTCGCGAAGCACCTTCAACCGTCTACCACTCTCATTCTGTGCAGCAACAATCCACACCTTGAAAGCATCCAAGCACTCAACATTTCGAGCCAAGAATGACACCCACATCTTCCTCGACTTGTCATTAATGATTGTGAAAAAGTACAACTTGTCGGACAAGGATTGTGATGGCATTGGACCGCACAAATCAGAGTGTACGAGTGAGAGATGCTTGGTTTCTCTCTTTCCTTCCCTCGTGAAAGGAGAGCGTACTTGCTTCCATTCAATGCAACTCTCACAAGCCGATGCACCCGGCTGCTTCACCCCCTTGAGCTCCAGGCCACGAATCATCTATTGCATGGAGATGATGGTGCCAAAGCCGAACTGACCAAGCCGGCGGTGCCACAGGCCAATGTCGTGTTTTAATTCTCTTGCGGCCAACGCTGAGTCGGCCTCCTTCTCCAACGCAACATAGAGGTGGTAAAGGCTGTCCTCCTTGTCAGATTTTGCAAGCACATGGCCTGCACGGGCAAAGATGGTGCAGCCATCATTCTCAGAGCAAACCTGCATGCCTTCGGAGATGAGAGAAGAAACAGAAAGGAGGTTAGCTGCCAGCCCCGGAACATAGATTACCCCCTTAACACAACGTTCCACATGCTTCCCTTCAACGGAAGCACAAAATACAATCTCACCCTCCCCAACCGCCATTTCCACATGGTTGTCCCCCATGTACACCCAACAAGGCTCAATGACGGTATAGACAATGAACCACTCCTAGGGACACGTCATGTGCCGTGTGGCTACCGAGTCCATGATCCAGAACAAGGCGGTGTTTTTGGAGACGTGTAGGACCCGGATGGTTGTGATGAATCCACTCTCCCAATCTGCTGTTGGTAGAAGCGTCGAACTGCATTCCCACTGCAGCCGCAAGATCCGCCTTCTTCTTCCGGCATTCGCGTGTCGAATGGCCCGGCTTCTTGCAGTAGTGGTAGCTCCCCTTCTTGTTCCCTCCTCCACCGTTGCTCCTGGTTGGTGCAGCACCACCCCCATGACCAGAGTTGGTGATGAGAGTGATGTCCAGTCCGCGTCCGCCCTCCTCTCCCTGGTATCACTCTTCCTCAAACAGCAGGCTCTCCTCCACATCGTTGAGGGAGAGCTTGTCGCCACACAGGTCAAGGGCAACAATGAGAGGGGTGTAGCTGCTAGGAAGGTCAGAGAGGATGGATAGCATGAGCACACGTTCCTTGACAGGGTCCTCAATTGCAAAGAGCTGGTCGCCAAGAGACTTCACCATGTTGATGTAATCAATCATAGATCCAGAATCATCCATCTTCACAGTGTGAAAGTGACGACGCAGCTGCATGTTCATGAGGATTGACTTGGATGCATAAGTAGACTCAAGCTTCTTCCAAACTTCCTTAGGCATGAGGATGCCATGGACAAGGAGTTTTTGCCGTTCCGCGAGGTCGAGGTAGATGGTGGCGAGGGTGCGGTCACGCTTCTTGCGGTGGATACGGGCCTCACCAGGTGAGAAAGAGGACTGAGCTGGTTCCTCCTCACTCACATGGCTCCAGAGTCCCTTCTCGACCAGCACCATCTTCATCTTGTTGCTCCGATTGAAGAACTTCTTGCCTTCGAACTTGGCGATGTTGAAGCCGGCCACCACCGAAGCGGATGTCGCCATGGTAGTGCAACGTTTAGCCCCCAAATGACTCTCTCACACAACAGGGTGCAAGGAATGCCTCAAGGGTGAGGCAAAGCCTTGTTCTAGCTCCGATACCACTGCTGCATAGAGAAACTTTAATAGGTTCCAACGCACTTTACGGAACTTGCTTTGGAGTCTGTTTGAGTGAGATATGCTTTTTTAAAGTTTGGAGACCATGGTTCGGGTTCAAGTGGCGACCAGAGCACTTTGAGCACAAAATGTGGCCAAAATCATTGACCAGGACGGCAGGGAGCGGCCTTCAAGGAGAAAAGGCGGCTGGAGGGCCTTCAAGAGACTTCAAGGAAGGAGCATTCGAGGATTATTGGCCGTGCAGGCCGTGGGAGACATAATTCTAATACATGACAGTGTGACTCCTGCTCATCACGCTGGAGAAGGAGTGAAGTAGAGGGTCAACTTTGACAGAGTGTATCTCAGTGCTCCATTGGCCAAATGAGGCATGTAAGGGCTTGTGAGAAATCTTTGATGATGTACATTCTCACTCAAGAGTTGATTTAGACATTCGCGTTCTCTGTGTTCCTACATTCGGCTCCAATGTTTCTGTCTGTGCAACCTGCAACTTCCTCTCACAAACAGTTGGTCCTGCCTAGGCGGCTCCTAGTGAGCCTGATCAACTCCCGGAGGGCTGCCCCAGTTTTTGGCAGAAAGAAGGAGATCAATAGAGGGGG
>SZWC01001109.1:108978-145713 GCA_023375785.1 Penium margaritaceum
CCCCCCCTGACTCGCCTCATGCCCAGGTACTCACGCTTCCCATCTTGTCCTAGCCGTCTACCTCTTGGCGTTGCTGCAGCTGATGGGCCCGGAGCAGCCTCCCCCCCCCAGCTTCGCCCTGCCTACCGGCTCTGTAATCCTGTATTTTTTTTTTCTTGACACCAAGTACCGACATTTCTATATGCCCCATTTTACCCATCTTAACAACAACAGCGGGCTGACTCTGAACGAGTCCCCCAGCATACCCAATTACTCCGCTTATCCAATGGGAGGGGGTGCCCGCCCAACGATTGTTTGCGATCAATCGGCTAATTGAGTAGGTTTTACCTGAATGAACCGGATAACACTGGGTCGGATAGAGAGTGTTGAGATTACTCCTGAGGCGCGGGTGCGGGTCCTTGGATCTAATCTCTACCCTCACGTTCTCGAAATATCTTCGCTCCTCAGTTGGTGGTATTTTTCCTCTCCTGTGTCCCTTCCTACCCAGGTTGGAGTGAAGAGGGGGTCGATTATACATCCTACATTTGAGGTAACCAAAACCAAAAAAAATCTTTACATTCTTGTGTACGATTGCAGGTTGATATGAATACCGGTACAGTATGATTCAAAAACACCGGACGGCAGTATTGGCCGGTATTCCTAAGTAGAGATAATACCGCTACCAGCCCTGGTGGCCACACCCGCTTTCAAAAGTGTGTTGACACCAATACATGCACTGGAGCATTGCAATGCGGGTTCCCAAGATTGCTGGAAGCCAGTTCATGAAGCCAACATCAAAATCCAGATTCCGTCCATTGAAAATGGGGTCTACTATGCTTGCAAACCTCTTACAAACATTTTTGTGCAGTCTTTACACTAAAAGTGTGAGGGATTGTCTTCTTCATGGAGCGGGGGCTCTGCTCACCATGTTCATGTGCGACTGCTGACTCAGCGGCGCTGAGTCACTTGATGCCCAAGCCATGGGCTTGACTTGACTTCTCCTACGCTGCTGAAAGCATCCATCCATAGAACTCTCATGTATCGTTCATATGGAAGAACATTATTTCTCCCACACAAGCGCAATCTCAAGACCTGTGGCCATGGAAGAAGATCAAAGACTGACGCCCAAACTGGCCAAAGAACCTCACGAGCTGCCTGATCCCTTCCTTCAACTCCTCCACTGTGCGGACAATATGGTCCCCTGACATCACACCGCTGCCAGGAAGGGCTTTTGAGCGCATCTCCTCGGCAAGTCCCCCACAGACTTCCTTGAGCTTCTTGGCCAGGTCAACCACAAACCCAGAGATGACCGACCCATGTCCACTGGCGCGCTCTTCTTCTCCCGCCTCGTCTTCCGCCTCAACCGGCTCCCTGACCACCTCCTCCGCTGCCCGGCCATTACCTGGGACGGACAGGCTGAGGGCGCGAGCTGCTGCTCGCACCTCCTCGTCTGACAGGTCGTCCTTCATTCTCGCCATCAGCTCCCGCAGGAACTCCATGTCTTGGTTCACATTGCTTGGGAGACACAGTGTCTTTGTGTCGCGTCTCAGACACATGATGGAGGAGGAAGGAACGATCTGTCCTTGCTCTGGACAAGATGGTGGTGTTGCTGCAGCTGCTGCAGCTGCTTCCTTGGATGGGAGTGGTACCTTCGCAGAGACAGCAGCGACAGGTGCAGCTTGGGTTGAGTCAGATGCAGTAGCGGCAGGAGCATCTGCCACAGGAACTGCAACAGCATCTGCAGTGGCAGGAGCAGCACCAGCAGCAGCACTAGCAGCAGCACCAGCAGGAAGAGTTGTGGTAGCAGCCGCAGGTGAAGCAGCATTTTCAGAGAGATTCACACCGGGTCCTGCTGAAGCGCACGATTGGACAGAACGCGAGCTGACGGAGAGATGGAGGCGAAGGGGGTTCAAGCGCTGGTGCAGAAGGGCATCCGCGATGTCAGCGTCGGAACCGAGGGTCACCATGTCTCCGTCCGCGTCCTCATAGGTGAGCGCGATGCCATGGCTTGCCGGGAGACGAAAGAGTGTGCGGACTGTGTGTTGCAGGCCGACGAAGGAGAAGGGGAGAGGTTGCGTGAGAGTGTCGAGGGGTTTCTGCGCAGTGATGCGGCGCATTGATCCTTCGTGCTTCACCTGCGCGCGTACGTCACGTAAGGAAAGAGCAGCCCATGGTTTGAGAGGAAGCCGACAAAGGAAACACATTCAAAATACACAATCGTCCTCGGTGGTGTGAAAATTTTGAGAAAGCAAATCAACAACACACAAGTGGAAGGCACCTTTACTGTGTGCCTTGCGTCGTTAACGGCAGGTCACCAGTGGGACCTTCCATACAGAAAGGGCGGTGAGCATATGGAACGGTGAGGTAGAAGCTGAATGCAATTCGTCGTACCCTTCTGCCATGCAATGCAATGCAAACCGCGTACAGCCCTCGTACCTTGATAACAAAGAAGTCCATGAATTCAAATCAAGCCGAAAGACCCGGATGGCGGGGGGGGGGGGTGAAGGAAGGCCTTCGAAAGTTTCTGCCGGAGGCGATTGAAGCTTCAAAGGCCTGCTTAAAGGTAAAGCAGTTCACCCAGTGCGTGATGATCGTGATGAGTGCGATCAACTTCAGTTCGTTCTCGGCTTCACGTGGCTTGGATGGTCCAAGTTGGGCCCCAAGTTGCTCTACGTCCCCTCTCTTGTGCTTCAGTGTGATGCCACACCACGTGTGTGGTGTGATGAGCAGCTTCAACCCTGTGCAACCCTTCTGATATAGACCGGCAAAAACAAGCTTTCCACCAGGTCTTATGCATCTCGTGCTGCGGCTGGTGCTGCTCCTGCGGCTGTGGCTGCGGCTGCGGCGGCTGCTGCTGCTGCTGATGCTGGTGGTGTCCCTGCTGCTCCCGCCGCGCTGCTGCTGCTCGCGTTTTTCTTGCTACCCTACCGCAGCAGAAGCACTCCCACCAAGTCGAGGGAGGGCTCGCCGTCGCTCGTGGCACGCCGTCGGGTTGCGCGCAGTTGCCCTCCACAGCCTGCGAGTGCAGCAGCTTCCTGGCATCTCACGCGACGTCCATCGGGAATCCTTCCGGGTTTCGTGCCTGCTATGTTGCAATCTCAAAACTATCTGCGAAGGTCGCTTGCGCTACATCACCGTCACCACTAGTCGCTTCGCGCCCTGCTGCTCCAGCCAAAAGGCTAAAGTTCAGCAGCTGTTTTGAGATCCGCAGATGAAGGTGTGTGGCATGATACATCACGGATACGGATGAAGTCGTGTCACACGCTCAGGCGCCTGCATGACTTGGGTAGGTGCTACTTCCCTCATCCGCGCACGCATACGGACGCGCGTCGCCGTGCTTCGCGTATCGTTCCAGGACGAGTGGACGCCGCAGGTTCCTGTCCTTCTCGGCATGCGGGCTGGATGTCATGTCCAACCTGGGCATCCAAGCACCGGAGCGTGAGGAGGGTGAGGGGGGTGGGGGAGGGGGGGAGGGGGGCGGGGGGCGGGAAGGAGGGTGGGACGGAGGGGGGGAGGCGTGGGGAGCGGCTAATCTCCCCCATACTGGCAGGACCATCTTCAGGATAACCCCACTTTCTAGCTTGTAGCCAGGTCGCCCCTAGCTTTTGGCATGTAATCAGGACGCCCCTTCCAGCTTGCGCCGTATAACAACATGCCGAGCACAACGTGGATTGTTCATGTTACGCCGAACGGAGCGTAAATGGTGAACAGGTGGAATTTGCGAGGTGGAACACGATTACACTTGAGCGATTTAAAATTAGCGTTAGTGTGCTTCCATGACAAGTGTCAAAATGATCGAACATATATGTACAAGAGTCTAGTTACGAATGAAGCATAGTCCGGGTCGTTGGGTCGATTTTCGACCGACGCATGCGCAGTCGCATCATAAGTGGTCGCATCGTAAGTGATCGCATTCGAGAAGGTCCGCCGAGAAGTCGGGGGTCTTCGAGAATCGACCATGAAGATTCGAGATGCATCTGTATAAATCCATATTCATCTTGGTGCGTCAAAAACTCGGCAGAAAGACTGTGATGTTTTTGTTCGTAGGATCACAATAGTGGTCGGAAGTGTCGGAAGGTTTGGGAGTATCCAGTAAGGGCGGGGCAGTTGGCCGGTTTGCCCTCGAACGTTGGAGTGAATATCACGCTCTTCACAACGCGATGGGCTGTTTGTCTAATAACATAAATGCCCACTCAAAAATATTAGGGACTCGTGTACGTCAGGTACGTAACACTTCCCCTCCTGTTAGCCGCGACATCTCGACGCAGGGACAGATGTGGCCCGGTGACGGCAGAAGTAGCCATTGATGAGATGATCGACGTCTTGGAGGTTGTCATAAGGTTCCCAGCTATTGTGCGCGACGTCGAATCCGTGTCATTTGACGAGATATTCTGTCGTCTTGCCTCGTCGTCGGTGGCCGAGGATATCCTTGATGACGTACACCGTGTCTTCGTCCATTTGAACAGGAGGTGGAGGAGGGACATCTCTGCCAGGGAAGTTCGCTTTGGGGTCTCAGTAGTGCTTGAGTCTGCTGACATGGAACACCGGATGAAATTGCATAGTGTAAGGGAGTTTGAGTCATGCAACCACAGGGGTTTGCATGCCCTCGACCTCACACAGTCCCATCCATCAAGGTTTGAGCTTCGAATAGTTGGATCCTCGAACTTGATGTTTGCTGAGCTAAAGACTTTGCAGCCAGCGGCGTAGATGTCGTCGCTCTGATGTCGGTCAGCTACTCGCTTCATCGTTGCTTACGTCTTTGCGAGGGTTTGTGGTGTTTCCTCCCAGATGGTGGTAAAGTCTCGGCGTTGAACGTCGGCCGCATAAATGTTGCTCCGGCTTTGTAGTCCGGCTAGTCCTGTGCACTCACTCATACATTCAGCTCATGTACTTTTCTTGTGTTGGGGGGGGGGGGGGTACCGTCGATGTCGAAGCAAAATGTGTATTGATGGTTTGCGGGTGTTGGCCAGCTTTTGGCCAGTGTCTAACTCCCCTGCCCTCCGAACTTGGCAATAGTGTCCTGAGATAATGTATGAGTAAGTGTACTGAAGGTCCTATAAACACTTACTGAAAAAGAACACAAGTTTGCTAACACACGTCGATTGTCTGAAAGGTTCCTTATCACAAAAGAAAACAATCTTTAAGGGGTCCATTCTGTCAATACCTTGTCAAATCTTCATCCACATTGCTCACTTGTTCATATACTCAACAATCATGCCCCAAACTCAACTCGATTGTATGGAAAGAATGTCTGCAGAGCTCGATAAATTGCGAGATCGATTAGGTTTGGCAACGTTTGAAATCTATACTAGTGAGCGATTTACTTGTTCAGACGGTGATATCAAATTGCTGGAAAGTAGTTGGCTGGAAACCATCACCGGCAGTGGATTTCAAAGCATTCACAAAGCATTTGTGGAGATGCTAGTGTTTGTGACCCACAGTCAAAGCTTTGACCGCGCATAACAGGGGAATGTTAGTGTTTGTGGTTCATTCAGTGGCCCATGACACCTACAATGTCCTCTTTTCTTTCTCCACATGCTCTCTACCTCATACATGTACACAAAAATGAGTGTTGGGACTTTGCTGGAGCTTTGTTCCACAAGATGGGTGCCATCCGTGCTCTAGCTCCCACACTCTGCCAGCAGCAGTGTACATTCAAGCACAGTCCGGTGGCCACATGATTTGTGTACTCCGTGACACTCACTGTGCTCATGGCGAGCTTTAGCCCTTTGACACTTAAGGATGCCAGAGCTGTCTCCATACTCTATGTGGGATTTGTGGGGGGATCGTATACTTCCAACCATGTGCTCATCCTTACGGGGCCACCTGTAATGAACTGAGCCTCTTCCCTGACTCAGCTATGTGGGACACAACTCTGTGGTCGGAATCAGATTGACAGTGGTTTAGAACTAGAGGTGTGTGCAGAATATGAATGGAGGAACAACAAGGAGAGAGTGCTGCAGGGTAGAGCTCGCTATCCGAGCCCACCTGTCGGTCGGCGAGTGGAGCTCGCCGGCGCTCACCCGAAATTGAGGACAGAATGCCTCTTTTGTCTCACAATTGCACACATACCCAACTTCAGTTTGGTCCTAAACAATGGCCGTCCAAACTAACCCAAGTTCATGCATAGGACTAAACTAGGTTACCTAAACATGACAATTCAAGCATGAACAAGGGATAAAACTAGGCTGTTTTGAGGCATGTAACAACCAAGTCATCAAGCTATCAGACGGGTCTGGGGCGCTACTGCCTGGAGGGAAGCAAGCACATGTGGAGGAGTGGAAGTGTCGCTGGTGGCTGATTGGAGCTGCTCAGCAATGGCTAGACTTGCATTTGTTCCCCAAGTCTTCTGTACCCTTTGCCTCATCAGGAGTCTGCACAGCAATGGACATGAGCCAAGAGGTCACAATAAGCTGTGTATAAAATATCACTTCCCCATGACCACATGGCAAAAACGTCCACTGACGTGGCATTACTGGTGTAGGCAATGGCACAAGGCAACGATGAGGAAAGACAATGGATGGTAGAGGTCAGTCCATAGTACAGGCAGGGTGCAATCCCACAAAATGTGTAGAGGTAATGTACTTTGTACAAGTGATGGCCTTTGTTAGAAAATCAGCACGTTGCGAGTCGGTGCCGGCCCACATGACCTCAATCTCACCTCGATCTACCAGATCTTGGATGTAATGGTACTCGGCATTGATGTCCTTCGTGCGTGCTTGGAGCACACCGGAGTTCTTCACGATGGCCCTCGCGCTCTCATTGTCACACCAAAGCATAACAGGGGGCATGGACTGACGTAGCTCATGGAGCAGACGTACTAACCACACACTCTTGGCCACGCCAGCACATACATGTCCAATGGTAGCTCTTTCGCGCACAGGTTTTCTAGTGCAATGTACCAGTGCGCTTACATCATGAGCATGCATAAAAAATTACTGTGTTTCAAGAGTGTATACTAGCAAAACATTATCCCTTCCCTCTCCCTATATGTCTTTCTCCCTTCTTTCACTCATTAATGCCTTATCATCCCATTTTCCATCTCTCTCTCTCTCTCTCTCTCTCTCTCTCCCTCTCTCTTCCTCTCTCTCTCTCTCTCTCTCTCTCTCTCCCTCTCTCTCTCTCTCTCTCTCTCTCTCTCTCTCTCTCTCTCTCTCTCTCTCTCTCTCTCTCTCTCTCTCTCTCTCTCTCTCTATCTCTCTCTCTCTCTCTCTCTCTCTCTCTCTCTCTAACTCATGTGCACATTTAAACATTTCAGCACAATATTCCTTTTGTCCTTTATGATGAGATCTTTATCTTGTTTCAATGTCCCTTAGTACATTTAATTAATCGTATTTGAAAACTTTACTCTTCCACAAAAAAACATAAGAATACTAAAATTAGTGCATTAATGTTTTGAATAAACATGCTCTCGTTAAAAAAAGGATCTCATTTTTTTTTCAGTGGTTTATTCTTGTCTTATTTAGGGTAGAAGTTTATGGCATAAGATTCTCTCGTGTTTTCGTACTTCATATGGAAGGTGTCCTCATATCCAAAGGATAAAAACTAGAAGAAAAATCGGTGTGAAGCTGTTTTTTTAAACTAAAACAAGTTACAAATGTATCCACATGTTTCTCATTGCATTGGTTGTTTTTGTAAATGATTGGCCAAACATATGTGTTCGGGAGTTATTTCTAGGAAAAAAGGAGAAACAACATTTACAATTTACATTGATTTTTCTTTCACCTTTAAAAGTGATTTGCTACAGTTAATGTAGCCTTTGAAATCAGTGCTTGTCTTTTGGACGTAGGGCTGTCTGTCATTCTTCCTCTATTGTTATATCCGTATTACATTTTACATCTGTATTAGGAACTAAATTTCTTGTACTAGCTATCTCAATCGTCCGCTCGCACCGAGAAGATGGACACATATGACTTGAAAACCGTCCACTCACATCGAACCGTTTATCTGTTCTATCCGCACAATAGTTGTCTTGGTGTGACGTACCACGCGAGATACGTCACTTGACTTCTCATAGGGTGGTCTAGTAGGTCCCCCCAGTGTGTGGGGGTAGTGCATATGGCGAGTGCATGCGGAATGAGTGATGAAGTGCACCTATCACGCACTCAGTGTGCAAACGATCAATTCAAAAATAACTTCCCCGCCAGATTGAATGTTGCTATTCATGAAGCAAAACATCAATGGTTTCAATGCCAGATCGACCTCAGAAGGGCACAAACCTAGATGATATGGGGTTTGAAACCAAAGAATACTCATTGAAGAACTTCTCAATGTAATGTGTTGCTACCTCTTTTTTTGCGAAGTTAGAAACCAACCTCTTCTAATGACGGAAATTGTTTCATGTATGAAATGCTATTACAGTAAATGTGCGATAAATCATACATCTCCAACAGAGAAAGGACGGCTGCTGTATCCCCAAAAGTTTATAGTTCATCTCTGAATGGCCGACACTGCTGGATGTTCGGTCAATTGAACGTCAAATTACTGTTCATAACTTTTTTTCATATCACATGTACTGGCCAGCTGCTAGCAATGACTCGTTCTCACCACAAATCCGAGCTTCTCTCATGAGTGGTTGAATCAAATTCTGCTAATCAACTCTTTCATTTGATCCATCATTCACATGCCAAAAGACGTTCAATTCATTTCATGATCGAGACAAACAGACCCATATTTTTTTTGTTCTTGCATCACGTACTGCTATGTGGCCACCGACGGCTCGGGACCCATGCACACCAGGCAGCCACGGTTTTCAAATGTCACATTATTTGGGTTGCTAATTCCTCTTTTGCGGACTTACATCGCAAACATCTATGAGTTTGCTGTGTCAACGGAAAATTGTTTCCAATTTGTTCATGCATTTCGGTTTTTGTCGCTCGCGTACTGAGTGTGTGGTAAGGGCACTTTCGCACTCATTTGGAGTGCACTCGCCACATACACTATCCCCATACACAGGGGGGCCTCTCTAGACCGTTTTGCGAGTACCAGAGCAAGAAAGAGATGAACCATAGAAATTACACGGTCGTCGCCATTTAGACGGCCGTCAATCTCGATCGGGAACCGCTATGCTAAGAGATCTTGCAACTGTGTTGGAAGCTTGATTGGAACAAACGGACGAACCAGATACCGTCATCGAGAAATAGATGTCGCAGCCATGATAAGACAATAGAGACAGCTATAACACGAACCAATGTTTTGGACATGTATAGGTCCACCACGTTATGGTAGCAGGAAGAAGCAGTAAGACCCATACAAAAACCATAAACGCTGCTCCAAATGTTAGCTCAATAATCCTAAAGTTAAAATCTGTTTCGGTATCATGTATATATTCAAACCACACTCAAAGTGGCTCTAAACACACATAGAAAGACTAAATGAATCAAGAAGCATGAAGATAACATCGACCTTTTTTTTCTAATAATGGGAAGTACACGGAACTAGTTCTTAAAAATGTATTTGGCCACGTAGGACAAAACATCATTTGTGATGGGACACATAAGAAAAATAAGCGCATTGGGTGCGCTCTTGGTGTACTTTTGTGTGGTGATGGAGCGCACTTGTCACATACACTAGCCCCACGCACTGAGGTCCTTCCTAACAAGAGAATTTTGCGACTACATAGGACGAAAAGCAAGATGTGATGAGACATATGAGGCAAATTAGTACACTAAGTGTGCTCTTGGTGTACTTTTGTGTGGGGATGGAGCGCACTCGCCACATACACTAGCCTCATGCAACGAGGTCCTTCATAAGAAGAGAATTTCTTGAACGCATAAGACAAAATGAAAGATTCAATGGGAAACATGAGACAAATAAGCGCACTGAGTGCGCCCTTGGTGTACTTTTGTGTGGTGACCAAGCGCACACGTCACATACACTAGTCCCAGGCATTGAGGTCCTTCCTAAGAATAGAACTTTATGACCACATAGAACAAAAGCAAGGTCTGATGGAACAAATGAGACAAATAAGCACACTGAGTGCTCTCCTAGTGTAACTTTGTATGGTGACTTAGCGCACTCACCACATACACTGGCCCCACGCACCGGGGTGATTTCTAAGAAGAAAATTGTTTGGCAATGCAGGATATGTACACTCCCCCCACACACCATGGAAGGAGTGTAGGTATGGGTGCAAAGTACTCACTTTAGAAAGAGCACACCCAAGGCACACACACTAAAAAACCACTGTATGAAATGGCCTCGATTAACCATACATCTGCCAGCACCCAGAGCTATGTACTCTACTTTTTAGTGATGCAAGCGATGTAGTCCTACTCGCCTTTATGCCATGAGATGCCAGTTCCTCCAAAGAGGAAGACGTAGCAAGTGTGACTCTTGCCATCCCGGCTCCATGGCCAGTCATTGTCTGTGTATCCGTTGAGGACCACGGAGCTCTACCCTCGGTAGTGAAAGCCGATGCAGGTGGAGGACACGACGTACCAAATGCACCAGACGGTAGCCTCAAAAACCTGCCTACATGGAACCTGGGAGAGCTAGACATGCAGGTTGAATGTAAAGGAAATTTCTGGCCGTGTCATTGTGGCCAAGTACATGAATGGGCCAATGACTCAAAGGTACAGGGTTTATCGACTAGCTCCCCAATTTCTGCTGGGTCATCAACCTTCCTGCGTCTTGGTTGTCAGGGGTCATTGGGGCTGATGCTGTGTGCACGCCGCTTAGCAGCTCAACGAATTCATCCCCTAGAGTGAGAGCGTACTGATCATGATGGACTTGGGGCGTCCGACGAGCGCGATCATGCATAATCTGCATTTCCACAAACACTGTAGCCACTCCCGGGTCCTTCATTTTTCATGTCAATTGTAGCACGCTCTTGGGTGCTTCAACAGCCTTAAGATTGGGCAAAGCGATCATAAGGTCGTCGACGTAGACCAGGATGGCCGTGAGTGGCGCAAGGGTCTAGGAGAGTAATAGTGATGGGTCCGCCGTGCTCTAGACATAGTCAGCTCGTAGGAGATTGCTGGTGATCTCCTTGTTACAACATCAAGGCAACTGCTTTAGGCCATACAAGACCTTCCATGGCCAATACACGTGGCCACTTCCATCCTTGAACCCTAGGGGCTAGACCATCTAAATCTCTTTGTCTAGCTTCCAATGTAGGAATGTGTTGTTGACAACCATCTGGTGGAGCTCCCAGTCTTGCTAGGCCACCTGGGACAACAAGTGCGTCCAACTGGAGCAAAGGTCTCGGTGAAGTTGATCCTTTCCACATGAGAGAATTCATTTGTAGTCATTGGTGCTTTGTGGCGGTCCACAATGCCGTCCAGCGTCAATTTCTTCTGCTCAGCCCACATGGCCTTATTGGCCTTGCGTCCGTGTGAGATGTACAAGCTCGTAGACCGTGTTCATCGATGGTCGCTAGCTCAGCCTCACAGGCTACGTGTAATAGTGTTGCAACGGGCCTAGCCAAATCCTGATGCAATGTGGTGGGGTCTGGCATCAGGCCCCAGCTCTTGTGATGGGCGTGATGTGCATCAGACTCCAACAAGACATAACACTAAGCGTGGGCGGAGCTTTCCGTTCATGGGGCGTGGGCGAAGCTTCCCGCCCTCACCTTGTTGGTAGTGCTCTGGGGGCACTACAATTGGAACAGGTGGTGGACACACATCAGACGCCAACAAGACTGGTGAAGCTTTGGATGATGTTAGTGCATTGACGGGGGATGGGGATGACAAAGGCAAAACAATTGGCAACACAGATGACTCAGGCGACACATGAGACTTTGCTGGTGACACAGATGTGGATTACGAAGGTAGCACTGGTAATGCAGCACGTGACATAGGCATTGGTAATGCAGGGAGGAAAGGCGACATGGTAGACATAGGCGGGACTGGCAATGCAGGCAACGCAAGTGGTGTAGCCAATGTAGGTGAGCGAGCTTGTGGGTGGGACGGACCAGTAGTGCCCAGGGTGACTCAGACTGTGTCATCAGTTAGCCCAACCTCCCCTACGTAAGGAATTGTATCACAACCACGAGAATGCGACCGTGGGATGCCACTGGCAGGCAGGTCATAGAAGGAGAGAAGCTCAAAGAACCAAGTCTCTAGACTCAACAATGCGACGCCAACTTGGATCCTAGAAGTGCCAAGCCTTGGAGCCTGAAACCCCATCTACAAACACGCACACACAACCGTGGAGGAAGAACTTGGATCCTTGCAGCTCTCGTGTAAACCAGACACAGGCAAGAGACCCCTACACACCCGCGAGCCAGAGATGGGGACGACGCCCGTACCATAGCTGATATGGGGTGTGTGTGTGCATGTGTGTGTGTGTGTGTGTTCAAGAGGGGGCCATGAGGGATCTAGTTTCAGACCCATGTCATGTAGGTCATGCCCTCTAAGGTGAATACTTTTGGCATGCGGCTGTCCACCCGCATTCACCGAACCGCATCCTCCATGGTGCAGTTCCAGCGCTCACACACGCCGTTCTATTGTGGCGTGGCGGGGGCAGAGATTTTGTTAAACACCCATGAACTCACCGTCCTGATCAGAGCGGAACTTCTTGAGGGTAGGGTCGGAGAGACAGTGAGCCATAACAAGCTACGCGTCAACGAACAGTGCATCATTGCTTTTCAGGCACACACTAAAGATCCACCGTACGCGGGTGAAGTCGTTCGTGATTGTCAGGACGTATCGTCCTTTGTCATCTTGGAACTCCACAAGGAGGGGTCCCAAGAGATCAGAGTGAATGAACTGGAGGGGCTTTAGTGTCAACCGGCCTGAGGCAACGGACAACAAAACAAGGCCGACACAATGGTAATTGCTGTCCGCTCCTAGTATCTCAACTAGGAGGAGATCTCACCCTGAGAATCAGGGTTCCACATTGAGGAGTTCATAGGAATCACTTCCTTGCACTGTGTTCTAAGCACCTGGTCACTTTTGCGCGAGGAGCTGACTCTGGGGGCTTAGACCAGCCAATGCTTCTTTAGTGTCGGCTTTTGCTGGACAACTCTCTGAGGAGTCTCAAAGGTAAGAATTGTAATGAATCATAGGCTGACAGGTTCTTATAGTCCTAGAGCCGGTCTCTAGCCTAGGCGCGCAGTGGCTTCTTGGATGAGCCACTTTGGGGGTAATCTGGATTGCATCATCCCCCTTGCCTACATGGCGCTCTCTGTGACCGTGAAGTGGCGCCAGCCACCAGGTTGGACCTTGGAATTTGTATGATGTCTCTCAGAACCTTCTTGTCCCCCTTTTGGTCACAAAGAAAATTAGTAACTGGACCAAGATTTAACTCTGTGACCTCTCGCTCCAGAGACTAACTCTAGAACAGCTGAGCCACAAGGACTTGTCCTAGGTAGTGTTTCCTGGTTAAAACATCCAGTTTAGACCAAGGGGACTTGCTCCAAAGGAGTAGTGCATGCCTTGTCTATTTGGACCAGACTTAGGGGACTTACTCGAAGGGAGCAGTGTATGCCTTGTCTGTCATCTGCCTGTCCAAATATCACACATAGACAAGGGTCATGTCAGATCTATAAACTCTCCCTTGCACTTCTGTCCATTTTGTGCAACAGTATCTTCTCTCTCCAACAGTATTGGCCTTATTCTTCATTGGCTGCGTTGACCATACCAATCCCTCGAGTACCTGCAAAATGCAAATTGCTGTCAAGCGCCTTAGTCATGCAATCTCCAAGCATCTTCTTGGTCTCGCCGTATTCGAGGACGACAATCTCCTTTTTGACTAGGTCGCATGAGTAGTGGTACCTGATGTCGATGTGCTTGGTCCGCTTGGAGATAACGTCATCTTGTGCCATTTAATGGCACTCTTGTTGTCGATCTGGACCACCGTTTCTTTCGTCTGTGGCACTTTCATCTCAACAAGAAAGCTGCGTAGCCACTATGTCTCCTTGCATGCTTTTGACTGAGCGATGTAAACTGCCTCAGCGGTAGAGAGGGAGACACATTCTTGCTTTCTACTTGCCCAAGAGATTGCACCATTCAAGAGGCATACGAAGCTCAAGGTGGAATTTCTGTCATCGATTCTTCCTCCCTAATCGGCGTAGGTGTAGCACACGAGGTGCAACGGTTTAGATCCTTCTTGGCCTCCAAACTAGAGTCCGATGTGCCGTGTCTTCTGTAGATAGCGCATGATGCGCTTCACTCTTTGCTAGTGTTGTGACCCTAGATTGGCTACAAACCTGCTGACCTATCGCATAGCATAGCAATTTTCAGGGCGTGTTCCTACCATGGCATACATGAGGCTGTCAAAATCAGACTGGTAGGAAAAGTTCTCCATCTCACGCCGTTCTGCTTTCGTGCTAGGGCTCACGGAGGAGGAGAGCTGAATGTTTGTTTTCATGGGAGTGCTGATGGGCTTGTAGTCCTCCATGTTCTAGCGCTTGAGGACGTCCATGTTGAACTTGGTTTGGTTCAGTTTGATGGTACCTGTTGCTTGATTGCAGTGGATGGCTATCCCAAGGTAGAACTCGAGAGGACCCATGTCCTTCATCTTGAACCTGCTGCTGAGATCTGACTTCAGCTTGTTCAACAGCTTGACTGACGACGAGCAAATGATCAGGTCATCCACGTATAGTGTAGCTAGCCTCAAGCCTTGCTCATCCTCCCACACGTAGACACTAGGGTCGTTCTACCCGTGCGTGAAGGTGGGGGCCAAAGAAGCCGTACATCTCCTTGTACCACATCCTTGGGGCATGTTTCAGCTCGTAGAGTGCTTTCACTGGTTTGCAAACATTGCCTTCTTGAGCTTTCACTCCCTCAAGCACTTCCATTAGCACTTCTTTGTCAACCTTCCCGTAGACAAAAGCTGTCTTGATGTCCATCTGATGGACCTCCAGATCTTTTGCAGCAGCAATGCCCAAAATGGATTTGATGGAGGAAAATGTAACGACAGGTGCAAAGGTCTCCTCACACTTTGAGCCTGCACCCTGGGAAAATCCCTTCGCCACAACTCTTGCCTTGTACTTGTCAATAGTACCATCCTACTTGAACTTCTTTCAAAGTACACACTTTGACCACGTCACGTGAGAATTTGGGGGCCTGTCCACCAGGACCCATGTTCCGTTCTCTTTCATGTTTGCGAGTTTGCTATCCACTACCTCCTTCCACTTTGCCGCATCTGGCATGTTCATGGCCTCCGCTACGGTCACAAGATCTCCTTGAACCAAGCAAGACCAGCTGAGTCTTGTCTATTCCGCACTTTCAGCATCGTACTTAGGCGGAGGCTTCTTCTGGCGCATGCTACGATGGACTGTTGATGGTGGAGCTTCAAGGCTAAGCTACTTCTATTGCTCTTTTTTGGGAAACGCTTGTAGTGTCGACGATCCATTGCTTGAGGAAGATCCACCGGCCTCAGAGCTCGACTCACAATCCTCGGACGACTCAGACTCAATGTCTGAATTCCTGACTCAAGCAACACTACCCACTCTCCTGATTTGGGAGCACGGTCATGATCTAGCAGCTCTCCCTTGCCAAGCATCCTCTCATCAAACTCAATGTCTTGGATTCTGATGAGCTTTCCAGTTGATTAGTTCCACAGCCTGTATACCTTATGTGCAGTGTCATATCCGACCATTACACATTTGCGAGCACGTGCATCCAGCTTGCCACTTCCTTCTCCTACTTGGTCATTTGCCCAAGCAGTGTAACCAAAAACCCTCAAGTGTGAGGCATTTGGATTCTTTCCTAACCAAGCCTCCTGTGGCATCCTCAGCTGCTTCTCTTGCTGCTTCTTGCCGCGTCTTCCAAGTGCAGTTGCTGGAGTAAGATTGACAAGGTAACAAGCAGTTCTTGCAACTTCAGCCCAGACACGAGGTGGGAGTTTGGCTTCAAAGAGCACGCTTTATGTCATGCCGAGGATAGTCTGGTTCATCCGCTTGGCAACGCCATTGCCCTGGGGGGTGTAAGGTGTTGTAGTCTTGTGGTTGATGCCGTGTTGACCTAACTAGCCCTTGCACGCCTTGTACTCACCACCGTTGTCTAGGCGCAGCGCTTTGACCTTCTTGCTCATCTGCCGCTCTACCATGGCAACAAACTCTTGCAGCCTCTCCTTGATCTCTCCCTTGGCCTTGAGGAAGCATATCCACATCTTGGGACCGTGGTCATCGATGAAGGTCATGAAGTACTTGCTGCCCCCGTTTCAAGGATTGTAGAATGGTCCGCACACATCAGAGTGAATCAGGTCCAAGATTGCTGCCACATACTGCCCATTACGCTCAAAGGGCTTTCCCTTTGCCTTGCCTTGGATGCATGGCTCACACAGCTTCTTGCACTTTCTCTCATCCTTGGCCTTGCATCCCTCTATCCCATGATCTAGTTCATGCCTGTGCATAGCTTACAGCGTGCTGTAAGCCACATGGCCAATGCGCGTGTGCCACAGCTCAGCATCTGTGTCTTTGGTAGAGCTAGCCGCCATGGTGACGGCCTGTGGTGCAATATCAGTCATTGGAGAGTTGGGCTCTTCAACCACTACATATCCCTTGTCAGTGCTCTCAAGAGGCTTGGTGTGCAGCACGTAGAGCTCGTCAACTCTTGGGACCTGTGCAACAAGACTCTCCTTGGAATAGGAGACCTTGATGTCCTTGATCTTGACAATCACGGCGCCTTCCTCCGTGAAGACGACCGTCATGTCGTGGTCCATGATTTTGGACACTGTCCAAGATCGATAGAGGTTTTCCATAAGAGATGGCATGTGGACAACATTCTCCAGATTCAAGTCTTTCTCAGCACCGCACACGTTGATGTTGATCAACTTGTATCCCTTGCCTTGTGCATGGACAAGGTTGCCATTGGCTCACCTAAAGCAACGTTCGGTGTCCCCAATGGAGATGAACCAATCCTTCTCTCTTTTAGAGTGGTGGTTTGTGCCAAAGTCTAGCCCGTAGGCTCCACACTCGAGTAGTGCCACTCTCTTGGTTGTCGGCACACTCACAACCATCATGTTCGTCAAATCCTTCTCACCATTTCCTTTGCCCTCGTTCTTACCACCATTACCTCCGTCTTCCTTCTTTGGAGTACTGTACTCTCGTGCTTAGTGCCCTGGCTTACCACAGCTATGGCACTTCCCAGGACGCTTTGAACTCTTCCTCCACTGCCACTACTTCCGTTGCCACTCTGACCAGAAGAGGAGTTGTTGCCACAGCCACCCTACTCTGTGGTATAGGCAGAAATGTTAGCCTCAGTACCACTCCAACGCATGGCCTCGTTGCACACAAACTTGGACACTACCTCATATGTCAAATGCTCCTCTTTCCAACTGCCAAAGATGGTGATTAGAGGACCTCATCTTTCGGGAAGCACCATGAGGAGGATCATGGCCTGCATGTTGGTGTCGATTTCTCAGTTCAATTGGGTCACTTGGTTGAAGAGTCCTTCAAATTCCTGTAAGAAGTCCAGAATCGACTCTCCCTTGCTCATCCTCATCAAAATCTATTTTTGAAAGATGAGGAGGAAATTTGCAAGAGACGTTGATTGGTGTACACGTGCAAGGTTTTCATAAGCATCTGATGCATGTGTGATGCCGTGAGTGGATATGCTTCGACTCATGCACTAATGTCACAAAAGATGGAAGTGACATGTCGTTTTTGCCGCTCCATGCTACATATCCAACGTCTCCTTTTGGAGGTTCAACCTCTTCTCCAAGGAACATCTTCAAGTAGCCACGCACCCTCATGAAAACCTCAATCTGCCATCTCCACAAGGGAAAACCTATCACTGTGAACTTTGACATGCCACCATTGACTTGCTCAAGACTCAGCGTCGTGGGTGTCATCATACTACTTCCTTGCTTCTCTGCTTCTCTGCATCGTTGACGCCGATGTAGGCCGATATAGCCTGTTGTCTGCTACCGGTTTAGAAGCTACTGATCCATTGCTTACCCCACAGTTGTTGATCACCGGCAAACAGAGAACAATGCACTCTAGAGAACCCAGGGTCGCACCTCCAAGGGAAGAGCCTGTCATTGGCCCTTTTTTGCTAAGTGCCAACACCAGCCATTGGAGCTGATGGAGCAGATTGAGCACATGGAGTTGATGGAGCTGATGCGCGTTGCAAAACATAGAGGGCAGAAGCGTGCCTTACAACTAGACACTGTGGGTCCATAACCCTTTGTCAACCGGCTTGAGGCAACGGACTACAAAACAAGGCTGATACAATGGCACTTGCCGTCGGCTCCTAGTACTTCAACTAGGAGGAGATACCACCCTCAGAATCACGATTCCACACTGAGCATTTCATAGGAATCACTTCTTTGCTCTGTGTCCTAACCACCTGGTCACTTTCCCGCGAGGATCTAACTCCTTGGGTTTAGACCAACCAATACTTCTTTAGTGTTTGCCTTTGGTGGAGAACTCTGTAAGGAGTGTAAAAGGTAAGAACTGTAATGAATGACAGGCAACTGACAGGTAATAATAGTCCTAGAGCCAGCCTCTACCCCCTAGCCTAGGCGCGCAGTGGCTCCTTGGATGAGCCACTTTGGGAGCACTCTGGATTGCATCATCCCCCCTGCCTACATGGCGCTCTCCGTGACCGTCAAGTGGCGCCTGCCACCAGGAAGGACCTTGGAATGTTGTGAGATGTATCTCACAAAAAAACGAGCCACTAGGTCGGGTCTTAACCCAGTGACCTCTCACTCCAGAGACTAACTCTGGAATGTCGAAGCCACAAGGAGTTGTGACAGATAGTGTTTTCTGGCTATACAATCCAGTTTAGACCAAGGGGACTTGCTCCAAAGGAACAGTGCATGCCTTGTCTATGTGGAGCACACTTAGGGGACTTACTCCAAGGGAGCAGTGCATGCCTAGTCTTTCCTCTACATGTCCATGTATCACCTATGGATAATGGGCATATCAGATCAACATTTAGAGCCCGGGAGTCAAAATGAGGGTATGTGGCACAGTGCATTTTGCCTTGAGCGCAATTGAGGCAATCAGTTTTGGACGGAGCCTGAAAGGACCCTGTGTCAAAGCTGAACGTGGGTTGGGTGCAAATTAGGGAATTGACAGCATCCATGTGGACATGGCACAAACGTCTATGTGGTAGACGTTGGTGCTTAGGTGACACCATGTCCGGCACCAACACTCATGTGGTGAGAGATGCAGTGATGGTGGTGGATGTGGAGCAGCCGGAGAGGTGGTACAATTCCCCAAGTGCCATTCCATGGAGCACTACTTTAGTAGTAGCACAAATGGAGACAGTGGCATCCTCACCTGTGATTGCGAAATTGAGACCCACCCGCATGCAGGCACGTCCAGACATCAGGCTGAGTTCTAGATCAGGTACTTACAGTAAGTTTGAAATGTAGAATGGCCCTGACGGCCCATGTAATTGCACCAGACCTTCACCTTGAACAGAAACATCATGCCCAATAGCCGTAGGCACAGACCTCACAGAGCCAAGAATACCAAGCACCACAAAATAACGGCGTTGACATATCATGTCATAGCTGGCACCCACATTACGGAGGTGACACATCCTGTCATAGGTATCACACACTCTGGCAAAGTGAATGAACAACTGCCAACAATGCAGATGGTGGAGAAAGGCTTCTCAGTGGATGACTGAAGAGCCATGAAGGAGACACATGCTTGTGACTTGTAAAGCCACGAGAGGTCGTTGTGACCTGTCGAGACAGCGGTAATGATAGCAGACTGACTAGCATCATCATGTCTGACGAATGATTCCACACACTCAACAGCACACTATGCCCCACTGCCACCATCCCGACTACATGTAACGGACTTGACAGACCCAACAATGGGACCTCTCAACTTAATGAATCCACTCGCACTCCCTGAGTGTGAATCTTAGGAGCTGGCGGAGCTTGGCAATGTCACGGCCTGCGTCCCAAGCTGCTGCTCCAAAGGTGACAGGCCGTTGTTGTCGTCTATGGCTGCCTCAGATTCTGGTGGAGGCTGTAGGTCAGCCACTGCCATGGATTGTATGGAGGCGCACTCATATCGCTCAAATGCCTGTTACAGGACTTGCACAATATTTTTCCAGTTCTTGAGGAGCTTGTACTCAGTGTAGCGATGTGCTCCTCCATACTTGTAGTACTCCCATTGTTTCCCTTGAGTGGGCTTTGGAGCCTCCTGTTCCTGTTCATCCATGCCATCCCTCCTGTTGTTCCTTTCTTTTCTCCCTTGGCCTCCTGCAGCTATACTGATTGTTGCTATGGTTGCAGCCGCCGACTACGATGAATAGCAAGAGGAAAGGGGGAAGGTTCTTGATGCGTGGATTGTTGTGACGGCTATGACTGACACACCATGGCGGGCACCATTTCATGCTCCAACCCCTGCCACATGTAGAAAGTGCTCCATGGCCAAGGACAACAACAAATCCCTGTCAGCCACCACGTGGAAGCTTTTCATGCTGAAGGTGTTGAATTTCTTGGCATAATTGCACCCAAAACCGATCATACTGGTGTTTAACTCCATGAGTTGATCCGGCCCATTCTTCCCCAAGCCCTTGTACAAGCGCATCGCACGTCGCCAGTAGTCGGCCAGCGTCTCCTGTGCACCCTGGCATAAAAATTTGAAATCCGAAAGGCACTGTGATGTTGTTGCCATGGTTGTGCCTTCGAAGAGAGTGGTTACAAGCTTCTACACCCTCTGCATGTGAGCAGTCAGCGAGGGGTTGTATCCGTACCACCCCAGCCAATATCAGACTACTGACCCCCAGTAAAAAATAACCGCAACTTGTGCTACCTACGGTCTCCTTAAGGCCATCCCGAAGTACACCCTTGACTTTGAACTGTACAATGGTGATCCCCGCACTGGCGCTGGGGCTGATCTGCTCGGGTCCTGGAAGGTGTGCTTCACTGTAAACATGGTGTAGATGTAGTCCTATCGGTTGGCGGAGGGTGTGCATCACTGCTTGGTTTTTCTTTACGTGCTAAGCGAGTCCAACACCATTTTTCCAAATCTACAACGTGTACGTGTAACATGCCTTCCTCGTCACTAGCGTCCGAGTCTGAATCTAGAAGGTCGCTGACCGGCCCAGGATAAAATTCTCCTAACGCTGCATGTACATCAGCTGCCACCGCACTCTCAACTGCCATCTTGCCCTTGCGCACTACATCACGGAGGAGCTTCCATTGACACTCCTGCTGTTGCTGCCACCACCATTTTTGTTGCTGCTCCTGATTTTGTGGCTGAACTGCATCGCAAAACAGCTTAAACAGATCAGCCATCTGCTTGGCTGTCTGTTTAACCAACTGAGCCTGCTACTCGTGCAACTCCCACAGGCCACATGCCAGCGAGCTAGGGCTAGACGGGAGATTTTCCCGTGTCATGACTGTTGTGCTGTCAATCACACCAGAGGCAAAAATGCTAGCATCTATAGTGGAGTTGGCACTGCCGACTCGAGGGGATGCGTCCTTCTATGTAGGATGTTGCGAGTATGTGCCTCTATTACTAACACTGTCGTTGAGTGGCTGACGCTGACGGGAACATTTCTATAGCATTCATCCTGCCCAAGTGGGCATGGAATCTGTGTAGAGGTCCTTTTCAGCCTGAGAGCCATTGATAGAACCTCCCCCCCCCCCCCTCCAAAAAAATTTGGCAGTGTTTTTCCCATGCTAGTGGGCGCCGGAAATCTGGGAAGGCCGAAAGATTGGCTGTGGGTACCTGAACCACACCCACCCAATTCAGGAGTAGAGGGAAGCCCAGCTAGCAAGGGGGGAGGGAATACCAAAAGAGATCCGGTGACCAAGTGGTGCTCTGACTACAAGTGATCCTGTTGCAACTGCTACTATTGCTGTTGCAGTCATCGGGCTCAACAACGTTGGCCTCAAGCCGCCTAAGCAACAGCTGCTGCACACGTCCCTGCCACCTCTACCAAAGCTGCCACTGCTACTGAAAACGTTTAGGGTCCTCCCAGGGCCTGACACTGCTGTTGCAAGGAAGTGGCTCTTGTCGTTGTGGCTGGCTACTCCTACAACCAACTACTTCAGCCCTCCTGCAGCTGCTTCCTGCTGCCACAGCCACGTTGTAGCTCCTGCCCATTGCTCCAGCTATTGGTTGATGCTACTGCCCATTGCTGTACGCCGCCACCGTTGTAGATGCTTCTCCACACCATTTCCACCACTACTACGGCTGTAGCAACCATCGTTGTTGATGCTACCCACTGCTACAGCCACTGGCTACTGTTGCTGTTTGATGCTGTGCCCCACCGCTACTGCAGCTACTGCTCCGCACGCCTGATGCCACTACTATGGCTATAGCAACCATCACACGGGCTGCTGCCTGCCGCGACAGCCGCTGGCTGCCGTTGCTGTACGCTGTTGCACCCCATAACCATGGCAACTGCTACTTTGCACAGTTGCTACTAAAGTTGCTAGTTGTGTCGCTGCTGTTGCACTTGCTGCTCCGTGCAACTTCTGCTCTGTGCAACCGTCACTGTTGAATGGTGTGCACCTTGTCCACTCGCTAGCTGGCTGGTTGCACAGAAAGACAAGGCATGCATTGCGCTATGGAGTACGTCCCCTTGGTCTGTTCTGAGATAGGCCAGGAATGCACTGCCCATAGTGGGCGGGTCCCCTGGAGATCATCATAAGAAACACAACATTGTGGCCTAGTTGAGATAGGTGCCGGAGCTCATGGGTCGCTGGCTCAAACCCCGCGACGGCCGCATTTTTCTTTGTGGCCTAAAATGGGACGGGAATCTTCCAGGAAGCTTACTAATGCTTGGCTTGAGGATGACACTTGGTGGCCTTAGGATGCGCCAAGTAGGACTGTAGGCTGAGGTTGGTTCCTGTGGAGCCACAATGAGCACAAGCATTAGCACTGCTCTGCAAGTATAGAAGCCTATGCCCTGCATGCATCCATTTACAGTTCGTGCCTTTGACACTCCTCACTGAGTGTTCAATCAAGGGTAGTTACTAAAGACCTTCATGCTGAATTCGTGAGGTTCCAAACAAAACGAACCTAAAGTGTGGATCCCTCATTTGAGGGTGATATGTTTTCTTGGTTGAAATACCAAGAGCAGTTGGCGGCCTCCCATGTCCGGACCCATTTTCTAGACCGTTGCTATCAAGTGCATTGACAAAGGGTTATGGGCCCACACTTATGGTTCTAAGGAACGCTTCCAAGGCCGACTCATGCATGGTCTTACAAGGCGTACAGTTACAACAGGTACACGAAGATTAGGCGGTTCCAATCTGCTCCATCAGCTCCATCGGCTTCTTCAGGTAGGGTGTGCGTACATGGCGGACTAGGGGACGAGGAATAGCTCTGTCCATGTTGGACAAGAGCCTCGAGCCCCAACGGGATAAGGCTCTACCCCTAAAGAAGGTGGTATGACCCCGAGTCCGTTTTCTCAAGACGGCACCATCGCCTCAGGCGATTATGGGCAGGAGGGGTTTGTAACGCAACTGACTGTACCTTTGACAACGGTTGCAGTCAGCAGCTTCATCACCCTCATCGGCCTCAACAAAGCAGAGAAGACAAGCAACCACCAAAAATGGTAGATCCGACTCAAGCCCGCCTTGAGGCGGGTATGTCCAAATTCATAAGTACAGGTTTTCCCTTGTGGACATGGCAGTTTCAGATTGTCATGCGCGTGCGTGGCTACCTTGACATCCTAAGAGCGACCAAGACAGCACCCGTCAATGCGACACTCACCACGCATGCGGCTGACCTTGCAGCATGGACAACAAAGAACAACATGGCTCTCGCCATACTTGTGACGTCCATCAACGATACTCAACACTCCCACATCACAGGATGCACGTCGGTTGCCGAGGCCCACGCGAAACTCTCACACGTGCATTAGTCAAATGCACTAGCAAACCAACTCTTTATCTTCCAAAGGTTGATGTCGATGAGGGTGAGCGAAGGACAATCGATATCCGTATTTTTGCATTTGTTTGACAATGTGTTGCAAGAGGCCCAGCAAATGGAATAGAATCTTGACTCCGACATGCATGCCATGATCCTTCTGATGGCGCTGCTAGAAACCTAGGGGTCCTTGATCACCGTATTTGGCGGTTGGAAGGAAGCAGATCTCACATATGAGGTTGTCGCTGAACACGTCCGTACCAAGTCCATGCGCTGCAGTAGTAGTGAGGTAAATATTTCAGCCTATGCGTCTCACTTTGGTGGAAAAGATGCAAGCTCTCGCTCCAGTCAAGGCAACAGCAGAAGCGGTGGCGGTGGAGGGAAAGGCAATGGTGGCTGGAAGAGTTCCGAGAAGCTCCCTAACTGTCACAACTGTGGCAAGGCTGGGCACTGGGCTAGGGACTGCCGTAGTCCTACGAATGAAGGCGAGAACAAAGGTGGGAAGGAGAAGAAGGAGCTCACCAACATGATGGCTGAAGGGTTGCCCATGAAGGGGGTAGGCCTCTTTAGGCCCGTGGCATTCGCCCTTGACTCAGGCACCAACCACCACTCATCAAAAAAGAAGGGTGGATTTGTCTCCATGGCCCAATCTGACATGCGCATCAAGTGTGCAAACGGCGGCATTGTCCAAGCCATGGGAGAAGGGGAAAATGTAATCACGTTCAATGTCAATGGTGCGGAGAAGGCATTCAACATTCAAAATGTTTTGTACATGCCCTCCTTTGCAGCAAACCTACTGTCGGTCTCACAACTCACCGACAGCAACATAACAAGGGTGTTCACCAACAGGGAAGTCGTAGCCCTAAAAAATGAGGACATCAAAATTTTGTACACCAAAGATGACCTCATGCTTCAAGTTCCAAGAGTCGACGGCCTGTACATGCTTCAAAGCAAAGTCATCAAGACGTTGGATTGGGGACTTGGATGTACCACCAAGATAATGGCACTGAAGGCAAAGGATGCACCACCGGCGGACGTTGCGGCCGTCACATCAACCAAGGACACCGATGCTGAGCTGTGGTACCGGTGATTTGGCCACGTGGCCAACAGCACATTACAGAAGATGCAGGAGCAAGAGGTGGTCCGCGGAAGAGAAGGGTGCACAATGAAGCATGGAGAAGTGTGTACATTGTATGAACAATGCCTCCAAGCAAAGGCAATGAAGAAGTCGTTTGGGAGAGGAGGTCAATGAGCAGAGAATGTCTTGGACATGATCCACAGTGACGTGTGTGGACCCTTTCGCACGCAGTCTAATGGATGAAGCAAGTACTTCCTACCTTCATCAACAACCACAGCCGCAAGTTGTGGATCTACTTCCTCAAAAAAAAAGGGAGAGGTCAAGGAGAAGCTCCTAGAGTACGTCGCCATGGTAGAGCGGCAAACGTCCAAGAAAGTGAAAACGTTCTGAAGTGACAACGCGGGTGAGTATGAGGCATGCAAGCCTTAGCTCAAGCACCATGGCATCTGCCACGAGCAAACCACCTGTTTCAACCCCCAAAGCAATGGTGTGGCCGAGAGGATGAGCCAGACCATACTCGACGTGGTACGAAGCATGCGCTTTGACGCCAAGCTCCCACCTCGCTTTTGGGCTGAAGCTGCACCAATGGTCAGTTGCCTCTTGAATCTCACACCAGCAACCGCCTTGCGGAAGCGTCGAAAGGAGTATCACAAGCAGCTGAAAATCCAACAAGAAGCATGGTCAGGAAAGAAACCTAACGCCTCTCATCTAAATGTGTTCTAGTCAACTGCATTGGTGAAGATCGAGTTAGGAGAAGGTGGAGGCAAGCTGGACACACGTTCTAAAAAGTGTGTCATGGTTGAGTATGTCACGTTACACAAAGCCTATTGGCTTTAGGACCAGGCACCAGGCAAGCGCGTGAGGAGCCGTGGCGTTGAGTTTGATGAATGTAGCCTTTGAAAGGAAGGCGGCTAGACTCGGTTCTCGCTCCCAAAATAGGAGATTGGATAGTATTGCTTGAGTCCAGAGACCAAGCGCCCAACAACTGGCTTGCTTTGCCAGCAGGTGGTGGGAATGGGAGAGTAGCTGCACAGGATGATGTAGCATCTGACATGGACGTAGATACGGAGGGGTCTGGGGTTTCCAAGTCTGACTTGGAGTCTGACGACTCTTTTGACGATGACGGTGACGAAGACACACCACCAACTGTGGAAGAACCAGCGGCAAAGTAGAAAGCCGCACCAACACCCCGGTGCAGTTTGCGACCAAAGAAAGCACCTTTGCGGTATGAGGACACATGGACTGGCCTTTGCTGGTTGTGCATGGCTCATGGAGAGCCATCCACAGTGGTGGAGGCGATGAATGGCCCCGATGCGGCCAAGTGGAAAGAGGCAGTGGATAGCAAACTCGGGTCCATTCCTGATAATGGCATGTGGGTCCTAGTGGATAGACCCAACAAGGCCCACGTGGTGGGATCCAAGTGGGTCCTCCGAGTAAAGAAGAAGCAAGATGGAATAATTGAACAGTTCAAAGCGAGGGTAATGGAAAATGGGTTTTCTCAACGCCCGGGCTCTGAGTACGACGAGGTTATGAGACCCTCGTAACCTTTGCCTCCATTCACTCTCTCCTTGCCATCGCAGCTGCAAAGAACCTGGAGATACACTAGATGGACGTCACGACAGCTTTCCTCTAAAGGAAGCTCGACAGAGAAGTGCTGATGGAGGTGCCTAAAGGAGTCAAAGCTCCCGAGGGCAAGTTGTGCAAGTTGGTGAAAGCGCTCTACGGGCTGAAGCACGCCCCAAGGATATGATATAAAGAGATGGACAGTTTTGTGACCGATATCTCCTTTGCGCATTGCCAAAAGGATCCGAGCATGTAGATGCACGATGATGGGAGTGGGCTAATGTTCATTACACTGTATGTGGATGATCTGATTATCTGCTCTTCTTCGGTCGACTTGCTCGATAAGCTGAATCCTGACCTCAACAAATGATTCAAAATGAAGGACATGGGTCCTCTCGAGTACTAGCTCAGGATTGTCATCCATCCCAATCGAGCAGTAGGCACCGTCAAACTCAACCAAACCAAATACATCGGTGAGGTACTGAAGCGGCACCGCATGGAAGACTGCAAACTTGTTGGCACCCCAATGACAACCGATGCGAAGCTGAAGGCCTCCATGTTACCAAGCAATGAAGCAGAAAAAATGGAGATGCAAGACATCCCCTACCAGTCCGCCGTGGGTAGCATCATGTACGCCATGGTAGGTACTCGTCCGGACATCTGCTACACTGTGCAACAAGTGAGGAGATTCGTCGCCAACCCAGGGCCATAAAATCGGCGCATCCTGTGCTATCTACAGAAGACACGTCACATGGGCCTCGTCTTTGGAAGCCAAGAAGGTACGGACCACCTCCGCTTGAAGTGCTACACAGACGCCGACTGGGGAGGAAATCTTGACGAATGGAAATCCACCTCTGGATACGTGTGCATCTTGAATGGCGCTACCATCTCATGGGCCAGCAGTAAGCAGGATTATGTTTTTGTGTCCACGGCTGAGGCAGAATACGTTGCTTTGTCTGAGTTGTGCAAGGAGACTCAGTGGCTACACAGCCTACTTGGCGGAATGACAGTGCCACAGAAGGATGCCACGGTTGTATAGGTGAACAACATGAGCGCCATCTCGATGGCTGAAGATGAGATCATCTGCCAGTGAAAAAAGCATATCGACATACGTTACCACTACTCACGTGACCTGGTCATGAAGAACGTGGTTGACATGCAGCACTGCAGAACCAAGAGCATGCTTGTTGACTACATGACCAAGCCGCTCGAGAGCGACTTGCACTATGGAGGCATTCGTGGATTCGGCATGAGGAGTGCAGCAGAGAAAGGGTGAGCCCCAAGGCATCGATGGAGCCCACTGAGCAACAGATGGACAGAGGTGTAAGGGAGAGATTACTTAAGTGGTATGAACCTTGTCCATTGGCTAGCTGGCTGGTTGCACGGAAAACCAAGGCATGCACTGCTCTATGGAGTAATTCCCCTTGGTCTGTTCTGAGATAGGCCAGAAATGCACTGCCCATAAAGGGTATGTCCCCTGGAGATCATGATAGGAAACACAACATTGTGGCCTAGTTGAGACAGGCACCAAAGCTCATGGGTCGCAGGCTCAAACCCCACGACGGCCACATTTTTCTTTGTGGCCCAAAATGGGACAGGAAGCTTCTAGGAAGCTTACTAGAGCTTGGCTTGAGGATGACACTTGGTGGTCTTAGGATGCGCCCAGTAGGACTGTAGGCTGAGGTTGGTTCCTACGGAGCCACTATGAGCAGAAGCATGAGCAATACTCTACAAGTATAAAAGCTTGTGCCCTGCATGCATCCATTTACAGTTCTTGCCTTTGAGACTCGTCATAGAGTGTCCAACCAAGGGTAGACACTTAAGAACTTCATGTGGACTTTGTGAGGTTGCAAACCAAACGAACCTAAACTGTGGATCCCTCGTTCGAGGATGATATGTTATCTTTGTTGAACTACAAAGAGGGGTTGGCGGCCTCCCATGTCGGAACCCATTTTCTAGACCGTTGCTATCCGGCGCATTGAGAGTCACTGCAGCTACGACTGGTACTTGGCGGACCCTCCCAAGACCGAGCTACGCTTCTCACGCGCAGTACAACAAGCTCTGGCTCATCTGCTCTGATGCCAAAATTGTGATGCACTACACATTTTCCCTCACTCAGCCCGTGAGTGAGGGAAAAGGTGTCCCTTCCCGTTTTCTAAACCGTTGCTGTCCGAACCCACTCGTCACCCGGTAAGTGGAGCTTGATGGTGCTCACGCAAAAATGAGGGCACAATGCCTCTTATGTCTCACAACTGCACACATACCCAACTTGAGTTCGGTCCTAAACTATGGCTGTCCAAACTAACCCAAGTTCATGCACAGGACTGGACTAGGTTATCCAGACACGGGAGTTCATGCATGAACAATGGAAAAAAACAAGGTTGTTTTTTAGGCAGCTATGAACCGCATCATCAAGTTGCCAGATGGGTCTGGGGCACTGCTGCGAGGAGGGAAACAAGAACGTGTGGAGCATCAGAAGTGTGGCCGGTGGCTGGTTTCAGCCGCTCGGCAACGGCTAGACTTGTGTTCGCTTCCCTAGTCTACTGCACCCTCTTCCTCATCAATAGTCTGCACGGCGATGGACATGAGCCAAGAGGTCACAGTAAGCTATGTACACAATATCACCTTAGGGAGCCACCTGGCCAGCGCTAGTATGTGCCACGGTGAGTGGCCGCTCTCAGTGTATACAGTGAGCGGTTAGGCTCAAAGCCCACGTGGCGGTGTGATCTTGACGTATATCTTCCACAACCGGGAGTCAAGATCACCGATTGTGCTCAGCTCTCGCTTCTAGTTTCCACCATGATCCAACTCTTGAATCTCACTAAGTAACATGAGCTTTAAGCCATGACGTGTGTATCGTGCTTAGGAGATTAACTACAACACCAAGATACGGTAAAACAATGGGCCTTGGCTTGTTTACGGTAAACTGACATGCCGCGACGTGCAGCCTGTCTTGCAACTGCAGCAAGTGTTTATGCTATAGACATTACTTGCCATTTTTCTCTTAAGGAAAGTGGAAGTTAATATTAATAGTATTGTCACATTCTCAAGGCTTTGCTTGCCTTGTAGAAAGTGGTAGATTGGCGGCTTAAGCATCCTAGCATGCAAGTGAAGTTCATGCTGGAGCCATGGCGGAGGGAACATCAAGGAGTTAGAAAACCCTTGTGAAGAGTAGCGAGAGTCAACGAGAGATAAGAGTAATTAGGAAGTGAAGTGATAGCATCCGGTTGACCGGACCACCCATGCAAAACTCTCGATGTAGGGCCACCCGGGGGTTGAACCGAACCGATCAACGGTATGCCACTGTGGTTTCTCACACTTCAGTATAACCGAAAGTCTGGCCCAATAGGATCAGCAATCCGATGCTCAACATCAACACTCCTAACTAGGAATGCATATGAATGAAAACATAACCACATCTACCACCAGCATATGTGGATTCATGTCTCTATGTATGTGACTCGCTAATGCTTGCTAAGAAGGTGCTAATCACATCAGCAATTCTGCTCTTACGCATAACTGAATAGGATGTAGCTCGCGCCAATCTTGCACTCAGCTGAGACCTCTGGGGTGCATATTCCACCAAGTGTGCACCTGGAGCTTCACGTCAGTTTAGTCACCTGCACTGATGGTGTGTGTATATTGACGGAGTCAAGAGGTCACTTGCGTGTCTTGCACTCACAACCAACACTCCCCCATGACCCACAGACAAACACCCCACACACCACTGAGGGCAAAGAAGTACACAGCCGCATTACTGACACGATGATTGACAAGGAGTATGCACATCAACGAGGGGCATCACGAGCATGCACCTGACCAACGGCATGCACAACAGGCTTGAACATCCCACTGCTAAGAGCCTTGGTGAGAAATTCTGCAAGTTGCTGACGAGTATCAACCCAAAAAACCTGAACTTCTCTAGCAATAGTGTCCTCGCATACAAAGTGGTGCTCAATGTTGATATCCTTAGTACACAAGTGATGTATGCCATCATGCTCAGTGATTGCCTTGGTGCTTTGTTCATCCCAGATAATTTGAAACAACTGATGGACACACGAAGCTACTGCAGCAGGCAGGACAACCACACACTCACATGTACCTGCACTAAGTGTTATGTACTCTGCCTCACTGGAGTTGTGTGCAACACATCCCTATTTTATACTCTTCCAAGAGATACCACTCCAACAAACAATAAATATGTAGCTTGCATGATTGCGGGCGTCAGTGCCGTGAGCCCAGTTACTGTTAGTGAATCCGTCAATGTGATGGATATGAGGGTGCCAGAAAATGATAAAAATGTGTTGCTCGATGAAAATCATTGTACAGCACAGATGCACAGAGAATGTTTTAGAGGCTCCAACGCACTTTATGGAACTCAATTTGAAGTCCGTTTGGGTGAGATATGGTATTCCAAAGTTTGGAGATCATGGTTCGGGTTCAAGTGGCGACCATAGCACTTAAAGCACAGAAGGCGGCCAGAATTATTGACCAGGACTTCTGGGAGCGGCCTTCAAGGAGAAAAGGCAGCTGGAGGGCCTTCAAGAGAATTCAAGGAAGGATAATTTGAGGATAATTGGCCGTACAGGCCGTCAGAGGCATAATTCTAATGCATGCTAATCTGACTGCCGCTCATCACGCTAGAGTAGGAGTGTAGTAGAAGGTCAACTTTGACAGAGTGTATCTCAGTGCTCCTTTGCCCAAATGAGGCATACAAGGTCTTGTTAGAAATCTGTAATCATGTGCTTTCTCAACCAAGAGTCGACTCTTACATTCGCTTTCTCTGCATTCCTACATTTGCCTTTAAAGTTTCTGTCTGTGCAACCTGTAACTTCCTCTCACAAATAGTGGTCCTGCCTAGGCGGCGCTTAGTGAGCCTGATCAACTCCCTGAGGGTTTTCCCAGTTTCCATCACATTGACCACAGAGGGTTGTGCACTGTAACACAGCCCCACATGGGCCATGGACAGCACATAGCGAAGGACACATAGCACTGCCTCAAGATGTCTGTGACAAGGCTACTGGGAGGCCTGAGTGAGGGAGTTGACCAAGAAGGCCATATCCGCTCGGGTGGTGGTGGCGAGGTACATCAGAAACCTAATCACACTGATGTAGTCGCTGATATCAATGCGCTCCCTGGATGGGATGAGTTGAGTGATTTCAGCAGGTGCTCACCTACTAGAGTCATCGGTGTGGACACAGTGCGAGTATCAGTCAGCAAGTAGGCAAAGCGCTCTCCCAAGCTGCGTATGCAGGCAGCCTGGTGTACTTGCAGCATGCGACGCTCGCGGTCACTCTCAAGCTCCATGCCCACAAACACTCAAGCCGGACCCAGGTCCTTCATCTCATGCGTGGATTGCAGAAGAGACTTCACTGAATGTATAGTAGCAGGACTGGGTGAAGCAATGAGGAGGTCATCGAAATAACCAGAATGGCTACAAGGGGCTCCGAGGATGCGCTCAGAAAGATTGTGGGGTCGGCAATGATACGGCGGTGACCACCTCTCTTGAGAGTGAAGGAGACCTCCATGTTCTAGCAGAAGGGCAACTGCTTGACCTCGTAAAGGGCCTTACGCAGCCGTCAGACCTTGTTTTTTCTGTTGGTGAGACGGGGAGGCTGCACCATATAGATCTCCTCATCCACTGTCTGATGCAAGAATGCATTGTTGACGTCCATTTGCTTAAAATCCAAGCATGACTAGGATTTGAAGAAAATGGACATCAACAATGCATTCTTGCATCAGACTTGAGTGAACGTCTTATCAAAGGCAATGCCTGAAACCTGAGAGAATCAACTGGCTGTGAGTCTAGCTTTGTACCTGTCAACCTTTCCGTCAGGCTTCAACTTTTGCCGAAGGACCGAGTGGGCCAAAACAGCTTTGTTGCATGCTCATAGATCAACAAGTTTGAAGACCCCATGTTCCTTGAGGGAAGTCAGCTTCTCTTGCATAGCCTTCTCCCAAAGATCGGCATCAATAGCCTCGAAAGCCTGCTGGATAATGGTAGGTTCAGGGGGAAGTGAAGGCAGCCCACTCGCCGCATAACAGATGGTGGCATAGCCAGCAACAGAAGCATCAAGGACAATGTGGAACTTGCGAGCTACGACCACATAGCCCACGGCTGAGTTAGGGTGGACAAGGCTGACAACTAGCCCAGGTGCATGCGGACAAGTGGGTCTGGAAACAGAATCGGGTGCGATAGATTATGCACTCGTGCGAGTGCAACGCTGAGAGGGCTGGGAGGGCTGAGGAGCAGAATGCTGAGGAGCGACCAAAGCCATCCTCCACGTGCGTATGACTCTGGGCTGACAGGAGGAGCCTGAAACACAAGAGGGGGTTCTCTCACACCAGCGGATCCTGAGGTCTATAGAGCAGGCGTCGGAGGTGAGTCGAGAGTGACATGTTAAGATGACCGTGTAGAGACATCAATGGGGGACTGTGTTCGAGCCTTGATGGATGCTAACGTGGACTCAGAGGACATGGAGGGAGAAGGGACTAGTGACAGCTCTGGAGAGGTGCCATTTGGTGAACCAGATGGTGGAGAAGGGGAAACGCTAGCATGGAGAAACAGGTGAAGAAGGAGAGGAAGAGGTACCACAGGTGGGAGCCATAGGGGCGGAAGAAGAAGGGGTCCCTGCGAGACCGGAATCGGAGACAGACCCACTCCCTCAAGCTGACAAAGCGATTACAGGGAAAAGGATGGAGCAACACGGGACAGGTTGCGAGGAAAGACATCCTCAAAGACGAGAGTGTCACGTGACTCAACAATGCAAGCACGGTCAGGGTCCCAAAAGCACCACACTTTAGACATTGTACAGACACTGAGGAAGGTGTGCAGACGCGCACGGGGACTTATTTTGCAATACAGAAGATCCTCGGGAAGCCAGACAGCAGTGACACAGCCCTAGACGCGAACAAAATGTAGGTCGGCATGGCGGCCAAACTAGTATTCAAAATGAGTGATATGACGAGGGACAGGACCGTGGGGAACACGGTTCCAAGCCCAGGTCATGTAAGACATGGTCTCAAACGAGAATAGAGGAGAGAGGTCAGAAAAACTGAGAAGCGTGTAGACACCATCAGCGAGAGTCCGGTTCCAGCATTCAGATACCCCGTTCTGCTCAGGTGTGTATGGAGCCAAGGGCTCCATGCACTCCCTGCAAGATGTGAAGTAACGGCCAGTAGATCCCATGATTTACCCTCCATGGTGACAACAAAAAATGCGAAGATGATGACCACATGCAAGTTCAGCCTAGGGAAGCCAGTCCCAAGGGTAGATCAGACATTTCTCTTTTGCTTGAGGGAAAAGAAACAATGCATGCGGAGGGGTTGCCGCCCCCCCTCCTCTTGGGGTGAGGGGGGGGGGGGAAACTCCCTCCTCCCCCAAGAGCATACTGTGGAAAGGGCCCCATGACATGAGAGTGGAGAAGGTCAAGGGAATGGGAGATGCGAGACTCAGACGTGGAAAGTGCAGACCAGTGCATTTTCCTTGAGCACATTTGAGGCAGTCAGGTGGACAAGGAGCAAGAAAGGTAGTAGCGTCAAGACCATCCACAAAAAGTACACAAAGGATGCTGTCAATGGAAGCAGTGTGAATGTGATGGAGACGGCGATGCAACAGCCGTGCATGTGAAGGGGAAAGAGAGCGAGCAACGTGAACATGATCAGACATGGCAGGTGCAGGGAAAAAGGAGGGAACACAGAACAAGCAATCAAAATGGGTGCCTTGTAGCAAGAGGCGGTGAGAAGTGGGCAAAGAAACGGAGGCAATACCGACACTCCTAGTTACGCATGCATAATAATTCAAATACAACCACACTAACAGCTTGCAATGATGTTGTGCTATTATGGGCAAGACTATCTTATGCCGCCTCGCACACTTGGATTGAAGTGTGTGGCCTGTTGCACCCAGACCTAGCGCCTGAGCAGCACTGGTGGCTCAGCTGTGAGAGAGAGCTCTCAAACTCAAAAGTAAGCACAGTTGGAAGTGAGTAATGATTGAGTTGACAGCAAGAATGTTGTTTGGTGAGATACCCCTCCCACACTAGCCTAAGTCCTTACCTATGTGAGGCTTGTTACTCATTCTACCAACCAATCGGGAAAATGTACTGTTTTCTGGCCCGTGGGGTTTTCTCAGTGAGCCCTGTCAGAGAACCGACAGCCCCAAACCCGGGCATTGTTTGTTTTTCTCGAACACTAGACCATACCAGAACACTAACACTGCAAATGTAGTCGTGAAGTTACAATCAGCTAGAAAAATCACACACGTGAGCTATGGTTGCCTAAGCCTAGGCAATATACTATAAAGATCAGTCATCCATGACTGCCGGTAGCATGAGCAACAGTGGTTGTAGTTGATGGAGTTGGGCGCATACTGCTTCCAAGTGGGAGACTCCACACAAGGAGACAGAAGCCACGTCTCTCAAAATGGTGCAACGTCCCCTCCATCACTCAGCGCCCGCCGTCGTCAATGTCCGTCGAGTCAGACATCTGCACGAGCATGTACACTAGCCAAGAGGTGACTACACAAACAAGTGAGACAGTGCATACGCAAATCACAACACTCCCCCATGACCCATGGGCACCAGTATACATACACGTGCAAAGGTCATACATCGACAGTGCACAAGCCATGCTCCTCCATGGTCTCATGCCCCCATAGTCCAACAAGTCACAGGAAGAGTGAGGGTACACTTGAGGCAGAACAGGGTAAATGTGCTCACAGATACAAGACAATGCACTCACGGATGTAGACCAACCAAACTAACAGCGCTTTTGAACGATGCAAGCTTGACAGCCTCGGTCAAGAAGTCAGCCAGCTGTTGCACAGTCCCGACCAACACAATGTGGATGCTACCCTCACGCAAAAAAAGTGTGCACGTAGTGATACTCCACATCAATGTGCTTTGTGCGCGTGCGATAAACACCATCATTGTCTGCAATTGTGATGACACTCTCATTGTCACAATGCAGTGTGATGGGAAATGCAGGCTAATGAAACTCACACAGCAGATGATGGAGCCACACACCCTCCCATGCGCCAATGGCCAATGCCACGTACTCCGCCTCTTCACTACCGAGTATAATGCACCCCTGCTTGCCATTACTCCGCAATAAATCTGTGCCTCCAACAACAAAGATCCATTCACTTCGTCTCTTGCCATCTCTTCTTCCAGCCCAGTCACTATCCGTGTAGCTCTCAATGACTACGGACGGCTGAAACATCAATGCTAAAACATCAATTTCCAACACGGGGTGGAGACAACATATCACACCATATAAATTTGTGCATTTAAGTGGAGCAAGTGTGGATACTAAAAGAACTAAGCCATGGCAAAGGCATGTCTAGCCATATTGTGGTGGCGAGGAACATTAGTAACCCAACAACGCAAAGAAAGGTTGTCACATCCACACTCGTACCCAGTGTGTTAGCATCAGAGGCTTTGAGCCTAATCTGGCCGTCTGGATTTATGGGAGTGGAACACTGGGTACAGTGGGCAAGAGGTCGGCAAAGTGCTCAGCAAACTTCCGCACGTAGGCTACCTCATGTACACAGACAATGCCGTGTCCACGGTCGAGCTCGATCTCTGTGCAGATCCAAGATCTCTTATCTTCTATGTGGACTGTATCAAATTCTTCACTCCCTGGATAACGGCAAGGACAAGGGATGCGATGAGAAGATCTTCCACATAGATGAGCATGATGAAAAGGGTGATGTCCACTGGGGTGAAAAAGAGAGCGAGATCTGCGGTGTTACGCATCAAGGCACCCTTCAAGAGGGTGTAGCTGATCTTAATGTTCTCGGATCCTCAATCACAACAGTGTGAGAAGGGGGCGTGGGATGGAGGGTAGCGGCCAGGGACCGCAAAACGATGGCAGGACGCACACATGATGGAGGAATTGGGGTGCGTGGACGATGACGACCATCACAAGATTATGAGTATATCAGACCAATACTAAAGTGCTGGATCTGCTGGGGTCGAGGAGGCAAGAACACGACGGGTCGCTCTACTAGAGTGAACGATGCAAAAACATTGCTTGACTACGACCNATGATGAAAAGGGTGATGTCCACTGGGGTGAAAAAGAGAGCGAGATCTGCGGTGTTACGCATCAAGGCACCCTTCAAGAGGGTGTAGCTGATCTTAATGTTCTCGGATCCTCAATCACAACAGTGTGAGAAGGGGGCGTGGGATGGAGGGTAGCGGCCAGGGACCGCAAAACGATGGCAGGACGCACACATGATGGAGGAATTGGGGTGCGTGGACGCTGACGACCACCACGAGATTATGAGTACATCAGACCAATACTAAAGTGCTGGATCTGCTGGGGTCGAGGAGGCAAGAACACGACGGGTCGCTCTACTAGAGTGA
>SZWC01001109.1:153083-164496 GCA_023375785.1 Penium margaritaceum
GCCAATATACACAAGCTGAGAGGAAACAACACAGTACAAATGAGAGATGTGTGAAATAACCAAAACTCCCTCATGACTCACAGGCGCAATGCACGTAGACGGGCAAAGAGCACAGAGACCAAGCAGATAGAGAGAGAGAGAGAGAGAGAGAGAGAGAGAGAGAGAGAGAGAACCTCACGGACACACACCGACTGCACTCACGGCCTTCTTGAAAGAGTTACGCTTCAGTGCCTTGGTCAAGAAAGCCAACTGCTGTACTGTCTCAACCCACACAATGCTTATGCTGCTGTCATACAATAACGAAACGCACACAGTGATACTGAACATTGATGTGCTTTGTGCGAGTGTGATGCATACCGTCATTGTCAGCGATGGCCATGGAAATTTCATTATCATAATGCAGCGCGATGGACGAGAATGAATGACGCAACTGGGACAACAAGCGGCGCAGCCACACGCTCTCACAAGCGCCAGAACCAATGTGCACATACTCAGCTTGTGCACTGCTGTGCGCAATGCAGCCTTGCTTGCTACTGCGCCAGGATACAACCGTACTGCCAACAAGAAAGATCTAGCAAGTACCGCTCTTACCATCCGGAATGTCGGCCCAGTGACTGTTGGTTTATCCCGTTGCCACAACGGACGGCTGTCGACAAAACATGAGGCCTCGCTGTGGGTTGGAGATGACATAGCGTAGTACTCAGATCGCGGCCTTGAAGTGGAGGTAACGCGGCTCCTGAGAGAACTGTGCAAGGAGGTTGATGGCAAACGCATTGTCTGGACGCGTCATTGTTGCAAAGAACATCACTGACCCGATGATGCATGCATACGTGGTCATGTCCACTGGTTTCCCCACCACAGCTGGATCAGAGCTCTTGAGCATTTTATGACCATCGGGTGACATAGGTGAGGATGCTCTCGTCACAAGGAGCAGGTCCTAAACGAAGCACCCGGACAAGGTTTGGACGTAGGCGGCCGCAAGGACATACAGGATGTCCATAGAGTGATCATGCTCAAGCTCCATGCTAAGAAAAACCCATGCTCACCCGTGGTCCTTCATCTGGTAGGCAGCATGTAGCAGGTCCTTGACCCGCTGGATGGTAGCTACATTTGGCGATCCAATGAGCAGGTTTTCGACATAGACCAAGACGGCGACAAGAGTCTGACCTTGCGGACTCATGAACAACGCTAGGTTAGCATAGCTGCAAAGGAGGCCGCCGATGAGAAACGTACGACTGATCTCCTCGTTCGAGCAGCGCGGCAACTGCTTTAGGCCATAAAGGACTTTCCGTAGTTTCAAGACCTTGCCGAAGCCATCGTCGAAGCCTAGAGGTTGCACCATATAGAGCTCCTTGCCCTCCAGTGAGCCATGGAGAAATGTGTTGCTCACATCCATGTGGTGCAGTTCCCACCCATGCTGGGCAACCAGGGTGAACAACGCTCGACTCATGGACAACCGTTCGACCGGGGCGAAGATCTGGTCATAGTCGATCCCAAGGACGTGAGAAAACCCCTTGGCTGTAAGACGGGCATTGTACTTATCCAGGGACCCGCCAGGCTTCCACTTTTCCCGGAGAACCAACTTGGCCCCAATGGCCTTGTTGCCCGAGGGGAGGTCGACGAGCTCATAGACTTGATGTTGCCGAATGGCGGCAAGCATGCAGCCTCCCAATGAGCGGCCTCAGGAGACATCCCAGCCTCACGTAGAGCGGCTGGGTCCTTTGGTCACTCAGTGGGGCAGACAGTAAGGGCGTGTACATCCCGCATCCCTGGCGGAAAATGCGTCAGCGTGGCTGTGACAGCATATCGGTGCTCCTAATGGAGCAAGGAATAGCTCAAAGGTGACCCTGGTTGTAGGTCAGTGATGACTGACAGCGTGGCGAAGCCAAGAGCCTTGGTGCTAAGGTCCCCACTCCTGACTGTGGAAGTGGGTGTAACAAGAAGCAAGGAGCCTTGTGGGGTGACAGGGGGTCGTGGCGCGAGAGGGCGTGAGGGGGCAGCTTGAGTGCTCACTATCAGCCTGGGTCAAAGGCTCCCGCCCGGACCACGTATGTAGTGCGCCGACACGGATGGGGCAGCTGACCCTGAAAAGCTAGCGGACATGGACGGAGCATCCGTCCTAGAGGGGTTGGCAGACACAGATGGGGCAGCCGGCCCGGAGGGGCTGGAGGACACAGATGGGGCAGCCAGCCCGGAGGAGCTGGCGGACATGGATGTGGCAGCCGGCCCGGAGGGGCTGGCGGACACAGACAGGGTAGCAGGCCCGAAGGGGCTAGCGGACATGGATGGGGAAGCCGACCTGGAGGGGCTGGCGGACATGAACGGGGCATCCGACCCAAAGGGACCGGCGGACACGAATGGGACAGCCAGCCCATAGGGGCTGGCGGACACAGACATGGCAGCTGGCCTAGAAGGGAGAGCGGACATGGATGGGGAAGCCGGCCCGGAAGGACTGGCGGACATGGACAAGGCAGCCGGCTTGGAGGGACTGGCGGACACGGATAGGGCAGCCGGCCCGGAGGGGCTGGCGGGCACGGATGGGACAGCCGGCCCGGAGGGGTTGGCACTCATGGACGGTGCGGCCAGCCCAGAGGGGCTTGCGGACACGGATGGGGCAGCCGGCATAGAGGGACCTGGGAGCGCAGACAATGGGACGCCCAGATGCGGCTTGACGGAGGACGGACTCACCAATCCCCCACGCGTCGGAGCAAACGAGGTCACGGGAAAATAGGTCCTCGAAAAAGAGGGCGTCCCGGGACTCGACGATGCAGTGCCGAGTGGGATCCCAGAAGCGCCATGCCTTGGACTGACGCGAGACTCTAAGAAAGGTGCATGGACGGCTACGAGGCTCGAGCTTGCTGCCCTGGTGTGGGGCAGGAAGCCACACGATGGCTACGCAGCCCCAGACGCGGGCCGGATGAAGGTCGGCTTGCTCTCCACACCAGTGCTAGTATGGTGTTGACTAACGCGGAATGGGTTCGTGGGGAATCCGATTCCGGACCCATGTCATGTAGGTCATGGCCTCGAAGTACAAGCCATGAGAGAGACCGGACTCGACTCGCATGGTGCGAATGGTAGCAGCCATGGTGCGGTTCCACCGCTTAGAGACGTCGTTATTTGCTGGCGTGTAAGGCAATGACGTCTTATGATGGATGCCACGGGAGGCGAGGAAGAGTGTGGTCTCTCTCATAAACTCACCCCCGTGATCAGAAAAGAAGCAGCGGAGGGGGCAACCACATTTGTGCTCCGCACAAACAAGCCAGTCCCGAATGGTGAGAGCGACGTCACTCTTCTGCTGAAGGCAGAAGACCCAGCGATAGCAAGAGTAGTCGTCCGACAGTGTCAAGACGTAACGACCATGCTCTCCAACGGACTCTATCGGGAGGAGATCCATGACATCAGAGTGAACCAAGTCAAGCGAGGCGGTCGAACGAGAGACAGACAGGGGATAGGTGGAACGGTGCATTTTCCCCTGAGCACAAACAATGCACTTGGTGGGACGCAACACAGGAAAAGAGGCTGGATCAAGGCCTGTGGCAGGCAACGTGCAAAGCATGTTGTCGACAGCAACATAGTGGACGTAACAGAGGTGATGATGTAGGAGAAATTTGTACTGTGAAGAGAGTGTGCTAGTGAGAAACACGTGGCCAGTGTCGGCCGACGAGGAGGGGACAGAGGTAAGTAGACACATGCGGTACGTGCTACAAGTTGTCATGGGCTGTGGCATGCAAGACGACACGACCTGACAAAAGCTACGGCACAGTGCCTGTGCCACGTGAGTCCAGAACGTCCATGCTCATGCGATAGAGGGTTGTGAGAGACACGATGTTGAGCTCAAATCCAGGGAAGAAGAGGACAACAGTCACGAAGACATCACCAGCAAGACCACGGAATCGGACAGCACCGACACCACAAACGGGCAACACCTGACCAGAACCCGTCCGAACCCCGGACACATTGGTGACACGACGGAGGACACTAAAGGCCTCACGTGAAGCCGTCATGTGATGCGTGGCCCCGGAGTCGATGATCCAGGTCTCTGAAGGATCCTGGACCGGTGTGGCGAGGTTGCTGACAGTCACATGACAATGGGCGAGCGACGCGGACGTGGTGGACGGAGGTGCAAACGGGACTGCCATTCATCGAGCTAGGCAATATCATCACAAAGAGAAGCAGGTGGGAAGGGCACGGGAGAGGATGGAGTGGACGAAGATACAAGGAATAATCGTGGCATAGACTGTGTCATGGAGGGTAGGGCAGTGGAACCAGCGACGATGCAACTCGCGCTTCTCTGGGGAAGAGGGCGAGGAGGGCCAAGCTGTAGTGCAATGAACTGCTCCAACAAACGCTCGAGAATAGAGGGTCCGACGGAGTAGACCGACTGCGCTATGATGGTTCCAAAGCCCAAGGCGCCGGTTACGGAGGAGCGGGCACGGATGCCTATGGAAGATACTGTGGTGGACTCCTCGCAAGCGGCGCAGATGCAGCAGGATCAGCGACAATCAAGGTAGAGGTGGCAAGGCGACGCTCACGCTGGTGACGCATGGTCGCGATGACGCAAGCCTCGTCAGTCTAGAGCGGACACGTGTACCACCCGTGTCCTGGCTGGCCATAGTTGTGGCAGACAAGGCTGCCACCATTAGATCCGCAGGACTACTGCTGTGGGCCCTTGCCCTTCTTGCCCCTACGCTTCTTGTTGCCGGCTGAGGAGGCACAACGCTGCTGCTGCTGGGGCGGCAACAGCCACTAAGGCGACGGTAGGAGAGGTAAGGGACACCGAGCGATGGATGTGTGACTCCTAACGAGCCTCCTCGATCTGGAGGAAGAGCTCGTATGCCCAAGGCATGAGGGTACCGTGGGTAGCCATCGTTGCGAGGATCTCCTGAGAGTAGTGGATGAAGACGTCAGAGAAGATGTCAGTGACGTAGCGTTTGATAGTTAGGAGTGCGGAGAGAGAGGGTGGCATGGCGTCGTCGAGGAGACGCAGGATGTCCTTGGCACGCTGCCAATAGGAGGTTACCGTCTTGGTCTCCTCCATGCAGAGGGAGTTAAAGTCCCGGATTAGGCGGCTGGTCTCGGCGTCACTTGACAGACGATGAGAGCGCGTGAGTATGTGCCACGCTGTTGCGGGGTCAGGGAGTGCGCCAGTGGTGGGGTCGCCAAGGAAGGGCTCGAGGGCAAGACGTGCAGCCGGAGGGGCAATAGAGACGAGGGTACGCACGGTGCGACTGGTGTCATACACCTGGTCAGCCTGGATGGAGTCGAAGGGCAAGACATAGTAGGGCCACAAGCCCCTGCCCGGTGCTCAGATCCGGAACCTAAGCTCCCAGCTCCGGAACTGCTCGCCAACCTGAAGCGTCGGTGGTGGGGTTTTGAAGTCCTTCGGCCTACGGCCGGCACCCAGAGTGGGGCCTAGGATTGACATCACCGTCTGCTGTTGGCTCGAGGTGTGTCGTTGCGTCACGTACTACGTGGCAAAGGACACCATAAGGCGTGCGTACCCGGGTGGAACAAAAGGTGCTTACTTCCGCTGTTGTTGTTGCTAGTGCGTTGGATGCTGATCCTACTAAGCGGCTCCTAGTAAGATAGCTCTATCGGCGGCTGCAGTACCTCTAGCTGTTACGTCAACATTTCAAGCTGCAAGCGCAAAGCGGCAAGCGAATCTGTTGAGCCAGCATGACCGACGACATAGCCTATGGGGTGTTGGTGCTATTGTGGCTGGTGCTGCTGCTATAGCGACGGGTGTTGCTACAGCTGCTACTGTTGCTGTTGTTGCTGATGTTGCTGTTGCTATGGTTACTGCTGCTAATGCAGCTGGTATTGCTGCTGTTGTGGCTGCTACTGCTGATGTTGCTACTACTGTTGCTGTTGTGGTTGCAGCTACTACTACAATTGATGCTCTTACTGTTATGGCTGCTACTACTACTGTTGTCCAATCTGCTTCTCCTACTAATGCTACTGCTACTACTCCTATTACTGTTGCAACGGCGACTGCTTCTACTACTGCTACTCCTCTTGCTCTTGCGACAGCGGCAATTGCTGGGACTGCTGCAACTGCTGGAGATGTTGTAGGAAGGAGGGCCATCCAACACAAGAGGACCCCTCTCCATCCTCTGCCATGGTGTCCTTTGTTTCCCCTCCTTGGTTTTTTGTTTTGTATGCAACTCATGTCAACAGTGACGTCCGCCTAGGATAGCTGATGTCAACAGCTACTGATACGTTATCTACACGATTGCTGTCGTAGTTTTTTTTTGTTTTTGCTGACGTCAGAAGTGACTTCAGTAGTGACATCAGCCGAGTGTGCCTGACATCAGCAATCTCTATCACGCTGTTGATGCAACCACTGTTACGTCAGTTGCAAAGCTTCTGCTACTGCTATTGTTGCCATTGCTCCTGCTGCTGTAGTAAATACTGTTGCAGCTACTGCTGCTGCCATAGCTGATTCTACTACTACTGCTGCTACTCATGGTACTACTACTGCTGCTACTCATGGTACTACTACTCCTACTGTTGGTGGTGCTGCTGATGCTGCTCTTGCTGTTGCTGGTGGTGCTACTGCTACTGCTTTTGTTGTAGCTGCTGCCGCTGCTATTGCTTAGCTCCTCCATACTTTTGGTGTTGCTGCAGCTGCTACAGCGGTTGTGGTGGCCGTTGTTGCTACAGCAGGGCCACCTATGAGGATGGGGGATTTTTTCTATTTTTTTCCTTTGTCTCTACTCATTGCTCGCTGCAAGCTGTGAGCAGCGAGCTCGCTGCTCACTACAAGCTATGAGCAGTGAGCTCGCTGCTCGCTACAAGCTGTGAGCAGCGAACTGGTTGCTCACTGTTCGCTGCTCGCTACGAGTAGCAAGCTCACTGCTTGCTGTTTGCTGCTCGTTCCGAGAAGTGCGCTACGAGCAGCTGCTGCTACTTTTACTTCTGTCAGCAACTACTGCAGCTGCCGTCGGCAGCTGCCGCAGCTGTTGTCGGCATCTGCTGTAACTGCTGTTGCTGGCTGTTGTTGGCTACTGCAAGCTACTGCTCGCTCCTGCTACTGCTGCTTCCGGCTGCTGTTTGTCCTCGCTGACGTAGCACACTGCTACCACTGCTTTCGGCTGCTGCAGCTGTCCGTTGATGCTGCCTACTGCTGTTGCTTGTTGCTACTGCATGCAACTGCTACAGCTGCCGGCTGCTGTCGCTACCCATTCCTACTGCTGTTGCTGCCGGCAGCTATTGCTGCTTGTTGCTTGCTGCTTGCTGCTCGCTGTTGTGCTTGCCGTGTGCTGCTGTTGCTGTTGTCGCGCTGGCAGCAGCACATTCACTTTCCTGGTGTCAGCGCCACGTGCATCGACGCGGCTCCAACGTCGGTCCTGCGTGCCCGCTACTCGTCCACCAATGCTACCACCGTCGTGGGGTCAGTGCTGCCGAAAGCCTTTCGGCAACATTTCCCTTGCATCGAGAGCGTTTTGACGACGCCACCTGGCAGGTCAACGTTGCAAGAAACAAATCTGGCAGAATTTCCCCTGCACGGGTGCGTTCTGGGGACCGCCGGCGTTGGTTGGACCTATTCAGCGGTGTTCTCCAGCTTCTGCTGCGCTCCAGCTTTGATGCCAAGCTGGAATTTTCCTATGGCAGCAGATTGGGGTAGCAGCGTTGTTGATGCAGCGTGCAAGAACCCACGCTCGTTGCTTAAGCTACCCCTTCAGTCTGCTGCACCACAACCTAAGTCTAAGAGCTCTGGTGTTTGCTACTCAGAACTGTGCGCGCCAGAGTTAGCACCAAACAACTGCTGAAAACTGGAAATGACTGAGTAAAAACTGAGAATAAGCAACAATGGGAGACCCCTCCAAATTCTAGCTCCCCCCCAGCTCTTTAGGGCTTCTTACTCAGTTTCGAAGCCAATCGGAAAATAGACCTATTTTCAGGCAGGCGGGGTTTTCTCGGCGTGCTAGACGGCCGACAGCCCAAAACCTGGGCGCCGTCCGTTTTGCCTGAAAACTGGACCATGCCATAACACACACGTTGCGAATGGATTCCTGCGATTAGAATCAGCTAGACAAACAACAATGAGGAGTTACGACCGCCTAAACCCAGGCAGCGTCTACGCTAGTCCCCGGTACCAGCAGTGTCCAAAAATCATGAAACTTGGACCCTATGCATGCCGTATTACCGCAATTATTNTTCAGGCAGGTGGGGTTTTCTCGGCGTGCTAGACGGCGGACAGCCCAAAACCTGGGCGTCGTCCGTTTTGCCTGAAAACTGGACCATGCCATAACACACACGTTGCGAATGGATTCCTGCGATTAGAATCAGCTAGACAAACAACAATGAGGAGTTACGACCGCCTAAACCCAGGCAGCGTCTACGCTAGTCCCCGGTACCAGCAGTGTCCAAAAATCATGAAACTTGGACCCTATGCATGCCGTATTACCGCAATTATTTGGTAGGAAATGGATTATGATAATTTCCAAAGACGGTCATTTATTCGTGGATACTTCTGCAACGGTAGTAAATTAGTCCTCCATGGGCTTCGAATTAGTTCTGGGAAAAAAACAGTGCGACCGTCAGTTTAAATGCACGCCCATAAAGTGCGGACGTCGCGTCGAAGCCGATAAAGTCCACACGATGTCGGCCGTTGACTTGCTTGCTCGGAGTTCGAGCAAGCAAATTCGGACGACCGAACGCAATCGCGTTCCCGACTGTCACGCGGAGATGACACGGACTGGTCACTTTGAATTTAAGTGGGAGTGAACCGCTTTAACGCACTTCTGTAATGGTACCAAAGTCGGTCCCGGTTGGTCGAAAAATTAGAACAAAAAACACCTTCGCAAAAATGCTTCTGAATAATTGCGGTAATATAGCGCTGCGAACGCAACAATGTAGTCAGACACAGTGCTCTACGAGTGCAGACTGCATATGCAGCGACAATTACTGCTGGCGGCACGACTGCCAAGGAGGTCTGTCGATGGAGCTGAGCACGTTAGAGGGAGGAGGCTCCAACAAAACTGCGTGTAGGTCTCTGCGTGCATCGGCTCCACCAGACGACACCCCAGCAGCGTCGCGTCTCGCCGTTTTTCATCTGCATGCCGATGTACACAAACCGGGAGGGCACAACAGAGTACAAATGAGAGATGTGTGAAAAAACCAAAAATCACATCGACCAGGAGTGTACGTGTCTCCCGGTATGTGGCTCTCTCATGTTTGCTAAGAAGATGCTAATCTTATCATGTTGGAATCAGCAATTCTGCTCCGAGGCATAACTCAACATGATGTAACTCCCGCCAATGTTGCACACAGGTGAGACGCACGGGATGCATCGTCCACCATGTGTGCGCTTGGAGCTTCACTTAAGTTCACTCACCTGGAGTTATAGTGTGTGTATGTGGAGGAAGTCAAGAGGTCAGTTGCGTGTCTTGTAGTCACAACCAACATGCCTCCCCAACTAGACTCTTGTTCTCGTGTCTTTTGTGCTTGACAACGTGAGCACGAAGACACTCTTGCCACATCAGCAGCAACAATGTTAGGAAGCTTCCAAACGCTGTCGATGAATGCTGAGCATGTGATCACTCCAAACATGCACAGAAGTGTAGATGCCACAATTCGTTTTTGAGAACATGCTCAAGTGTGTTGGTCTCGTCGCATTTAACCTCCTTCAACTCTGACATATTCCTAGACGTTCTCACAACAGGGGTTTTGTTGTCGCTCCCTCTTTAGGCCTCATAGGGTATGAAATCATACATAGTCCCTCTGTGCCGGGCATGACATTAACTTTCTGACGTCTCCAAAGCAACAGAGAGCATGCTCAATCTCGCGAGGGTTTTGGGCTGAGTACAGAATGTCTGAGCTCCAGTCTTTCCCAAGCTCCTGTAAAGCAGAATGATTAAATGTCCTCTGTTGCAAATGGGCAACAGACACACTATTTGTGTCAAATGAAATCTCAACTCTATTTCCATGTCTCTGCATCCTTCACCTCGATGAACCCCAGGTCATCCCTTGTCCCTGGTCCGAATTTCACCTTATCGAGTCAAAAAGTCGCGGGAGCTGTCACAGCAACAGTGTGCTGAGCAGGCTTTTCCACTACTCTCTCTCTCTCTCTCTCAACAGCTGCCCGCTGCACACATGCGCACGGCTATAGCAAGTGCACAGTCATGGCAGTGTGGGCTTGTAGCACCACTGACCATGTTTTTAAGAAATGATGCTCTTTAGAAAATCGGATTTTGGGCCTCTGGCAGCACATGTGCACGACGTTGGCGTGCTTTGAGGAGCGTCTCGTGGTGGGATTTGCGGCTGGCAAGTGCGGTTGCAGCCACAAAAGGGCGGGTGACTCGACTCCGGGCTTTCTCCTAGTCAAATGACAAGCCATTGCTTCCTCCTCCACACGCATGTGGTGCGATGCGACGAATGGTCGATGCCCCGCGGAGGATGGAGGCGGAAGGCAGGCACACGGTGTTTCATGCCGCGTCACATACAGAGAAACGCGAAAAGGATGGCATCAGGAACGACGCTTCCACCGCGCTAGCGACAAGAGAGGAAGACGAGGCTAGGGCTGTGGCATGGCAGGTGTCGGTGTCCGGCGTTTGCTGCATCATCAGACTGAGAACACGTGGAGGGGAGAAATTCGGAAGTGGAGGGGAAAACATCGGCGGCGGCAGCAGCACAGTTGACCTTGTGGACGGAGAGTTGACCTTGCGTTGCTGGCCTTTAGGTTTTGGACGACGGCAACCATGTGCCCATAGGGGGAGAGAGAGATGTGCCTACCGTCTCTATCCATCTGTTCTGTTGAAAAAATGGGCGGAGAGGTGTTGCCAATGCGCACGGCACTCTAATGGAAGTCCGCTTCGTCCACTTCCACGAGGCCGATCATGTGGCCATCCGGAGCGCGCAGCGCAGCCACCTGCGCATCGGTGACGGGACAAGGAAGGTGGTGATGGTAGAAGATGGGGGAGCGGTGACGGGAGAAGAAGGGAGTGGTGAGCGCAGGGGGAGAGGACGTGAGGGAGTGGAAGGGGAAGCACTGGAGAGGGGACGTGGAGGTGAGAAAGGGCATAGGAGGGGGTGAGAGTGAAAACATCGAGCGGAGCCGTCGGGGGAAAGTCAGCAGCAGGCAAATGTTGAGCAGAGAGTTGCAAAAACGCAGAAAATGAGTGGTGTTCAAGCGGAGATCATTTTTCAAACGACAAAACAAACCATGGGAAAAATTTCGTGGTCTTCTATTAAACATGGCGGCACGAGAGAAACAAAAAGCGAGGGGCGACAAAACAAGGAGGAGCAGCCTCCCAACCTTCCCTCCCCCCTCCCTGGCCTCCCGCCCCCCCCCCCATGCGCACCTGCACTTGCACAACTCCCCTTGCTGAACACGCCCGGCCGGCCGGCCATGCGGCCCCGCGTGTGGCAAGGCCCCCCGACCGATCAGGCACACGCACCCAAATGTGCC